>SJYT01032512.1:118673-351096 GCA_006410635.1 Cephalophus harveyi | reverse complement strand
GGGTCATGGTGGAGAGGGCTGACAGAACGTGGTCCACTGGAGAAGGGAATGGCAAGCCACTTCAGTATTCTTGCCTTGAGAACCCCATGAACAGTATGAACAGGCAAAATGATAGGATATCAAAAGAGGAACTCCCCAGGTCATTAGGTGCCCAATATGCTACTGGAGATCAGTGGAGCAATAAGTCCAGAAAGAATGAAGGGATGGAGCCAAAGCGAAAACAAGATGCCCTGGTGAGTTTGAATTTCAGACACACAGCAAATTCTGTTTGAGATCTACTGCAAAGTTATTGTTTTGTTTTCTGAAACTCAAAGTGTCTGGGTGTCCTTGGCTGCCCTACCCAGGGACTTCAGATACACCGGTGGAAAACCCCCATCAGAGACAAAGAAAGCTCGTGGTTTCTGCGTCGTTCATGCCCAGCTCTGAGACAGCTACCAAGCCCAGGGACAGGCAGGGACAGCTCAGTTGTGCAGGGCAGCTTTTTCTAATCTTTGGAACTTGCTTTACAACCGTCTTTAAAACTATTTTTCCAGTTTAAACATGGTGAACATGTCTTCAAGCAAACTTAGGTGTAAAACCATATCAAATACAGATGGTGATACAAAGGATTTGACACTACATTCATTTGGAATTTAGATTTCAAACATATATAAAATGTAATTAATGTCACTTTTGAAGTGAGTTATGTTCAAATTTAAGAACAGATAGGTAAGTTTCACCCTGAAGTTTTCTCTTTTACCTGAGAAAGTCTTCTTTTTACTTCAGCATTTTTTGTCTTTTTTCTAAGTCCAGAAAAATTCAAAGTAAAGTGCATGTGCCCTCAGTCATCTGTGAATTCCTATGGAAGATGATTTGTGATTTGTTTGAATGCGTGATGAGGGCCTGGAAGCCTTCTAACCAGGGAAGCAACTCCCCAGTGGCGAGCAGGGGTGTGAACCCCAACATCCCCATAGGGGCTTCAGGAGTTCCTGCCTTGGGAGACCCCCTGTCCTTGCCCATGTCCCTGGGGCTATGTCTCATGACCTGAGTTTGCTCTCACCTTATTTAAGTGGCATTTAACTCTGAGTGAAATTTCTGCAGACTTCAGGACAGCATCTTCTGAGACTTGATCCTTGGTCCAAAGTAAAATTATGAGCATTTTTATGGGTTTCAAAGAAAAGCCGTCCCTAGCAGTCCTGCTGGGCCGGATGCAGGCGCAGCTGTGACTGGAGCGGAGGAGGAGGGACGCAGAGCTCATCAGTGTCATTGTCCTCGTGAGCGGAGATGGTCCCGAATCTGTGCGGCTGCAAGTCCTCTCATTAGGGAGGCTGCTGAGATGAGGCCTGGAGTGTGCTTTCTGCAGGAGCAGACTTCATAGAGGGCGGAGAATCTAGAGACCGGGCAAGCTTTGTGGGTGCTCCTTCAGTGAGCTGAACTCACCCAGCATCTCCTGCTGCATTCAGAGGTAGCCGCCACATGTCATGCCTGGAGACGAGGTCACGCCCCCCGAGGTCATCACCCTGGCTCCGCGGCTCCATGTCCATCAGGAGGATGTGCAGTCAAGAGACATTTCCACCAGCAGAACCTTTGTCCTGACCCCACTCTCCCCATCTCCATCTTTAAATAGACAGACAGTAGGGAGGGGTCCCAGAGGGGCTGAGAAGTCCTTGCTGGCCTTGCGGCCTCACGCGGCTCAGCAGAGATGCATCCGTGTGGGAGGTCGGCAGGTGTCCACTGGAGAAAAGCGCACAGCCTGAGAGCCGTGAGGTCAGGGTCATTACCGAGGGCTGTGGCCCCACAGCCTCCTGCTAGCTTGAGGAACCACTTCCAAGAGCTGGGGGTCTGGCCAGCATGTGTGCGACCCTGGCAAAGGGTCAGTGCGGCCAAGCCAAAACCAGGCGTAGGCTCTCCTGGTCACAGGAGCAGACGTCTTAGTTGATGGTTTTAGTGTTTTTCTAAGAAGGGGCGAGGCAAGAATTTGAGTTTTAAAGTCTCCCCAAAATATCTGTCTATCTGAAGGCTTGTTAATGAGTTTTCCTGGAGCACAGAGCACCTTCTCCCTGAACTCCTTTCGGGTGGGACTGAAGGTCAATGGCTGCAGAGGCTTGCGGCTCAGTCCTCCTAGAGGCTGATGGCCAGTAACTTTGTGTAACTGGCGGAGGATCTGAGCAAGGCCAGGGGTGTGAGTGAACTCAAAGCGTGCAGGTGGACCAGGTGGATCAGGTGAAGGAAGGGCGAGTGGGTGGAGCACAGGTGGGCTGAGCTGGACGGAGCCCCGGGCTTGGCTGAAGAGGGCCCCCACCCCAGGGAGGACCAGGGGCACAGCCGGACTTGGGCAGGTGTGATGAGGGCCTGGGGTCCCCAGTCAGACTTGGAACCTGAATTTAATTGCAAAGCTTCAAGAGCTGCTGCCCTCATTTCACATGCCAGTCATCCCTGGGAGGCGGGCGTGGCTCTCCCCAGGATGTCCTGGGGGTGGGGGGAGATGTGTCACAGCTGCTCTTGGGCTCTGCAGGGGAGCTCTGAGGGCAGCAGAAGGGGGAGCAGACACCCCACGACACCGCCTCTTACCCCCAGGCTCCCAGACTGTGCCCACAGCATCCTTTCTCGTCCTGGGAATTCTGTGCAGACTGCATTTGAAAATACCCCTCAGACCCTTGATTCTGCAGGGATTGCGGGGGAGTCATAGGGCAGTCGGGGCGGTGGCTTGGTAACCCCGCCTGCTGGGAAGCGCAGCGGCCCTGCGGTCCTGGGCTGTCCTGACTTCCTAAGACTGGAAGGACGGCCGCGCCTCACAGCCACGTCCCGGGATCACACCTGGGGGGTTAGTGGTGACTAGTGGACGCACACGGGGTGGGGAGCCCAGCGTGCTGGACGCCTGGCGGCGGCAAGAAAAATACCACACACATGGAGCTCCGGCGAGGAGCCGGACCGGGAGCGGGCCTTCTCCCCTCCCCGTGTCCCCTGCAGCGCTGATGCCCTGAACCTGGAGCACGATTGTAAGACCTGACCCCTGACCCCTCAGGAGGGGCGCCAGAGGGAGGGGCTCCAGAGGGAGGGAGGGGCTCCAGAGGGAGGGAGGGGCGCCAGAGGGAGGGAGGGCTCACCCTGTGCCCCGCCCTGCCCCACCCTGCCCAGTGCCCAGCCCCGTGTCCGCCCTGTGCCCCGCCGGCGCCCTCTTCTGGGTCACCTCGGACTGTCTCGTCCCGCTGTGGACGCCCTGACCGGCCCTCAGGTGGCCCCGTGCACACGGGCTACACGGTGCCCAAGTCAGGGATTTGCACTGGCCTGAGTGTCGAGAACGCGGGGCGTGAGCTGAGGGGACAAAGCCAGCGGTGAGGCAGGGCTGGAGCCGCTGGTGATGCCCGCGCGGCTCTGAGGGAAGCCCACTTGTCCAGGCCGGAGAGCCAGAAGCAGAGGCAGCGAAGGTGTTTGCCCTCGGCCTGAGCTCCGTGTGTGCGGCTGGAGGGTTTTCCCTAGCCTCCCTTCATCGTGACTGGAGCAGGGGCGAGCCACTGGTCACATCCGCCTCACGACCCAGGGCTGCCCTTTGCACATCGCGGACGTTCCTTGTCCTCCGATGGTGAGACCTACCTGCCCCGTAGGAGGCCGCAGGTGGCTGGTACATGCTGGGCACTGTCTGTCCGTCCACATCCGCTGGGCGTTTTGTCATTGTGTGATGTCAGCTCATAGTTCAAGTTCATACTGTAAAAACTCGTCCCTTTGTTTCTGTGCTTGTGTGTGTTTAAGGAGAACAAATGGGATCTGAATCTAAGGCTCCGTGTTTCAGTTTATTCTCCTTTATTCTCTGTGACCCACCTCATGTAGACGGTTTTCAAGTTAATAATACTGACCACGTGAACATGGTCTCCATGGCAACTGTATTTAATTAGCACTCCACATCCTATTGCATTATGCTTCTAAACAAATGAAATGTGGCATCTTCAGTTTCATATTATCTTTAATGCGGTCACCTGATCGGCCAGCTTTGTCATTGATGGCTTATTAGCAGGAAAGCAGGACTTCAGATGTGCAGAAAGTCCTCCTAGCCATTACAAATGGGGCATACTGAATTATGTGAAATATTTCAAATTAGCTCTTTTGCAAAGTACTTACCCCAATCCAGACAGACATTTATGAGACACGTAGAAACGTATAAGGCTTGTACTTTAAAAGCAGCACCTGGGAGACCCCATAAGATGAAAGACCACCATGATTAACCCGAGACGTGACCACAGCTCTGAGTACCTTTCACAGCCAGACCTCCCACCTTCTCCCTTAGCGTCCTATATACTCACTGCAAGTGGATGTTGCCTTTTTGCTGGTTTGGAGATGGTGAAAATGTCAGTGAGGTGATCAATAGTGTCCTAAAACGAAGCTTCCTGTGACTGTAACATGTAACTGTATTCAGGATTGATAGAAGGATGTAATTACCAGGATGTTGGACACCTGCGTGGACGCAGGTCTGAATATGTAATTCTATTTAGAGTGATATTGTAGAAATAGGGGCCCAAATGATGGTACATATATGAACCTTATCTGAAGCACCCCATCTCTGGCTGCCTGTACCCACTCTGCGTGGGGCAGACGCCCCTGGGCCGCCCAGCAGCTCGCAAGGAGCCCAGAGCAACCAGCAGACGGAAGTACCCAGCTCACTGAGTGAGCCCAGTTCAGATGACCACTGGTGTCTCTGGGCCCAGCTTCCTGGATCCAGCTGGACAAACGGCCAGGCCTTTCAGCTCTTTGGCTTCGCTGTCCATCTGGGAAGGGAGGGCCAGGGAGAGATGACCCCCAAGGCCTTGTACACCACATACTGCTAAGATGCAGCATCCATTTCTACACTGACCACGGAGCTGATAATGGAAAATCAATGCCAGGACCTGGGATGTTCTCCCAACAGAAGGAAATGAGATATGAACAAAAGTGACCTAAGATGAACTAGTATTCCCAAGAGAACGGTGACTGCAGACGTCCAGTTTGGCGGAATAGGCCATGGGTAGTACCAGGCTTCCAGACGACAGAGGGGCCTCCTCAGGGCCGTGGGGGCTCACCGGGGCTCACTGGCACACGTGGGCCTAGCAGCTGGGTTTGCAGAATCCTGTCCACAGGCAGAGAATCTGCAGGAAGCCGGGGCGCAGCCGAGACCCCTTGCACAGCCCCCAGAGCGGGTGCCTCCGTGGGGCAGACGTGCGCCTGCCGCCGCGGGGCTGTCCTCAGAAAAGTGCTGGCTCCTGCACTTTCGGCCCCCAACGCCAGCGCAGGTCACGGGCGTCTGCACGGGTGGGGAAGCACGTCCTGTGCTGAGAGTCTGCGGAGGGGAGCGTGGATCCACACTGAACTGTGCCTGTCTCTCTCTTTGCAGAGGAGGAGGGCGCGGACCTGGCCCAGCCAGGCATCAGCTTCCCGGGGCCGGCTGAGGACGACCCAGGTAGAGTACCCCGCGCCGGGCGCTGCTCGGGGCACCGGCACCCTGCTTACAAGGGCTTCACGTGTACAGTTGCCCTCAGGGCTCCTAGTCAGAACCAGGTAGATGTGGTGAGAGCTTTTCCTAAATAGCAGTTTGTAAACACCGTAGACACTCTAGGTGAGAACACATTTGCTCCAGATCATCATGGATGAATTATTAAATAGTTATTACTGTTAATTATTAAGGCTGCAGTAACATAATTGAGACGTGTTTACATGTGTAGAATGAGACCCCTCTCCTTTCCTCCTCCTTCACTAAAACCCTCAGTCAATCTGAGGGAGGGAAAGGCTGTTTTATTTGCATTTTTTTCAGGTAACTGTTACTTGACATTAAACAGCTGAATTCTCCAGGAGAGGCCAGCTCCACTGTGGTTTGGATGCTGAGTGCAATTATGTGCTTTCTTCCAAATTACTGTCATACTCTATTTTCCCCAGTGCTCATTAAAATCACGTGCAAATTTTATTTTTATGCACCATGGACACAGTGAAGCTGGAACCAGACTCAGCCATCACCATTTGACATGGAGTCGGGCTTACATAAAATGGGGCAAGTGCTCCTGCTGGAAACAAGGAGTGTTGGATAAATTCAGCGTCAAACGGTTGAGCCGCATCCCCATGAAACTTAGCTGAGAGTACACGCCCTCTCCGCGGCCCAGGGCTCCTGGACGTCCACCTAATGAGGTTATTCACTCGAAGGACTTGCAGCTGCCTCCTCGGCTTCTCACGCCCATCTACCGTGGCTGCCCTGAGGCCAGCTTATATATCATAAGTCTGCTTTCTATTTAAGTTTGAATTTTTCTTAATTTGTATCCAATCTTTAGCCAGTGATATGTTTCTCATTGATTGGCTTCAAGAATAATATTGAAATCACAGGAGTTCTTTTGTGTGTAGCTGTGTTTTCTTTAAAAGGAAATTAGAACCAGAAAAAGTTTGCTTTTCAATGTAAAATTGTGAAACCAGGGCTAGTCCTAAAGGAATGACAGTATGTTACTGGTTAGGATTGAACTAGAAATTGATTTCCAACTGGCCAGTGTAACCAAGCCTTTCTCTATCTGGAAATCGGCCAATACAATTATTTATTGTAAAAACTCCTTCTTAGAAGGAATTCTGGCTGTGTTGCTGGAATGAATCTGCTTGTGATGGTTTTGGTTTCACTCTGTGCAGCTTCCGGATGAAAGGGTGACTCGTGGGCCGTCTGTCTCCTGAGACATTGATGGTAACTCACCTGCATCTGTCCTGGGTCTGAGACGGCTCAGCATCACTACTGTGTCTGTGGCAGCCGCCCTTTTCTGTAACAGGACTTGGCGCCCTGAGGTTACATCTCCATGTCCGTGGTGGGGAGCCCTGGGGGCTGGTGCAGGGGCTGCATCCACCCAGGAGCTGATCCTCTGGGCGGGCGCAGTCCGCGGGTGTCTGTGTCCCCTGGGCCAGCCCAGCCCGAGTGAGGGGGCCTGGCTCTCATTGTTGGGGAGAAGCCACCACACCATTAGGGACAGAAGGTGCTTAGTGGGCCGTCTCTGCAGTCTGGATGTTAGGGGAGGGTTGGTGCCTCCAGTGAGCAGAACAGGCATGCTTTGAAGGACTTGGGGAGAGACCAGCCGGAGGATGTGGTGACTTGGCCACAGAGACGCTCTGGGAATGTTGCCCCGTGCCCACGTGGTCACCACAGAGGCCCCATCAGCCGTCGGGCGACCCAGGAGAGAGCCATGTGACTGCTGGACTGGCTGTGGCTCCAGGCAGCAGTGTGCCCACAGGAGCGGGGCCCAGGGGTCTCGAGCAGCCTGCCCGCCGAAACCCAAGAGCGCGACCCGCCTCTTGCGGTCAGCATCACCTGGGGGCATGTGGGCACCGGTTCCCGGTGGGCTTGTTGTCTGTAAGCAGTCCCTAGTGACTCCATCTCATGCCTCAGGTCAGGGACATGGCGTAGAGCATGTGCAAGCATCATTTATAGAAGGTTCCCGAACGGAAGGGAGCAAAGAACAGAGGGAGAAAGGAAGGTGAGAAGGTCTGAGTTATGTTCCTAGTGCTGCTACAGTAAGTAACTGGGAGCAGATATCATCATTGTAGACATTTTCCAAACTGAGTTTTCTAGTTTCCTCATCTCTAAATCAGGAAGGTGAAAATGGACAAGTTTTTAAAGGCTCTTCTGAGCTTCTGATTCTACCATGTTGCATTAAAATTTAGAACACTTCATAATGATGCGAACGCTGTTGCAGTGAAGTGAGTCACCACCATTTACAAAACTCAGAGAGACGCTTCACTGCCTGGCCGAGGTTAAAGGCATAAAACAGTGGAGGAACTCTGCCTCTGGTCCCATTCAAGATACTGCTTATGTTTCTTAACTGGCCTCAATTTCAAAAGCGCCAAGGAAAGGTGTGTGACATTCACTGAAAGCCCTTAAATTTTCTTTAGTGACAGATGAGTGAAGTCATCTTTTTGGAGATGAGACCCACACTCCTTGCCTTTAGCCATTTCAGGGCTCAGATGTTCTCTCTGAAGGGTGTCGTGTGTGAAAAGTAACTTTATGATGGGCAAAATGGCCATGAAAGAGAGGAAGATAAAGAAGGTTTCTATGAAATTAATCTAAAGTCAGTGATAAAAGTGCATTAACGCCACATATTCAAAGTGACTACAAAGGAAGAGAAAACCCACTTTTCCCAGAAGAAGCGTTTCAAGAGAAGACTCTCAGATGCAGTGAAATTAAATTGCCTGCCAGTGATTTTTGTGACATTGGCTCAGTTATAGGAGATGTGATTTCTAATAGTGGCTTTTCTTCATTCCCGTGAATGCTGTGTTTAAGTCGGTTGTGATGAGTTGGTGATTTATAAGCATTTATGAGGACTGTTCTGTTGAACCAAACTTTGCACCGGCAAGTCAATTACAAACTGAAATGAAAAAAAAAAAAAAGGTGGACGAAATAATCAATCAAAGAATGTTAGGCAAATATTATGTGAAACAAAACAGAGAGAAAAAGGACATACTGTGTAATTTTTTAAATACCTGAATATAAAATAATAGCTGCCAGTACCTAAAGCCTTCTTCAGGATGGGTGCAGGTTGTGGAAATATTTTAATGAAGCACATTACTTGGCATTGTTAAAGTCTGCACACCATGTAACTGCGTGACTGTCTCATAGTAATCTGACACATAACTCATTTCAAAAGAACCGCCCTTTTAGAACTCCTTTTTGTGTCCTTTTATAATCGCCCCTCATTGTACGCATAGAGGTGTAACTGCAACTTGAGCAGTGTCCACCCTTAATTCCTTCAGGTAAATTTCTAGAAGTTTCTAGAAACAGTGAACACGGTGCCTCACCACATTTGTGTCTGGACAGTGATGTGGTATCCACTTATTGCATCCTTCCGTCCTGCCACCTCAGGGCACCCCCCTTGTCCCTGTCCACTGCAGAGCCCCCCAAGGGGATCCACGCACCCCAGAGAGTATGACATCCCTCCGGGGATGTCACAAGCTTCAGGAAAGGAAAGATCACATGCCAGCTGGCAAGGGGACAGTCCAAAACATGTATTTTATTTGATAACTTCATGTTAAAACAATTTCTGCACAAATCAAAATCAGTCTTTAAGAGTTACCAATACTTGTTTCTGTGGAAATCAGGAGACTGCATTTCTTCATCTGCATTCCTGGAGCGTGCGCCCGAGCTCTTCCCTGAGCATCAGTGTTTAACTTACATGGTTCCCGAGCCTGGATGCTGCAGGGTGAATTATGGCTCCTTCTCCTGGCCGATTCCCTTCTCGAACAGTAAATCTATTGATTCATTCCCACCTCCGAGACTGCGTGTGTGGCTTTGTCTTACTCCATTTCAGCTGCTGTTAAAAAAAAAAAAAAGTACCACAGACTGGGGGCTTGTAAAGAGCGGGAATTTATTTCTCCAGCTCTGGAGGCTGGAGGTCAGGGCAGAGTGCAGGCAGAGGTGGTGTCCATGAGGACCCGCTGGCTGGCTCACGGAGGGCTCTGCTCACTGTGTCCTTCCATGGAGGCGGGGGGGGCTCTCAGGGGTCTCTGCTGTCAGGGCGCTGGTCCTCCCACCCCCGTGACCTCATCACCTCCCGAAGGCCCCCCTCCTGACATCGCGACCTTGCAACTTGGGCTTCAACACGTGGATGTGAGGGAACAGCAGACTTCCTTCTTCCACACAACAGTCGCTCGGGCTTTTCTGCCCTGAAGAGTGTGCCACCACACACGACCAGCGGGATGCCTGACTCTGCAGCCCCCATGTGGCCGAGAAGGAGTCGGAAAGAAGCCAGCGCATCACCTCTGTGTGTATAAGAGAAACTAACTCAGTCCTGCGACGGGCACTGATGGCATTCACTGAAACGCGGCAGACCTGGGGCCAGAGAGCCTGCTGAGGAGGGCGGCTTCCATCACCGTCTCAGGGACAAGCCCGTATCCAGATACAGAGGAGCCGCAAGACTGTTCCTGCCGCCAAAGCCCTGAGAGCCGAGAGGCCGAGGGGCCGTGCCATGGGACAGGCCCCTTTCCAGGGCTCGGGGTGCAGACAGAGAGGGCTGCGTGGGGACCGGGTCGCCCCTGAACTTGGAAGATGGGCCCTGGCTCCATAAGTTGTTCTAGAAATCAACCTCCATGGCTGCTCACCTCATCTGCAAACACTGAAAGCAGGGATTCCAAGACTGCTTTTTGATTTTGAGGATTTGCATGTGTGTAAGGGTGTGCCTCTTCAACCGCCTGTGACTCAGAAGCACACATCCGTTCAGACCCGAGTCAGAAGTCACCCGGACATGTGTCTGTCTTGTCACGTGGACAGACCCTTAGGTAGAAACAGGGCGGCGTTCTGATCTGTTTGGGGATCGCGCTTGTGAAGACTGGCGTCTGGACGTATAAAGTGAGTGGAAGTGAGCGGTCAGCTGGCGGGGATGAGGCCAGGCTTCTGGAGGAGCTCTGTAGTTTGTGAAAATGAGAAGGAGCAGGTGCACTGGGGCTGTGAGCAGTCTTACCAGTGTTCAGCGGTTGTCACACCCCGTGTTTATTGTTGGCATCGAGAGTGCGGCGGTCGCTGGTGTGCGTGCTCCATCCCTCGGTCCTGTCCTACTCTCTTGCGGTTGTTGCTGCTTAGTGATGAAGTTGTGTCCAGCTCTTTGCGACCCCATGGACTGTAGCCCACCAGGCTCCTCTGTCCATGGGGTTCTCCAGGCAAGAATACTGGAGTGGATTGCCATTCCCTCCTCCATGGGACCTTCCCCACCCAGGGATTGATCCCGTATCTCCTGCATTGCAAGGCAGGTTCATTACTTCTGAGCCACCAGGGAAGCCCTTGGCAATTAGCAATTCAAGGAACAGAATGAAAAAGGAAAGGGAAGGGGGCTTAGGTGGCTCCAAGGACCCCTGCAGTGCTTCCTGCTGCTGATGGGCACCTCATCCAGTGAGCCAAACCCCATGGCATCCTCAGGACAGCTGTGCGGGGACTGAAGCCCACAGAGGTCAGTGATTGTCCCAGCTCACTGATAAAAGAGCAGTGGCTCTGAACCTGAGCTGAACCAGGGTGGAATCATTCTACCCCTTGGATCTTCCTTCTTCAAGAAACCAAAATATCCTACATCCCGTCCAGTGTATCCAGTTTATAAACAAAGGCAACCATGGATTTGGCACCTGGACTTGAGCTGTTCTGTGGTTGAGAGTAAGTGACGCCTAGACATGGAACCAACAGGTGCACATTAGGGGGCGCTCTATCTGCTTGATCAGTTCAGTTGCTGTCGAGAATTGGACAGATCTCTGTGCTTGTTCCAGCTTCTCCACCAGAAAGTGCCCTCCAGGCCACAGCTTAATTCAGCTGAAAGCCACTGCTACGTACAAGCATTCCTATCATCACCAGAGAATAGAGCTGAAAGGGTTTCCACCGATGAGGTCCTCTGGATGGCGGCTGTATTGTCTATTGTACCATGTGGGTGGAATTGGACCCCGAAGTCTGTTTAGTCATTTAAAAGAGAAATGTTATGCTCCGTTTTATCAAAGTGGAACAAAAAGCATGCATATTTTATGTCAGTGCTAGCTTTCCCAAATCATAGATCTGATTGAAAAATAAATGCTAGCTGTGATTAGCATTAAACTTGTAACTAACAATGTGCAGAAGCCTCTTTGAATCCATGGCTCGAGACCCACCCGCATCACCTCGGCGGCAGAATGAAGGCCAGGGCCCCTGCCCTACCCCAAGGCTCCCACACAGCAGAAGGGGCGCTGGGCAGAGAGACTGCAGTGAAACTCCTTGTGCAGACTGCAGAAAGCAGCTACACGACAGGACAAGAATATGACCCAATACACAGAAATGTTAAATATAACAATGCCCTATAAACTAAAAATAACCCAGTAATTGTATTTACTCTTATCCTGACAGTATAATCGAAGTTACTTATTTCACACAATTTCCTAAGCATAAGATCACTCTTTCTGCAAATTGTGGTTAAATTACCAGAGGTATTAGGGATGGAGGTTAAAGGATATTTGCTCCAGCCACGTGTGTATGGCTGTTCTTCCTTGAACCTTAATGCCCAGATACTTTACAATACTCTAATACAATTAGAGTATTACAGATTCTCTAATTTTTAGAAAATTAGAGCCCCAAATTCTCAGGTTTCCCTCAGGCTTCACTGTATACTCTTATTAAGTAAAGCCAAAACTCACAGTAAACCAAACAGGAAAACACCCACATTCAAGGCTGTTAATAATTAAAAACAGTGCACCAATTGGTCTTGTCAAGCAACTCTCTTTGCTGAAAGTTCTGCGGACTGCAGCTGATTGCAGATGCCCGTGCACACCGGCTTGTACGCACTAGCTCACTGCCACGTCTATGAAGCCGAGACCAGGGAACGCTAGTAGCTTTTCCTCATTCGTCTGAAGACTCATGAGACAAGCTGTGTATAAGTTATTAATAACATTTTCTAAAGGAAAAGTCGGCACCCAAGTTTCTAATCTGGCTTCCCCATGACCCTGGCTCTGGCCTGGGAGGTGAGTGTGTAGCCGAGCTGCTCTAAGTGTATACATTGTCATCTCAGGGGTGCAGGAGAGGGGACAGGAGGGTCCACGTGGCCCCGGCTGGTGTGGGGTCCCTGCACAGAGGCAGCCCCATGTCCTCCAGCCTGGTGGGAGGAGGGAGAGAGGAAAGAGGTGCTGTACTGTTATGGGGGCGCTGGCCATCACCAGCACCTGCGGTCTGTGCACGCACCAGCCTCTCACCACCCGGCATACGTCTGCCTCCCAGAGACAGATGCTGGCTGGAAACTGACGAGACAGGGCTCCTGAGCCCAGAAATGATGGTGAGTCTCCCGAGCTCATCTGCAGGCACGGCCTGGCGGGAACCACAGCCTTCCTCGGTTAAAGCTCCTAATTACTCTCCAGTCCTCAAAACTAGAAGGTGCACTCTTTAGTCAATAATCACAGAGCCAAGGGAAGTGATGGAACCATGCCTAGGGGTCAGGGCCCGTCTCCCAGCCCCGACCAGGCTCATACCATGATAAACAGCACAGTGTCCAACCCTGCAGAGTCGGGGCAACCACCCCGCTTGACGGGGCGGCACTGAAACCCTAAAAATGCCTGTTTAGGTCTGGATGCAAAAGATGCCAATAACCCTGCGTGTTTTCTGAAATGCTTGGTTCTTCAGGCTGTGTAGGGCTTTGGCTTTCTTTAACGGAGCACACTCGGGTGCCCCCTGCACAGAAGGCCGCCGCTGAGTGGTCGAGGGAGTATGGGGCCGGGGTCCAGGCGGACATGGATGGGGCGGGGAAGCAGAGTCGGGTGGTACGAAGATGTCCACGTGCCTGCGTGCTAGGTCACTTCAGTCGTGCCCAACTCTTGTGACCCTGTAGACTGTGGCCCACCAGTCTCCTCTGTCCGTGGGATTCTCCAGATAAGAATACCAGAGTGGGTTGCTGTGCCCTCCTCCACGGGATCTTCCCGACCCAGGGATGGAACCCACATCTGTTACATCTGCCTGCATTGGCAGGTGGGTTCTTTACTGCCAGTGTCCACAATTAGTCAGAAATAAGAATATCTGTCCAGTACAAGGTGTCCTCTCCTGGCTCGCAGGCTGCCCACTGTGCAGCCAAGGGTGTCCTCAGGACAGAAGACTAGGTCAGGGTGAGACGGACCTCGGGTGAGGGGACCCTGGACTCCCCTCGGCTGTTAGATGCAGGAGCCCTGGCCCATGCGGGGAGGTCAGCCTTAGAGCCGGAGAGGGCGGGAGCCGGCTCCCCAGAGCCCAGGAGGACCCAGCCCAGCTGCTGTCTGTCTGCACTGTCCCCCAGAGGAATCTAGTTCAGATTTCCGAGCCCCGCAATCTAAGAGAAACGTAAGATAAATGTTTAGGTGTACAATCTGTTTTCTGTTAATGATTATGAAAGGTTTAAGGTCTATATCCAGATTCTTTTTTTCTTTTTTACATCTGAACATCTAGTTGTTCCAGGACAATTTTTTTTTTTTTTTTTTAAAAACCTATTCTTTCTCCATTGAATTTCCTGTTCTTCCTCAGATCAGTGACTGTACTTGTGTGGTCTGTCTCCTGGCTCTCTGTTCTGTTCCACTGATCCATGTGTCTATTCTTTCCCAACCCCATGCTGTCCTAAGGACTATAGCTTGGTAGTGAGTCTTGCAGGCAGGCAGCCAGTCCTCTGACTTTTCTCTCCCCCTCAGTATTACGTGGCTATTCTGAGTCTCCTGCCTGTCTTTATAAACTTTGTAATCCAAGTGTCATTCTGACTGGGATTGCCCGGTAGTGAGGAACTGATATTGTGGCAATATTGAGTCTTCCTTTAATATACATAACTATGACCAACCTAGACAGCATATTAAAAAGCAGAGACATTACTTTGCCCAAAAAGCTCCATCTAGTCAAAGCTATGGTTTTTCCCATTAGTCATGTATGAGTGTGAGAGTTGGACTATAAAGAAACCTAAGTGCCAAAGAATTAATGCTTTTGAACTGTGTTGTTGGAGAAGACTCTGGAGAGGCCCTTGGACTGCAAGGAGATCTGACCAGTCCATCCTAAAGTCCTGAATATTCTTTGGAAGGACTGATGCTGAAGCTTAAACTCCAATACTTTGGCCACCTGATGCAAAGAACTGACTCATTGGGAAACACCCTGATGCTGGGAAAGATTGAAGGCAGGAGGAGAAGGGGATGACAGAGGATGAGATGGTTGGATTGCATCACCAACTCAATGGACATGACTTTGAGCAAGCTCCAGGAGATGGTGAAGGACATGGAAGCCTGGTGTGCTGCAGTCCACGGGGTCGCAAAGAGCTGGACACAACTTAGCAAATGAATGAACAACAGCATTTCAATATACATGAAATAGCTCTTCATTTATTTAGATCTTTGATTTCTTTCATCAGAATTCTGTAGTTTTCCTCATATAGCTCTTGTAAACATTTTATTAGACTTACACTATTGTTTCATTTTTTGTTGCCAGTATAAATGGCTTTGCGTTTTTAATTTCAAAATCCTATTGCTCATTGCTAGTATATAAGACAGCAGTTAACTTTTCAGTGTTAACCTTGTATTCTGCAACCTTGCTGTAATCACATTTTTTTTCCAGGAATTTTTAAATTGATCCTTTGAGATTTTCTACATGGAAAATCATGTCATTTTGCAAATAATAAGGATTTTATTTCTTCCTTTGCAATCTGTATACTTATTTCCTCTTTTTGGTCTTGTTACATTAGCTGAGACTTCCAGTATGATGTGGTGAGGGTCATCCTTACCTTGTTCCCAATTTAGCTGGAAAACATCTGGTTCCTCACCGTTAAGTGGTATTAACAGTAGGTTTCCACTCGTGTGATTTATCGAGTTGACGTCCCCTTCTGTTCATAGTTTACTGAGAGTTTTTATTGTACATGGGAGTTGGACTTTGTCAGGTGCTTTTTTTGCATCTATTGATATGATCATGTGATTTTTCTTTTTTAACTTGCTGATGTGGGGATTGCATCATTGATTTTTAAATTTGGAGCCAATCTTGCATACCTGGAATCAGTCCCGCTTGGTCAGAGTCGTCAGTGTGCGCAAACCCTGTCTGTGGCTTGGAGGGAAGTCGCCAAACGCAGTGAATGCTGAGCACTGAGGACAGAGCAGTGCTGGAGGCCGTGGGACTCAGTCAGTCGCCGTGTCCCTTCTCGACTCCTCCATCATGAAGAATTTTGCTAGTATGGTATCTCCAGTGACAGAGAGGTTCCTTTTTGCCAGAGACTGTGTTCCATTGGTGTGTCTCAGTCCCTACCTCTTCCCAGCCTTGAGTGACGGGCGTCAGCCAGACATGGAGAAGGTTGACTGCATTCTATTGGTGGACCCAAGAGCAGGTCAAGAGAGTCGGACTTCAGGACAGTAATCTCGGGGACCTTCCTTTGGTTTGGCCAGTAAACATGTAGGAAGCTCACACCAGGTGCCAAGAACACAGGCCCTGGGCTCGGGGTTTGTGGCCACCAGCATGCTTCTCATCCCCGGGAGGTCCCCCCATCAGTACGGGGGTACCAATGCCTCCGTGTGTAGCCGTCGTTAGGACTGAGGTAACAAGGTAAGCAGCCAGCGGAACGTGGACGTGCATTGCAGAGGCTTCTGTTTGGGCATAAAGAAGAAAAATGAGCAAGCAGCATGAGGAGATGAAAATTACCTATTTGGATAATAATTCAAAAACTTTCAGGTTTTATGGCATTAAATGTTTCCCAAACAAATAAATCATATTAACTATCAAACAACAATCATTTATCCTTCCTGTAGTCTTGTGTGAAAAAATATGATGTGACAAATTTTGGAACAAAACACCGAAGACTAGCTCTGCAGCGAAGGGTACAGCTTTGCACTTTCTCCTCTGTCTTTACCGTAACTGTGTGGGATACAGAGGCAGAGGCGAGGGGAAGATGGCTCTCCAAGGAGTGAGCATTGCTGGCATCCAGGCAGTGCCAGAGACCAGCAGGACAACCTTGGAGGTCACCTCACTGCCCCCCCATAGAGGCCTCTCACAGAATGAGCTGGGGGAGGGCACAGTCCCCCCGGGCTCTCAGGGACCCCAGAACATTAAGACATGGACCTTCAGTGGGACAGTCAGGGGGCATCATGGCCTCTGTGCTTTCCTGCCCATAGGGAGAGTGGACCCGGTCGTCAGCAGCATCCCTGGCCTGCAGCCTCAGACTGCACAGACTTGGCTGCAGGCAGCCCCCACCCAGCACGGCATCCATGGGGTCTCTGGGCCATCCTGGGTGTTCCACAACAGACCCACGACGGGGCTGCGGAGCTGCCTGCAGAAGATGCAAAGACGTGGGGTACCGGCCCCGCTCTGCAGGATCCCGAGGCAGAATCCAGGCCATTCAGAGCACGGCGGCTCTGATAGTTCTGGCGGCACCCGGACCCCACAGGGCGGGACTCAGTGCCTGGTACTCCGGGGCCTCCGCTCCATGCCTGGTTGGCTCCAGCAGGAAGGACACACAGCTCCTGAACGCCCACATCTGCCCTTTGATGAAAGACGAGACCCCGAGCGCGTGTCCATGCCAGCCTCTCTCAGCACCTCACAAACTTAGAGATTTGAAAGGAATCTGTTGAATGAATCAGCTGAATAAAACAGTTCAGTTGAACGCATTCAGTCAGGAGCTGCACTCCTCTCACGGCTCAGGAGTCGTGTCCTCAGCGGGGTCCACAGACGTCGTGGGAAACCTGGGCCCAGGCTGCAGACCCCGGAGGTGGAATCAGGTCTCCTCCTGTTCGGGGCTTGAGGAGAGGGAAGTCAGGCTTGTGGCAGCTGCAGGAAGCTGCCTCGTCTCCAGGACGGTTCACTGGCCCAGCGGGTGTCGTCTGTATTCTAGGCGGTGGGCAGGGGTCCTCCCGGCAGTGGCCGAGGGGACCGTCCAGGGTGGGGAGCCTCTGGGCAGCAGGGCTGCACTGGCCTTGAGCCCTGAGGCTGGGCCGGAGCCTGGACTCTGAGAGCAGCTGTGGGCCTCTGCAGGCAGCCTCCGCAAAGCCTGGGCACAGCCTGGGGCGGGCCCTGAGCTCACACTGCCGGGTCAAGGAGAGAGGGACCGGCTCCTCCCTAAGCTGTGCTTCTGAGAGTACTGAACCTAACACTCCATCCCTGGGACTTAGGCGGCCACACGGAGGCCGCACGGACCAGGTCGGGCACCAGGACCAGGGCAGACACCGCAGATCAGGGCAGGCACTGGGACCAGAGTGGGCACCACCAGGGCGGGCAGCACGGACCAGGGCGGGCACTGCAGACCAGGGTGGGCACTGGGACCAGGGTGGGCAGCAGGACCAGGGCAGCACCAGGACCAGGGCAGGCACGAGGACCACAGTGGGCACCATGGACCAGGGTAGGCAGCAGGACCAGGGTGGGCACTGTGGATCAGGGCGGGCACCGTGGATCAGGGCGGGCACTGGGACCAGGGCGGGCACCGCGGATCAGTGTGGGCACCGGGACCAGGGCGGGCACCGCAGATCAGGCGGGCAGCGGGACCAGGGCGGGCACCGGGACTAGGGTGGGCAGCGGGACCAGGGTGGGCAGTGTGGACCAGAGCGGGCACCACAGACCAGGGCACATGCGTTTCTTCCTCCCCATCCTGGAGGATGGACATGGAGATGGTGGCGGCGTGGGGCAGCCCCAGGGTCTGTCTCTGAGCCATTTGGACAGTGCTCTCCTCCTGTGATCGTCCCTCCATGCCTACCTGTGTCCTGGTCTTCTCTTCTTGGGACGCCTCACTGAACTGCCTCGCTGGGGCCCTCCCCTCCACATGCCTCTCCAGCACACAGGCAGCAGGACGGGGCGCTTCTCCCCCTTCCTGGGAGGGCCGTCAGTGCACTGCCAGAGCCGAGCTGGGAGGGGCTGCGGAGTGGGAGACCCACCCCCCCAGCCCCAGTACCTTTCCTATCCTCCTTTCTCCTGCTTCATGTTTAAATTTTTTAATTTTACTTCCCTTTCTCCTTTCTATTTGTAAAACCAAATCAAATCCTTATTGGAACGTGTCAGCGTTTAAATAAACAAGCAAACTTGAGACAGACTTTCTAATATTACAGGAAACACCCTTGTGCAGAAGTGATATCATCACCTAAGAATGCTCCTTCTGTAGAACACTGCGCGTCTGCTTCCCCGGCTCTGGGTATAAATGTTCTTCTGGCTTCAGAGATTCTGCCTCACTTACGTCCCAGAAGTTCACACTAATTCATAAACACCCTCACGTAGTGAAGGATTCATGCTTTGCCGCTTCCTGGCCACAAGACCTGGTTTTAATCATTAATACACCTATTTGATGTATAGAAGCATGCAGAAATATCTCAACTTCAGTTTTTTTTAATTTATTTTCTAAATGAGTAGAAAGAAGTGGCTGGTTTGTAGACACACTTTTCTCTCTGACTTGTAACAAAGTAAAAGAAGGTTCAGTTCTACTCAGGTTCTGAAAACAGATCTTTGTAGGAAGGAAACCCAGTCACACAGAATGCAGAGCAGGAGCACGTACCTGCTGCGGCCCTAGGTTTCAGGCCCTGCCCACCTGCACCTGTGTGTTCCACAGCCTCCTCTTCTCAAGTGTAAATTATCTCCTGACCAGTCACTCAGCTGCAGGGACCTTCTCTAAGCTTCTCACATGAGCTATTCTGCCCCAAAGAAAGGTCCCTGTTAATGAATCTCCACTTGTAGTCATTGATCCTGGGGAAAAGCGAGCTAATGGCCTGAATCCACATTGGTGCTGCCTCCTGAATCTTTTGATTAGCAAAAGATTGGTCTGCTCCTAGAAATTGCCAGCACCATTTGTGATAAATGAATCCTGTCCTGGCTACTTTCTGGTGCAGAGTGTGGATTTTAAATTAAAATGTTTACACCTGAGATTGCACTATGAGTTTCCATCATGTAAAATCTTAAAGTGAATTTAATTTTCATAAAACTTCAAGTTTATAAGTTGAGTCTTTTAAGGTGGTCATGAACCCTACCTGAAAATTTACCATGAATTCTTATTTCAAAATCACTTATGAAATAATTGTCAAAAATCAATTATTTTAAAACAAGCATTCTTTTTGCTGGATTCTGATATATACATTGGGAATTGGCAACAGACATTTCTGACAGGCTATAAATTTTTGTCAAGGCAGAAATATAAGGTAGTCATCAAAAAAACTATGTAAAAGGAGAGATTGATTTAAATTAAGGAGTCTGATTTGTATCGAAGGAATTCAAGGAGAAAAAGACTTGAAAGGCAAATATAATTATTTTTGCTAAGCTGCACGTTGTGTTTCACAGGCATATTTTCTAATAAAGAGTCAGAAATGACTTTCAGCTTCATGAGTAAGGGATTGGATTTACAACTGACAGAAGTTGCTTTTTTCCTGTGCTTTGGAAGCCATTGTTTTTAGTGAAGAATAAAGATCTATCTAAAAGCTATTTATTTAACCCATAAATAAGAAGTCATTTGGCAATTAAGTACAATTCAGTTGCCAGTGTGGTTGCTCTCCATAAATGCTTGAACAAAAATATGGTGAAATTCTGGAAAGTAGCTTAAGATTTCAGCACCTGAGTTTATTTTTGTGACAATTTTATTATTGGTCCATTTTGGATGTGCTGGGTATTTGTTGCTGCCTGGGCTTCTTTAGCTGTGGTCTGCGGGCTTCTTCTCTAGCTGTGGTGCCCGGGCTTCCTCTGTAGTTGGTGTGCAGGCATCTTCTCTGGCTGTGATGCCCGGGCTTCCCCTCTGGCTGTGGTGCCCGGGCTTCCTCTGTAGTTGGTGTGCGGGCATCTTCTCTGGCTGTGGTGCCCGGGCTTCCCCTCTGGCTGTGGTGCCCAGGCTTCCTCTGTAGTTGGTGTGCGGGCATCTTCTCTGGCTGTGATGTCCAGGCTTCTTCTCTAGCTGTGGTGCCCGGGCTTCCTCTGTAGTTGGTGTGCGGGCATCTTCTCTGGCTGTGGTGCCCGGGCTTCCTCTATAGTTGGTGTGCGGGCATCTTCTCTGGCTGTGGTACCCGGGCTTCCCCTCTGGCTGTGGTGCCCGGGTTTCCTCTCTGGCTGTGGTGTGCAGGCATCTTCTTTGGCTGCGGCTCCCAGGCTCCAGACCACAGACTCACTAGTTTGGGTGCACGGACTTGGTCACTCCTCAGGATGTGGGATCTTCCTGGATCAGGGATCGAACCCGTGTCTCCTGTGTTGACTTGCAGATTGTTTACCACTGAGCCGCTAGGGAAGCCCAGCATCTGAGTTTAGAATCACAAAACTCCTTGAGCTGATACTGTCCATTCAAAAGTCATCTATGTGCAATTATTCTTCTAAGGTAGAACTTTGATATATGTGAGGTCAGAGGAGTAAGAAAAAAACCTACTTGCCTATGTTACAAATTATTGATTAAAACTGCCGACCAAAGGCCCAAGTTAAATCAGCAGAGGGTGTGTGTGGGAGAAATCAGCGCCATGCAGGATACACAGTGGAGCAAACCTTAAGATTTAAAAAGATGCAAGCTGATGGACTTCCCTGGTGGCTTGGATGGTAAAGAATCTACCTGCAAGACTAGCTGAGACTGTGGTTCGAATGCATGAAACCCTCCTTTTGGTCAGTGTGATTTGCAGATTGGCTGTGTGCTTCTGTTTGCACGAGGCACAGTACTCATCCCCAAGTGTCCTCTCTGCAAAGCCCTTCCTGGCTGCAGAACCTGGCTGCCTCAAGTCACCTTCAGAAAGACAGTTTGCTGCAGAGGTCCCAAGGGTCAGGGCCCTGCCGGCATGAGCCCCGCTGCTGGTGGGAGAGGTAATGGGGGTCAGGGGTCAGGGCCCTGCCAGCGCAAGCCTGGCTGCTAGTGGGAGAGGTAATGGGGGTCAGGGGCCAGGGCCGGGTGGCAGGAGGCCCGAGCACCCTTCCAGGAGGAGGGCAGCATGGGTGAGGTACTGCTGCTCTGGTCACCACGCCCTAGGGCCTGGGCGCCCCTCACGGCCGCTGGGACACCCCCACTTCTCTGCTGCTGCACTGATGAACTCTTGTCTCCAACTGTCTGGACTTCAGATCCCCGAGAAAGAGTGTGGTTCATTGTCTCCATCATCAACGAGTGGAATGTGCTGGCTTGGCCTCACGCTGTGATGGGCCAGGAACCTCCCTCAGGCCGCACCCTCTGAAGGATGCCGGGAAGCAGGGTTTAGGGCCAGTCACACACAGGCAGGCAGCTGTGCCTCGGGGTCCTGTCCAAAGGTGCATCGCTGGAAGAACAGGTGGTGGATGTGGTTTTACTGGACACAGTGCACGGGGGTCCTGCTCTGCCTTGACGTGATTGTTCGAAGTGATGCTTTGTCCACCGGCCTGAGGCGGCCGCGGTGCAGCACAAGGCCTGCTTCTGAGGAGTTCCCGTGGTGCCCCTGGATGCCCCGGCTGGCGCACCCACGGGTCCAGACGCCTGCAGGCGCTTCAGGCTGCACACACCTGCTCCGTCCTGCCCCAGGGCCCCGACTCAGACTGTGAGTGGACAGAGCGGCCGGGAGGTGGGCTGTTCCCCTGGGAGGCAGGCTGCAGACCGCACATGTGCCATAGCCACATCTAGACCCAGGCAGGCTGGGGCCCTGCCAGGATGTGACGGCCGTGGCACCTGGGCAGCTTCCGCCCCTGCTCATCCATCTCCGGAGTTAAGCCTTTTGTGAGTGTCAGCTCGGAGCCCCTGGCACCAAGAGCAGGCAAGGGGCCAGTGAGCACTGTCCTGGATGAGATCACAGGGCTCGAGTAAGGACATAGGGGGCAGAGCAGTGGGGCTCAGCAGAGTGGGGCTCGAGCGCGTTTCAACCTGGGGCCAACGCCTTCTTCAGGCAGTGGTTTGTCACTTGTCGGCAGTGGATGATGACTCAGACACCCTGACCCTCCTTCACCGCCTGGTCCGTCCCATCCCCACGCCCTGCCAGCTGCACGCAGTCCTCTCGGCCTCGGAGGCTGTGTTAGCTCACGTGCTCTGCTTTCCCTGAAACCAGCATCTCCCACGCAGCTGCTCAGAGCGAGGCCAGCCCTTGACCCGAGCCGGTGCCCTGTGGGTGCTGGCATGTGGCTCTGGGGTGAGGGAGGGTGGACACGATGGACGTCGCAGCTGAGGCCGGTTCCAAGGAGGGCCGACTGGGCTCAGGCGGTGCCAGCGGGGAACACTGCAGGGGTCTGCGGGCCAGTGGGGCCCAGTCTGAGGGGGCATGATGGGGCAGCACTGGGAACGGGGTCTCGGAGGGAAAAGAGCTGCCCCCTGCCCCTGCTGGGGGACCTGGGCCCAACCTGGGGAACCTCCGTGGGGCAGACAGCTCAGCCCCGTGGGCCCCCAGCAAAGCAAGAGCGCCCCTCCTGCCTGGACCCTCCTCTCTGCTCCCAGCTTCCTCTCCTTCCTGGTTCTGAGCTGAGCTGTGCCTTCTGTTTCTCTCTTCTTCACTAAGGAAAGGCTCTGTAGCAGGCTCAGAGCCTGTTAGGTCCACAGGGTGCTTCCTCCCTGGACGGCACTGTCTCAGAAAGGCCGTGCCCTCCTCTCCCCGGCAAACCTGCCCTCTCCGCGACCCCAGGTTCCCTGGGGACCAGAGGAGAATGGCAGGGGAGTGAAAAGCATATTCCATTGGTCTCCGTCCCTGTGCTGATTTCTGTAAGGCTCATGCACCATGAGATGAAGCTCTTTACAAGGAAGCAAGGCCATTCCTGGGGGCGCCCACTGTGCAGGGTCACGGAGATGGAGACCCTGCCACCCTCCCTGCCCCCTAACCACGGGTGAGGGCAGCTCCCTCACATGTGTTTCTTACCGAGATCCACAGAATGCTGTAACCCCTGCCTCCAGAAACTGAGTTCTGCCCTCAGGATTTAAACCTCTGTCGTCTGAGAGGTGGCCCACAGTGCTCCCTGTGAGTGAGGAAGGTTCTGGACCCAGCAGGGCCCGAGCACGCTCACGTGGTTCCATCCTCATCCGGCAGGCGGTTAAGCAGCTCTCAACCCTTTACTGTGTAACTTCAGTTAACATTATCGAACCACTTAAAGTTCATTGACCCACTAATTCATCCCGCATCTCGTTTTATAAGAATGCAAAGTGTGAATAACAAAAGCATGTGCAATATACTGATGAAACGTAAATGCGAACTCAAAACCATGATCAGAGAACCTGCAAAAATGAAGGAGCAAAAGGAGACACTTGACCATCCGTGGACCACAGACCAGCCCTGAGCTGTGTGGGGTGGACCCCAGTCCGGCCCTGAGCTGTGTGGGGTCTGAGCTGTGCGGGGTGGACCCCGGACCAGCCTTGAGCCACAAGGCAGTCATGTCAGTGGGGGACGCAGCCTCATTCACGCCCATCCTGCCCCGGAGAAAGAGGACATTTAGAACAAACAAGCATTGATTTCCTAAACTTTACTAAGTAAACAGGCCTTTTACTGAGTTCTAAACACATGAAGCAAAATTTTTAAAATGATCTTTGTATATATTCAATGTTGTGTTTTTATTTCTTCTACCATAAAAATTAATTTATAAGAGATTTATGGGGATGTGTCACCTACCATACTATTTACTATTAAAATATACAATTCAGTGTTTTTATACTTACACATATGCCGCCACTGTTAGAACATTTCACCACCCTGAACCCTGGGGGTCACCCCCACCCCAGCCCCCGAGAGCCATTTCTGTTTCTTTCGCCTCTTCTGCACACTTTATATGTTGGAATCATGTAAAACACGATCCTTTGTGACAGCCCCTTCCACTGACACAGTGTCTTGAAGGTCCACCCACGCTGTCACACATTCCCACACTTAACTGGCTTTCACTGGAGAACAATATTCCATTTGGACAAACATAACCACTTCTGTACATCTGTTTGATGGGAATTTGGATTGTTTCCTTTTTTAAAACTATTATGAACAATGCTGCTGTGAACATTCATGTACAAGTTTTTGTGAGGATCCACTCTTATTTCTCGGGGGTGTGCACCACCTCAGATTTGAATTCCTGGGTCACACAGTTGTTCCATGTTTAACCTTTTGAAGAGCTTTCCAAAGCAATGCGAGATTGTCCATATGTAGGAGCATGTCATCCATGAGCAGAGATAGCTTTACGTCTCCCTTTCTAATTTGAATGCCTTTTCCCTCCTTTTTATTGTCTGATTGCTCTGGTTAGAACTTCCAACAGCAAAACTGGGCAGCTTTGTCTTGTTCCAGATCTTAGGGGTATAGCTTTCAGTCTTCCACCAGTGAGAATGTGGGTTGTTCATAATTGCCTCGATCATGCCGAGGAAGTCGCTTTCAATCGCAGCTTTCCAAGTGTTTTTATCATGCAGTGGTGTTGGGTTTTGTCAAGTGCCAGTTCGGCAACATCTGTATTACAGTACTAACGTGTTGTAACATGGTGGTCAATTTTTGTTAAGCTGAACCATCCTCACGTGCCCAGGATGAATCCCACTTGGCCGTGGTGTGTAATCCTTTCTCTGTGCTTCTGGATTAGGTTTGCTAGGTATGTTGTTGACGGTTTTTGCTTCTATAGTCTTAACAGATATTGGTCTATAACTCTTTTCTTCTGATGTCTTTATGTGGCTGCCATATCAAGGTAATGCTGGACTTGTGAGTTAAGAGGTCTTCCTTCCTCTAGTAAATTTTTGTTAGAGTTTGAGAAGGATTGGTACTAATTCTTCTCTGAAAGTTAAGCAGAATTCACCCCTGAAGCCACCTGGCCCTGAACTTCTCGTTGTTGGGAGGTTTCTGGTTCCTGATTCCATCTGCCTACTTGTAGTAAATTCTGAGAATTTACTGTAGCAAGCTCTGCTGCATAATTCTGTCTTGTAGTTCTGTCATGATTTTCTGTTTCTTCTCAAAGGGATTTGTGAGTTTCTGAGTTTGCCCATTTCATCTGGGTTATCTCATTTGTTGGCATTTAGTTATCCGTAGTACACTTACAGGCTTCCCTGGTAGTTCAGCTGGTAAAGAACCCACCTGCAATTCAGGAGACCCCGGTTTGATCCCTGGGTTGGGATGATGCCCTGGAGAAGGGAAAGCTACCCACTCCAGTATTCTGTCCTGGGGAATTTCATGGACAGCAGAGCCTGCCGGGCTACAATCCATGGGGTTGCAAACAGCCGGACACGACTTTCACTTTCAATTTTTATTTATATAAGGTTAGGTCATCCACCACTTTTGTTTCTGATTTTGAGTACATCTCTTCTTTGCCATCTAGCTAAAGACTTGTCAATTTTACTGATTTTTTTTTTTTTTTTGAGCTCCAACTTCAGTATCATTGGTTCTCTGTATTCTTTTTAATTTATTTATTTTTATTTGGAAGATAATTGCTTTACAATATTGTGTTTATTTCTGCCATATATCTCTATATCCTTTCTTATTTCATTTATCCCCACTCTGAGCTTCATTCTTTCTCTCCTCTTGCTAGCTTTAGATTTAATTTTCTTTTTCTATCCATATGAATTTGAAGATTAGATTTTGAATTTTCACCAAGAATCCAGTTGGGGTTTGGGTGGTGATTGAGTTGGATTTGTACAACAACTGGGGGAATATCCCCATGTTAACTGTATTAATTCTTCCAATTTATGAATATGAGATATCTTTATTTTTTATTGAAGTACAGTTGACCTACCATGTGTTCATTTCTGCTGTATAACCAAGCGATTCAGCTATACATTCTTTTTTTGAGGATTCAGAGAAGCCCTTCCATTTATTTAGAACATCTCTAATTTCTTTCAACAATGTTTTGTAGTCGTCAGCATAAAAATCTTGAATTTCCCTGTTTAATTTTTGAGGAAACATTTTTAAAGGGGCTTCAAACCTGCTCCTTTCTGACACGGTGGCCCCATCTTTCACACCTCACACAGCAAATTCAGGACAGGTCCACCAGCTCTCTCGCTGTCCCCCCTGCCCAGCTCTTTGCTGCAAGGTCCTGGTGAGCGAAGCTCCCCAGGAGCCCCGCGGGCAGGTGGGCTGAGCTGGTGCTGTCTAGGGGGCCGTGGGAAGGAGGGAGTGGGGGAGGGCCGGGAAGCACGGGGAGCCAGGTAACTCCAGGACCAACCAGAGGTGCACCACTTCGCCCCAGATCCAACTGGGATTTCTGAGGGAGTGTTGGCAAGTTTCACTCATCTGGGAAAAGATGTCCTTCTTTATTTAGCAAGCACCACCACGGTTCACTGGAGGAAGTTTTTGCACTTCCATTTTGTATTGCTGGGATTGTTCTTTCCATCTGGTTCAGCGAGATTTCTCCTCCAGCAGGGTTCTCCTTCTCAGTGAGGGAGCAGCGATGACACAGCAGACAGTCTGTCTCTCCCCAAGGCGGGCGAAATCAGAGGGAAGTGCAGGCAGCTCGGGTGTGAGTGAGCTCCCAGCAGAGGGTCCTCGGGGAAGGACCTCCAGGCTCAGGTCTCTGCACCCAGGGGTGGGGCAGGCGCAGAGCTGCAGACTTCCCCAAAACTTTACCTGGGCCCATTGCCGCAGTGCATGTCCAGCCTGGGTGGGTCAGGCTGTGCTAGATGTTGAACCTGCAAGCCTGGTTTAACCAGAAAGGGCACAGAGGACCCCCTCTACCCTCCCCATCATCAGCCGCCCAGAGCTGGATGCAGGATTCTGTCCAACGCAGCTCTGATGTGAGCATATACATGTGCACGTGTGTGTCTGCGTGTGTGGAGCCCCCTTGGGGCCCTGCCCACCTGCCCTGTGAGCCTCGGTCTCTGCCTGTGATGGAGACGGCTCCTGGGTTGGGGGCAGCTTCCAGGAGGATAAAGTCTGTGACTCGACCCGGCATGGTGAGCACTCCATCACGTTAGCCATATTTTAAAAGGTTAACTCCACGACTCAGAATGTGTTTTTCACCAGGCATGCCAACTGTCTTGTGAAATCCAGCCATAAAATGTGCATTTAGATCCTCATGTGAATTTGGGGAGATAGTTAATGCATAATGATGATAATTGCTATTTTCTTTTGCTTAATAACAAAAAAGTGTTCAGTGAATAGCTGGAGATAAGGAAACCAAGATGCTTCCACATTTTGTTACCTTACTTTCACAAAGAGAAATTACCAGCCCCTCAGTATTTATTATATGTTATGCAGACTTATTCAAAAAAAAAAAACCTACACTCCCAAGTCCTCATCACCTGTTTCCATTCGAACATTATTTACAGTGGGTTATTACCCTGTGTGCTGTTACTGCTTCATATTTGAGAGGTAAGGTGTAAGTTTCCATGCGTACGCCAGGAAATTCAGTCCCTGAACTCAGGGGAAATGACAGTGTTATCAACATGTGGCAAAATCAAATTTAATTCATTTCAGTTGAACTTTTCTCTTTGATGCTGTTCATTTATGAAGCCACAGCCATAGCGTCGCTTGCAGGCTGAACATTAAGCAGAAGCATGATGCGTGTGTGGAGCAATAATGGGTTGGCTCTTTAGCATGGAGCAACTTTAGAACTGTATTAAATTACACGTTAATGGGAAAATAAAGCAGGCGATGATAGGATGACAACTTAGGCTGCTGCAGTCTAGACTACAGAACATGGTCATGCTGTTTACTAGCTGAACCCTGAATTTCCTTTGGAAACTTGCTTTTAACTGTGTTAAAATGTAAGGGATATTTCAGAGAAGCCCTTCCATTTATTTAGAATATCACTAATTTCTTTCAACAATGTTTTATAGTTGTCAGCATAAAAATCTTGAACTTCCCTGTTTAATTTTTGAGGAAACATTTTTAAAGGGGCTGAAATATCCCTTCCTAATATTTCAAGCTCTCCAGCTACTGTTTGGCCGTTGAGACGGGCAGGCGCTGCGTAGCTCTTGTGGGATGGCTGCCCCCCCGAGGCCATGGTGCGGCTCACACTGGATGCAGCGAGGCTGTGCCAGGGGGTGAAGGGCCCCCAGGCCCGGAATCACAGACCTTGTGCTGTGAATGCACAGGGGATACCCCATGCTGCCCCCAGGAGACTGCGCCCGGCCTCGTCCTGACCCCGGCGTCCCTGGAAAACTCCTGCTTTCTCTCCTGCCAGCAGGCACTCCCTGGTAGACGTCTCACGCTTGTCCCCTAGTCTGGACCAGCCTGACAGGTGGCAGCCGTGGAGCCTGGGACAGGGCCTTGGAGATGTTGGCCAGCATGGTGGTGCCAGACGCTCAGAGAGGACGAGCATGTGGAGAGGCCTGAGTCAGCAGAGACAGGTTACTGACGGGAGGCTTCAGCCAAGAGCACGGAGTCTCAGACCCCTGTTCCTGGACTCAGGAGCAGACAGGTTACTGACGAGAGGCTCCAGCCCAGACCACGGCATCTCAGATCCCGGTTCCTGGAGTCAGGAGCAGACAGGTTACTGACGGGGAGGCCCCAGCCGAGACCACGGCGTCTCAGATCCCTGTTCCTAGACTCAGGAGCAGACAGGTTACTAACGGGAGGCCCCAGCCCAGACCACAGCGTCTCAGATCCCTGTTCCTAGACTCAGGAGCAGACAGGTTACTGACGGGGAGGCCCCAGCCGAGACCATGGCGTCTCAGATCCCTGCTCCTGGCCAGCCTGGGCATGAGGACACACTCACAGACCACAGCCTGGACGTGAGGGGTGACACTCCAGGAGCCTCAAACCTCAACCTTCAGCTGGTCTGGGGTGTGAGCATGTAGTCACCACCCCCCACCCAGGCAGGGGTCTTGTTTTCTGCAGAATAGCCCCAAGATATGTGTCAGATGGCACATCCATCCCTGAGGAGCAACCAGGACACTGTGTTATCGCTGCACTGGTATTGAATCTCCCGTCTCGTTTCTTCAGGACGTTTTCCTTTTTCTGCAATTCCCTCACTTCCCCAGCTAGTAATTGCTGACTCTGCTCTTTGAGCCTCGGGGAAGCCTGGGAGACTAAAGCCTTTTCTCCAAGCTGAGAACGGGGGACGTGGTGGGGCCTGTGTGCCGGGCCCGCAGGGTCCCGCCCCATTTCCACGGGCATCATTGGTCCAGTGCTTGGCAGCTGGCGATGCCTCTCCTACAGGATCATCGAGAGAACTGGGTCAGTGGCCATCGGGGAGACGCCTCGTGTCTGTCTGCTTTCTTGCCCGTTTCCCTTGGTGGCCCGGGGGGCACCTTTGGGGCCAGGGTGGGTGGCTCTGTGAGCGCAGGTCCTTGCCTTACAAGGTGGCGCCGGGGCAGGTCTGTGAGAGAAAGGGATGCTCTTAGTGGAGGGGGACAGGGCCCCCGGCCCCGGGAGGGGTGCTGGACCCCAAAGCGGGGTCGGGCTCAGTTAGCTTCCTTCCTGAGAGTGTGAGGCCCTTGGCACTGACAGGGTGCCGCCTTGTCCCCATCTGGACAAGCGCACAGGGGTCCCAGGCTGGTCTGAGCCAAGGTGGTTGGTGCTGATGCCGGGTCTCAGAGAAGAAGTCCTGGGGGAAGCGTCACAGCTGGGGGGGCGGGGTGTGGAGAGGACCCGCGAGAACGGCCGCTGGTGTGACACAGTGCAGGATGCTCCCGGAAGCTGAGACGAGCCAGCAGTGCGGGGCGCCGGGCTCCCCCGGTCTCCTCAGGGCTCGGAGCCTCTGCTGCGCCTGGGGTGGGCTGGGGCTGGCCAGTGGCCTCACAGGGCCCGCCACCCCGTCTGTGTTCCCTGCATGTACATATTGTGTAGGGGTGTATGCATCGCAGGTGCTTGTCACGTGTGCACATTATACATCTAACAGGATCTACTCCCTGTGTGTACTGTATCCTTACTAAATACCATACGTGTGTATGATATATGAATATATGCCTTACATATACATGTTATGTGTCCATTATACATGGTAATAGAATCTATTCCCTATGTGTATTATGTGCATGTTACTTGCTCTGTCATGTCTGACTCTTTGGAACCCCATGGTCTGTAGCCAGCCAGGTTCCTCTGTCCATGGAATTCTCCAGGCAAGAATACTGGAGTGGGTTGCATACCCTGCTCCAGGGGATCTTCCCAACCCAGAGTCAAACCCACGTCTCCTGCATTGCAGGCGAATTCTTTACCACTGAGCCACCAGGGAAGCCCCATATATATGCATGCTATATACTATATGTGCATATTATATATATGTATATGTGTGCACATTATACATGATCGGAGAATCTATTTCATGTGTATGCATATTTTTATTATATATACATATTGTATACTGTAATAGAGCCATATTTTCTGCATATTATAAATGAATGTATGTATTACCTATACATACTACTTGTGTAAAGAACCTCTTGATGAAAGTGAAAGAGGAAAGTGAAAAAATTGGCTTAAAGCTCAACATTCAGAGAACTAAGATCCTGGCATCTGGTCCCATCACTTCATGGCAAATAGATGGGGAAACAGTGGAAACAGTGTCAGACTTTATTTTTCAGGACTCCAAAATCACTGCAGATGGTGATTGCAGCCATGAAATTAAAAGACGCTTACTCCTTTGAAGGAAAGTTATGAGCAACCTGGACAGCATATTAAAAAATGCAGAGACATTACTTTGTCAACAAAGGTCCATCTAGTCAAGGCTATGGTTTTTCCAGTGGTCAGGTATGGATGTGAGAGTTGGACTATAAAGAAAGCTGAGTGCCAAAGAATTGATGCTTTTGAACTGTGGCGTTGGAGAAGACTCTTGAGAGTCCCTTGGACTGCAAGGAGATCCAACCAATACATCCTAAAGGAAATTAGTCCTGGGTGTTCATTGGAAGGACTGATGTTGAAGCTGAAACTCCAATACGTTGGCCACCTGATGCAAAGAGCTGATTCATTTGAAAAGACCCTGATGCTGGGAAAGATTGAGGGCAGGAGGAGAAGGGGATGACAGAGGATGAGATGGTTGGATGGCATCACCAGCTCAATGGACATTGGTTTGGGTGGACTCAGGGAGTTGGTGATGGACAGGGAGGCCTGGCGTGCTGCAGTTCATGGGGTCACAAAGAGTCGGACACGACTGAGCGACTAAACTAATCTTCTCCTGCCCTCAATCTTTTCCAGCATCAGGATCTTTTCAAATGAGTCAGCTCTTCGCATCAGGTGGCCAAAGTATTAGAGTTTCAGCTTCAACATCAGTCCTTCCAGTGAACTTGTGTATATTATATACTGTAATAGAATTGGTTTCCTGAACATATTTGTTATTGTTGTTCAGTTACTCAGTTATGTCCAGCTCTCCATGATGCTATGGACTGCAGCATGCCTGTACATATTAGGGTCTATATTTTCTGTATGTATTACATTATATATCATATATGCATACTATGTACTATTGTGACCCATTGGACTATAGCTCTCCAGGCTCCTCTGTCCATTGGATTTTTCAGGCAAGAATACTGGAGTGGGTTGCCATGCCCTCCAGGGGATCTTCCCAACCCAGGGATCAGACCCGCGTCACCTGTGTCTCTGGCATTGCAGGCAGATTTCTTTACCTGCTGAGCCATTGAGGAAGCTATATATATATATATATAGTATATACTATAATGGGCTTCCCTGGTGGCTCAGATGGTAAAGAATCCATTTGCAATGTGGGAGACCTGGGTTTGATCCCTGGGTCAGGAAGGTCCCCTGGAGGAGGGCATGGCAACCCACTCTAGTATTCTCGCCTGGAGAATCTCCACGGACTGAGGAGCCTGTAGGGTTACAGTCAATGGGGTTGCAAGGAGTCGGGCATGACTGAGTGACTAAGCACAGCACACATATACTATAAAGTCTGTATTTACTGTATATATTCTATGCATACTGTGTACAATGTATGCATATTATGTGTGGATATGTGCACAGTGTATACACATTACGTATGCATATAGTGTGCTGTGTTAGAGTCTGTGTCTCCTGCCCCTCTCTGATGGCCAGCTGGAAGCAACAGAAGCAGAAACGCTAGGACAGCAGGAAGTAGAGGCAGGGCAAGGGGCAAAGCCTGGAGCCCAGGAAACCCTGAACTTCATAAATGCTGACCCGAGAGAGCTGAAAATGGTAACAACCACAATCGTGGTAACATAGCTAGAGTAACCATCTGCGTGCCCTCCTCCTGGACCTCCACTGTCGAGGACACGGAAGCCCACCTAGAGTCCTGCACCAGTGGGGGCAGAACCTAACTAGTCATGTCCAGAGGCCCAGTTCCAGCCACTGGGCTGAGCGGCCTTCCCCCTGGCAGAGTCGGCATCCTGCAGAGCTCAGCTCTGGTGGTTCGAGGGTCTCCGTACAGTAGCACCACTCACAAAATGAAACCTTTCTTTCTGAGTAGAATCGTATAGCTCAAAATCAACAGTGCGAAACAGGAAATCAGGGCATCATGGCTGCATCCTCATATTGACTTGGACGGTGTCCTTGAGAAAGTCGCCTCTGCTTCTTGCCTGCATGGCCAGTGCGTGGCTTTACGCAACTCACGGCCAACCACCCACCAGCTATCTCACTGCTTAAGTAGCAGGTACTATTCCTCAAACTTCTTAAACTGAACTACAGCACTCAAATCTAGTCAATGTAACTCTTTTCCCCCAAACTGTTTGCTTAACACCACCAAATCTTACTGTCAAGACCTGATGACCATTTTAGACATTCAGTATTTGTAGTTGCAGAACCACGCTGGGGAATAGTGGTTACTCTTCTTCATACTCCTGGACTTTCACATGTGGTGTGAAAAAATGACCATTTGGTTGAGTGTCCATATCAGGAGTGGTCCCAGGATAAAAACAGTCCCTGTGTGGACGGAGGTGTCCACACAGGCTTTCCCTTCGAGTTGCTCCACGTCTGACCCAGCTTCTGTGTTCTCTCGACAGACCAGCAGTATTCATGGTCCCCAACTCCGCACTTCAATGAAGAGAGGTACTCCCCCGCACCGAGGACTATGAAGGGCTTATCTGGGAGTCGGAACCCACCGCTGTGCTCCGGCCACACGTGTGGCCTGACGCCACCCGAGGACTGCGAGCTGGGCCACCTACACCATGGCCCCGAGGCGCGGCCGCCCTACCTGCTCAGCCCTGCTGACAGCTGCCCGCTGGAGCACCACCGCTGCTCCCCGCGGACCTCCATCCACTCCGATTGCGTGATGCTGCCTGTGGTGCTGGGCGACCACGTGTCCAGCAGCACCTTCCCCCGCATGCACTATAGCTCCCACTACGACAGCAGGGATGACTGCGCCGTGGCCCACGCGGGCGCCAAGATCAACCGCATCCCAGCCAACCTGCTGGACCAGTTCGAGAAGCAGCTGCCGCTGCACCGGGACGGCTTCCACACGCTGCAGTACCAGCGCGCCTCCGCGGCTGCCGAGCAGCGCAGCGAGAGCCCCGGCCGCATCCGGCACCTGGTGCACTCGGTGCAGAAGCTCTTCACCAAGTCCCACTCCCTGGAAGGCTCGTCCAAGGGCCACGTCAACGGCACCAGGGCCGACGGCAGGGCGGACGAGCACGCGCACGGCCACCACGCCAAGCACGGCCGGCGGAGCAAGAGCCGCGAGCGCAAGGTGGAGGGCCGGCCGCGTGGGGGCCCGGGCAGCTGGTGGGGCTCGGACGACAACCTGGACAGTGACAGCACCTGCCGCGCCTCCAGCGCGCTCGGCCGGCCCCACGCAGAGCCCGTGGCCCGCTGCTATCCCGACGCGCTTCCCGGCCCCTTCGGGGACCTCTCGCTGAGAACCTCCAAGAGCAACAGTGACGTCAAGTGCTCGGCCTGCGAGGGCCTGGCTCTGACGCCCGATGCCAAGTACATGAAGCGCAGCTCCTGGTCCACGCTCACTGTGAGCCAGGCCAAGGAGGCCTACCGCAAGAGCTCCCTGCACCTGGACAAGCCACCCGGGCCCCCAGAGCTGAAGCCACCGCTGCGGCCCTGCCACTACCTGCAGGTGAGGGCTGGGTCCCGGTTCTGCAGGTCAGGGGGGCGTCTGGGCTCTGTGGGTGAGGGGGGCGTCCCTGCTCTGCAGGCTACTGGTGGGAACGATCCTGGAGGACCTGGAGTGTGGCGGGCCAGTCCCGGGGGCCTCTGAGGCTGCAGGATCCAGTGACAGCCACAACGTGTGCGCCCACAGCAACGTTTCCCCATCTGAAAGTGGCCAGTGGGGCCCAGGAATGAGTTTGCATGAGCTCACCAGCTTTCCCCACGCTGGCAGCTTTAAACCTTGGATACATCAGGGAGCCTGGTTGTAGAAACCAGGGGTGTGGGTGAAACAGGCACGGCGGGCGGGGACACGCTGACGTCGGAATTCTCTGCTTGGGGCCCTTCCTGTCCTCTTGGCTCCTAACCACACGTGCCCAAATGAGAAGGGAGCCCAGAGCCAAGAGGCCCCCTCTTTTTTCAAGAGGCCTCTGCAGTTACTTCTTTCAGCTAACAGCGCTGTTAGCAAAGCTCTGAAACCTGAAGTTTCCTTCAGGGCACATGTAATTTGCATTCGAATCCGCCCTTCGATGGGTGATGCGGGCTGTGCACGGAATTGGAGAGGTTCTCTTGGAATCCTGAGTAACCGTCTGATCGCCTGCGTCTGATTGCTGGCTGAGTCGTCAGGAAGTCAGTTAACCAGGCAGATAAGCAACCGCGATTCTTCTCAGGCATCAGGTGGCTGCGAATTGGAATTGCATTAGCAATTCCAACTGCCACCTGGAGCACGGTCCATGACCCAGTGGATCTGGTTTAAAAGGAAAATCTGCTCATCAGATTGCTTTCATAGGCAGATTTATTCAAAGAGACAGATAGATTTAAATAGCAATATTTAAAGAATATTGCTTGTTATTATTTTATATTAAAATAGTAGTATTTGATTAATAGTAATTAAAATATTAATATTTAAGACTTAAATTTTACTTGTAGTTACTTGCTAAATGCCCCTCGGTTGTGTCCAACTCTCTGCGACCCCATGGACCCCACCAGGTTCCTCTCTCCTTGGAATTCTCCAGGCAAGGATACTGGAATGGGTTGCCATGCCCTCCTCTAGGGGATCTTCTCAACCCAGAGATCGAACCCACGTCTCTCGCGTTGCAGGCAGGTTCTTTACCGCTGAGCCACCAGGGAAGTCCTTGCTAATGCATAAACAGGAAGTTTTTGCCTGAACGTCTGTAAAGGACTGTGATAAACATGGGAGATGTGAGACCTGGAGCGCCCCAGGCCCTGCCTCTCCCCAGGCTGCTGGTGTCTCGGGGGCTGGGAGTCCTAGCCCTCCCACAGGCTCCCTGCTGACTGCACTGCCCTTCCTGGGAATCCTCCCCAGCCAGATCAGAGGCAGGGGAGTGGAAGAGTTTGTCTGTAGCTGCTGCTGTAGGAGTAAGATTTAAAAGAACAGAGGGGAGAAATAAATGCTCATAGGCTTCTTCTGTTTTCTCCACCAGAAGCTAGAGAAATGTGGAGGTGAGCAAAACTGTTGTATTTTATTTTCACCTTTGGTTTGTACAGAATACATAGTTAACATTAGAGGAAGTTCTTTTTATGTTTTTAAGTAGGTCAAAGCAGACAACAGAATTGAAAGAAAATTCTGATCCATTTTATTCTTTGAAAGAGCTTGTTTTGGTGTTTCCTCCATTGGCAGACACAGCATCTAAGGTCAGAGTTTTAACGAATGTCACACTGACCAGGTGGGTGATGTGCAGGTGGTCAGCTCAGGAGCGGATGTCCCCTGTCACACCCTATCCTGAGTTCCAGGGACACAAAGTGGACGATGGCTGCCCGACCCTGGTGGGAGGATAGATGGGGGCAGCTGCCTCTTTCACACCTGGAGCACACTGGGAGCATACCTGGAGCACACTGGGAACACACCTGGAGCACACTGGGAGCACACCGGGAACGTGGGCCTTGGCCCCTCCAGCATCACGCAGCCTGGGACCAGCACCGGCTCTGGTCCCCTTCTCCCATCCTGGGCCCTGGCCTCTACCCCCGCCTCCTTCACTTTCTGTCCCTCCTTCCTGTCTCTGTTGTTTCTGCCTGCCATGGGGTCCCTCCGGTGACCAGGGTCTCCCCCCTTGTGTGTGTTGACGGTGCTGCAGTGTCTTGTCTGGGGTCTGCTGGGGGAAGAGCTCCCGGCCCGACACTCCGGGAGCTGTCGGAGGAGATGAGCAGGAGGACATGGAGCCTGAGGGTCACTGTGAGCATGGAGGCTTCCCTAGGCTGGAAGGGCAAATGCAAATGCCTCAAACACCCAGCCCCTGCCAAGGTCTGCACGTCCCAGCCCCAGGCACCCAGCCCACCCTGCCATCCTTCACGGGAAAGGGCTCCAAATGCTGTGGGTCGTGAGCAGCCTGCCCCCGGGTCACTCATGAAGCTGGTGAGGTCCCCTGGCCCCCAGCTCGAGTGCACACAGAAATACAGCCTACGACGCTGCCTTTCCCGGTGTCGCTCACTCAGTGGGGTTCTGTGCCGAGTGCGGCGGGCGTGCCAGCCCACGAGTCAGCTCCTCTCTGGCTTCTCACTGTGCGCATTCAGTCACACGCAGGCCCTGTCATTCTTAACTGGTGAACGAGAATGAGGTAGGATGCTCACCCACACAACAGCACACGTTTCTGTAGTGACTGACGGTTTCCCAAGGGCCTTTCTTACACTCTCTCGAATCTAACCACAGCATCTGATGCATACGCGATCAATGAGGCTGAGAGATTTACCAGGCTCACGGCTGGCAAATGCTCAAACCCTAACATCCGTCAATGAAGAATTTATTTCAGCAACATTTCTCAAATGCCTGCCTGTCACAGGCCCGAGACCAAACCAGCACCCGACGGTGATGCTGTGAACGGTCACAGCCTCCTGGGTCAGTCCCCGTGCGGGACACTCATCACTCCCATCGGTCCTGCCCCCATGTGCTGGGATAGGGGAGTCCGGACAGAGGTGGCGTCACTCCAGAAGGGGTGTGGAGGAGTCGGTCTCAGAACTGACCCACACCCTCAGCTCTTGGTCAGAAGTCAGCTTTTACCCAAGGCCTGAGGCCTTTGAAGTGCTTGAGGCAGAAACTAGAAAAGGCCCATTTGGTAAACATGGATGGTTTTTCTAAACCGCACATGGAAGGCTGACTGCACATTATGCTCGGACTTTTCGCTGCGTGGACGGGCGGCACACCAACTCCTGCGTTGTTCAAGGCTCAAGTGCACAGGCTCGTGTCCATGTATAAAGCTTCCAAACGCTAATAAAACAGAGGAATAAAAGGAAGGTCACTTGTAAAATAAGAACATATGAATCTTAATATAAAATCATCTGGTCCCTGACAGATGTGTCCAGAGGGAAGTGGAGAATTCGGGAGCTGGTTTCTGGGTGAAGACTTGCCGCTAATCTGGACCCAAGGAGGGAGTCTCAGAGGCCCGCCTGCAGGCTGCTCTGACCCTCCAGGTGGAGCAGCGCACCACAGTTCCCTCCATCAGTGACCCCGCGCAAAGGAAACCAAGAGCACTTTGGTTTACATACAGAAAAGAGCTGTAGTCAAGGCTCGGGTTATAGTAGATGGGAAGGCAAACGCTGGGATCGCACAGAACGGGAGCTTGCCCTCCAGGGTGTGGGGTCGCATAGGACAGCAGCCGGTCCTCCAGGGGGTGGGGTTGCGTCCTTTTGACCCCCGGGGTGCTGGCCACGTCCCCCCAGTGTGTGGCATCACAGCCTCCCCAGACAGATGTCCAGGCTGCCTTCGAGGGCGCCCCACTCGGACCCATGGTCTTGCACTGTGACAACCTAGAACTGGGAAGCCCAGCTGTCTTGCTCTGTTACACTCCCAGGGCAAATGTGCCTGGTGTGCATTTAAAACAAAACAAGAAAATTGTGGACTGAATGGAGAAGACATGTCCCCATATGGACACCTAGTGTTTGATGGCACTTTCTTCCTTGGTTTCAGCACCTGGAAGAGAATATTATTACAAAACCCCAGCCCTCGTACCTTTGCCATGCTGCTTAAAAGGAAGAAAGAACATTTTAATCTGCAGCCTGAAGTCTTCTTCAAGCAATAAGCAGGAGATACTGAAATCTACACTCACCTCGACCTTAAGAAGATGCCCATTCAGAAATTGTAAATGTCACTCAGTGCTCTAAGCAAGTAGGAAATTAGAGTAATAATTATCTCTAAACGCAGCAAAGATTACACATGGATTCGCAGAAGCTGTGGATACCGTGAAAAGAAGTTTATTCTTTCATGAAAGCACTTGATGTTTTGGGGTCCACCCTGGCCACCCTCACACCGACCACTGAAGGTTTGTGACCATGTAATGTGCTGAAGAAAGCATTCTTTACTGAGGCACGGTGATGTTTCTGTGTCACTTCCCTGTTCTTTTTACAGTCTGCAGACATATGCTTCGGAATCAGCATTGCAACTACTCTTGACTCTGGTTTACTCTCCTTCTGTATTGAAATCTCTCTGTCAAAGACTGCGAAATTGGCAGCTTCAATCAGAGACAAAAATATACAAGCTGATCTCATTTGTTAGTTAATTCACAAGCTGCTGGAAAAAAAATCTTTGTTTTTTTTTTTTTAACGGAAGCATGTTTTTGATTCACAAAAATTCCATAAGCTGCCAGTGGGAATGTGTCTTCCCTAGCACGTGGCTCCTCTCCATCCACCTCCCACCAGCCTCCTTGGAGTGCCCACCCCACAGCCGAGCCCCTCTCCAGGGTGCTGGTGGGGGAGCTGGAGCCTCTGTGAGACTCTGTTCTGCCTGCTGCTTGAGTCCCAATGACTTAGAGCCCCCACCCTCACCTCCAGGAAGCCTTCCCCGATCACCTCCTCTTTGCCGACAGCTTCCTCTGGCTCCTTCCCTATTTGCCCTCGCACCTCCTTCTTTGTCCTAATTAAACCATAATTCACTTATTTTATGCCTGTCTCCTCTACTGAAATGTATTCTCATTTGGGACTAAATTTTGTTAAATTAAAAAAATGTTTACTTTTTATTACAATAGTTATATATATGGTCCATGTAAAAAATTTAGAAAATATAAAGAAAAATCATTGACAAGCCCACCGTTACTGTCTCCCAGTGATCACTGCACCTCCTTCCGGCTGTGTTTCTATGCATAATACAGCATCTCTGTCTTTCAGGGCTTCCCTGGTGGCTCAGCGGTAAAGAACCCTCCTGCCAATGCAGGAGACAAAGGAGACATGGTTCAATCCCTGGGTTGGGAAGATCCCTGGAGAAGGAAATGGCAACCCACTCCAGTATTCTTGCCTGGGAAATCCCATGGACCAAGGAGCCTAGTAGGTACAGTCCATGTGGTCTCAGAACATCGGACACCACTGAACATGTATGCACACGCACGCACACCTGCCTTTACAGTATAGAAACATAGTGTCCACAGTCTAAAAAGTGATCTCCCTCATGGACATCTCTCCTTGGCTCAATACTAGTTCTTGTGCACATTATCCATGGCATGGTTTAGTAGATATTTTCAGCCACCCCATGAGATATTATCAGTTCCCTCCTTTGACACTAATGATCAGTTCACAGTCCCCGGCACGAATCCTGTTGTCTGAGGATATTGCTGGGTCAGAGGCACTCACAAATCGAGTCTTCCGACTAGTGGCATAAAGCGTGGGCCCGCATTACTGCTGGGCATGAGGCGGGGGGCAGCCTCTGTCCCACAGCCTTGTCCATCCTCTAGCTTGTCGGGATTGCTGAAACTGACCCCCGCGAGGAGAGAGCTGAGAGCCTGGATGCCCGGAGAAGCCTGGACTTTGCTCCTCCTGATTTCTTCTCCCAGTGCCCCCACTCCTGTAAACCTGTGTCTGTTTCCCCAGTGGCTGTGCTGCTGACGTTTCTTCTTCCCGTGGTGTCTCTGGCAGCTCTGCGCTGCCCTCTGTGGTCTCGTGCCCACCCGCCTGCCCAGGTCTGGACCGCTCCCCAGGTCGGAGATGGGCACTCGGCACCTGGCTGTAGGGAGCTTGGACATCCTGCCCCCAAGCCCTGTTCTGCAGCTGGGAGTCCCTGGGCCGCGCCCCCCGAGGGTCGGCCTGTGAGGACCCAGAGTCTCCGTCCTGTGAAGCCCCCTCCTCTTCCACGTGAGGCTGCCGTGTCTCCGTGTCTTTCATGGACCCAGCCTGGCCTGGGGTGGGGGCCGGTTCCACACCCAGGCTGCAGGGAGGATCCGCGGAGCGTCACATGGGGCCTGGGGGGCTCGGTACCTATGCGCTCACCCTCACTGAGGGGCGCCTGCTCCCTGCGTGTTGGTGGGGGCCCCAGAAGGGGCATCCGTCCTGCCCTGGGCTACAGTGTGCAAGATGAAAGATGGAGAAAAAGTGCTTTCAGCTGATAACTCTGCCCTTGCAGCCAGCCGTGCGTGTCCCTGGCTGGGGCGGTAATGAACAGCCCAGTGGCCCCATCAAAACTGGAGAGATGACAAATGAACGCATCTACAGAACAAGTTCACAGACACAGAAAACAGACTGCCGAGGCGGGCAGGAGGGGTGGGGAGGACTAGGGGTTTGGGGTTAGCAGATGTAAACTAGTGTATACAGGGTGGGTAAACAGCAGGTTCTGCTGGATAGAACGGGGAACTGTATTCAATATCCTGTGATAAACCACAATGGAAAAGAATATGAAAAACAGTGTGTATAACTGAATCACTTTGTTATACAGCAGAAATTAACACAAGGTTGTAAATAAATTGAACTTCAATTAAAAAAATTTTTTTTAAAAACGTGGAAAGATGGCAAGACTCCTTTTACAATGAACCCACTCCAATATTCTTGCCTGGAGAATCCCCATGGATAGAGGATCCTGGCAGGCTCCATGGGGTCCATGAGGTCGCAAGGAGTCAGACAGGACTGAACGAGTAAGCACAGCACAGCGAGAGTGTACTTAAGTCTCTAAACATTAACCATAGGACAAGCCCCACCTACGAAGACTTTGTCAACACGGAACTGCATCGTCCCATCTCCACGAAGTGCATGGTGGGAGATTCCCTCCTCCAGCGTGAAAAGCATGTGCCCTGGACTACGGAGTTCTGTGCGATGGTGCCAGCGCACGTGGACTCACACAGCCCTCTACACTCGGCCGCTGCCTGGTGCGGTTTTGGTTTTTGTCAGCATCACGGCTGGTGGAGCGTGAAGGGACCGCTCTGCCCTGAGCACCCCTGGTGGAGACACCCTGTGATGTGTGTGCTGTGTGAGGACTGGGGGGCGGGTCAGCACCGAGTGCAGGCCTGCTCCTTCCTGCCCATAGGGCAGCCTGCTTGCACGCCACCAACAGCACACGGTCTGAGTGCTGGGACTCAGGTCCAGGCGTGCCCCGGCGCACAGGGCCCCGGTGCGGGGGCCACGACCCAGCCCTGGGTTCATGCCCCGTGTCGGCTCTCACAGGCCTCAGGGCCTCCTCCTGTGGCTGCCTTCTTCTCCTCTTCTTTCTTCCTCTCCACACTGGAGACCTCTTCTGTCCAGTTTTCTCAAGGTTCAATTGCTTTCTCACCACAAGGAAATAAATCTAAGTGTTAGCAGTGGTTTTTCCAGGTGCTGAGACTACGTTTTCTCCTCATTTTACTTTTCTAACATTTTCTCACTTTTCCCATAACGTTTGTCACTTTTATAACAGGAGGAAAAGCAATGATTATATGTGAACGTCCTTTTGGGAGTTGAGTGACGGACCATGAAGAAGCGTGTGACGTTCGGTGCTGAGTGCCAGTGACGAGCCGTGTCTTCGGGGGCCGCGTCCCCAGGAGGCAGCTGGGGCCCTGACGCCCTGTGTGCTCTCCCCAGGTGCCCCAGGACGAGTGGGGAGGGCGCCCCACGGGGGGCAGAGACGACGAGATCCCCTGCAGGAGGATGAGGAGCGGGAGCTACATCAAAGCCATGGGCGATGAGGACAGCGGGGACTCGGACTCCAGCCCCAAGACGTCCCCCAAGCTGGCCCTCCGGCCGGAGCCCCTGCTCACATCCATCGGACAGAGGCCGCTGGGAGACCTCCAAACGTAAGCCCCCCACACCTCCCCCGCCCCAGCCCAGGGCTTTCCTCACACGAGCCAGCGGTCAACCCAGAAAAAGCCCAGGATTGAAAATATTGGACTCAATGGCCATCAATTTAAGTCCTCTTTAAAAAACCTTTCAGACCTTTGGTTACACTTACTACGTAGTAATTACGGAAATATACTAGGGTGATTTCTAAGTCAGGTGTTAATACCTGAGCACCGGTCATAGCCAGTGACCCATCCGAGTCTTCTCAGATCATTGCAGCTATTTATCAGGAGCTCCTGTGTGTGAGACAGTCACAGTGGGGAGTTTTCTGTTTACTGTAACTTTACAGGTGCGTATGTAGGCAACAAAGGTTTTGCAAGGTAAGAACAGGAACTGGATTTGTTTTACAAATATCATAGAATATGCTTTATATATTTGTCCAAAGATACATTGTGGGGTTTTTAAAATTGAAATATAGTTGATTTACAACGTTGTGCCAATCTGTGCTGTATAGCAAAGTGATTTAGTTACACACATACATACATTCTTTGTTTAAAGTCTTCTCCATTAGGGTTTATCCCAGGATATTGGGTATAGTTTCCTGTGCGTTTGTTTATCCAGCCTGTCTGTTGTAGTTTGTATCCGCAGTCCATCCCCACCCCCACCCCTCCTGGCAACCACAACAAGTCTGTTCTGTGTCTGTAAGTCTGTTTCTGTTTCATAGATAAGTTCATTTGGGTTATTTTAGATTCCACATATAAGTGATATCATATGGTGTTTGTCTTTCTCTTTCTGCCTTATTTCACATAGTATGATAATCTCGAGGTCCATCCATGTTGCTCAAATGGCATCATTCCATTCTTTTTTATGGCTGAGAAATGTTCCATTGCATGTCTGTACCATATCGTCTTTGTCCGCTCATCTTTGCATGGACAGACAGGATGAGTCCAGGTCTTGGCTGTTGTGACTAGTGCTGCAGTGAACACAGGGGTGTGTGCTAAGATGCACTGCTGATAAATTTAACTAATTTCCAAAGTACAAACAGAGGAAACTAGGAACTTGGCTATTCATTTGAACGATGAAAACACGACTGCAGTTCTCAACTGTCAGACTGTTGTGTGTTTCCGATCCTTCCAGCTAAGTCTGGATTCACATGCAAAGAAGCACCTGCTTTTTCCACCGCGAGCTGTGGCTTCTCTGGTGTGAAGGTTCGGCAAGAGGGTGAAGCGGCAGGTCGATGCTGTTCCCAGGGCATGTGCTATTCTCCTTATATGTGTGCAGGTTATTCTTTTCCCCCAAATCCGACACTGCAGTGGATACGTGACGTGGAGCGGGTGGTGCCGTGTCCAGACAGGGCCATGCCTTGTAGGATGACTCCGCGGATTCGCAAAGTCCATGAAACTCCCATAGCAAGTTGCTCCTTGTGTTAAGATACGAAATTTCTCTTGAAAATATGTTACTGGGAAGTACGTCAATTAAGTTGTTGTTATTGCCTGTTAGGATCTTAGCATATCTTGGGATTTTATAGGTTTCAATATCATTTCATTTATTTTCATCTTAAATGACCTCACAAAAGCTCAGCTCTTTCCCCAGGGAGGTTAAAACTGTGCCCACGTTATGGAACAAAACCCTGACTCCAAGGGATGAGGTGCCTTGGCCACATAAGGGACCAGGGGTTTGAATGAAAATGGTTATTGCAATCCCACGTTCAGGGAAAGCACTTCACCTGAACAGCAGGAACACGTGCCAGGGACCACGTACTTTCTGTGAGAAAGGAGAAGGTGGTTCCAAAGTTGCGTTTAAAACATGGCCCTGAGCAGAAAGTCTGGGATTTAGCAGCTCCCCGGGTCTGTTTCCCTCCAGCACCACAGAACTTCACCAGCGGGAGCGGATTAAGATTCAAGTGATAAACATAAGAATTAGCGTCTACTGACCTCCTTCAGGTTTTTATTCTCCTCTTGGTATGCACAGTTAATTCTATTGATGTTAATGATGGTATTCAAGAAGGCAGATAAAATAGCCAGAAATAGCCTGGTAATTATACTTTAGTTCTAATTGGATGGATTGAGGATGGATTGATGTTCTTACGGCAAAACTATCGGGCATGCTGACCCCTGGGAGTTCTACGCGCCTCCTGCCTCACATAAACTCTCCTGTCTGACAGACTTGCCCAGCAAGCCTGCTTTGATCTGCCTGGCTGAGACCTGCAAGGGTCTGGGGCTACCTGTCATCAGCCCTTTTGAGCCACATAATGTAACCCCTCTTCTGTGAAGGCTGCTTGACCTCTGGGAACAATGGTTCTGTTGAGCAGTGTCTTGTTTTCTTGCTGTTACACCAAGAAAGCAGCCAGTCCTCCCATTAATAACTGACCGTGCTTCCTTATTACACGTACAGGGATTCTCACTCTCACCTTGCTGTGTTCTCTAAACAGTGCAAGGTGACAGAAAGTCTTTTCACTCTGGAAAGAAAAATGAAGCAAAAACAAACAAGCAAAGACTTGTCACACTTGTCTTACTGCCCAGAATTCTCAAGAGCTGTGTTGATTGATCGAGGACAAACTCTGTCTCTCTGTGGGTCAGATCCTGCCTACAGGCAGATGCCACTGAGAGCTATTTTAAATGAAATGTAAATTTCAAGATGCTATTGAATCCAATTTACTAGGTTTTAAATTAGTTTATGTATTAATATCTGGAGAGTTCACTTTTTATTTATTTTTATTTATTCCTGGAGAAGGGAATGGCAACCCACTCCAGTATTCTTGCCTGGAGAATCCCATGGACGGAGAAGCCTAGTAGGTTACAGTCCACGGGGTCGCAAAGAGTCGGACACGACTGAGCGAATTCACCTTCACCTTCACTTTTTATTATTATGAAAGGTAGACCAACTAATTTAATTTTAGGGTCTTTTTCTGCTAAGTTGAATTGAGAAGTCAAATCTCTAATAATTTTTAACATCTCTGAGTCATTCTCTCAAGAAGGTGGCATTTAAAATTTGCAGAGAAAGGAGAGCTTATGTTACAAATTACTTCATATGTAAAGATAAACTCAGGTTACAGATATAAACATAAGAATCACATTGGCGTGTGTGACTGTATACAGGTGTGTATATATGTCTACATGTGTATGTACAGGTGTGTGTGTATGTGTGTATATACAGGTGTGTGTATATGTCTACATGTGTATGTACAGGTGTGTGTATATGTCTACGTGTGAATGTACAGGTGTGTGTATATGTATGCATGTGTATATACAGGTGTGTGTGTGTGTACATGTGTATATATATACATGAATCAGCATATGTGAATATTTTACAATCTTAAGTTGGAGAAGGCATATCCCAACCTTATTCCACAGTGAGAAATTACAAAATGTTGACATATGTTAATTCATAAAACTAAAAACATATTCATGGTAAAGGCCAATAAACAAATGAACAAACTAAAAGTACTGTCACCAAAGTAAGACAATCATGAAAACCTGGGGAAATGCCCCATGATACAGGTGACACGTGCTCACATTCCTAACACAAAGAGACACCTTGCAATTCAGTCAGGAAGAGATGAGCACTGTGGCCATATAATCGGGCAGAGGCCAGAGAAGACATTCACATACCTCATCAGTGACGGAAAGTCTGGGAGAGCTTCAGCATTCCACTGAAAACTAAGAATCTAAACTCCCATTCCGAGTGTAAAGGTGCAGAAATGCAGTGGTGTTCACTTATGTGCATCGCTGTAGGAAGCAGTCAGCCGCCCACATGCCCGTCAGCAGGGATCTGGTCCCACAGGTGGGTTCACCTGTAAGAGCAACAGGTAAGATGCTCTTCATTGTTACATCATCAGTAATAGCAAAAGTTACAGTAACCCAGAGTCCACAATGATAGGACTGACTGAACAATAGATATATGCAAGGATTGAAATAGTAGAATATCATTAATAGGATATACTAGAATATTAGGCAGCTATAAAAATGAGGAACACTTCTGTGTGCTAATTGTGGAGCAATCCAGATTACATCAACTTTAAAAGCAAAGTACAGGACATTATGATATAGCTGCCACTTTAGGAAAAAAAACACGAAAGACTGAGAATCTTTTTATGCTTATTGTAATTACAGATTCTCTCTTTTTTAAATTTGTTCGTGTGTTTTGGCTGCTGGGTCTTCGCTGCTGCATCTTCGCTGCTGCCTGGACTCTTTCCTAGCTGTGGAGAGCAGGGGCTGTTCTTCAGCACCGTGCTCGGGCTTCTCTTGTCGGGGAGCGCAGGCTCCAGGGGCGCGGGCTTCAGGAGTCGTGGCCCCTGGGCTCAGCTGGTGCAGCTCCCGGGCTCACCTGTTCTGCGGCCTGTGGGACTGAACCCGTGTCTTCTGCTGTGGCAGGTGGACTCCTCCACTGAGCCACCGGGGAAGACCCAATGCTGCCACTTTTATATGATAAAATGGGAAAACAAGACTAAAACGCATGTCCGATTATATTACATAAAGAGACAATAGAAGAATAAATAAGAAGCTAATAAAAATGTTTACATCTAAGGAGCGAGGAGGAAGTAGGTGCAACAGGGATGGACAGGACATCTCAATATGCCTCTTTTTATATATGATGTTGACCTTCATTTATGCAAACGTGCCATCTATTCAGAAATATCAGAACGTAAAAGATGTAATAAAAGGAAGTAAAACCCACTCTCAAGAGACGGAGCAGCCAAGAGAAGATTTAGAGATGACTGATGACAGAACCATCAGAGAGAACTTTAAAATAATGGATTAATGCCGTAAAAGATCGAAGGGAAAACATGGAGTACTCAAAGACACCGAAGGGAAATTGGCAGAGAGAGAAAGTATAAGAAAGAGGGAGGCAGACACACTGCAGGTGAAAACCATGGTGTTAGAAGCAGAGGTTTAGTTGCTGAGCTCATCAGCAAATGCGGCACAACCACGCGATGGTCAGTGAACTTGAAGATAGTCCACAGGGATCACCACACACATGCAAATGTAGGAAATAAAAGCAGAAAAGAGCATTCAAGAGCTGTGGGCAAACATCAAATTGTCCAAGGAACTGAATCCCAGGAGGCAAAGAGAAGGTGAATGGTCCATGGAAGAAGCATTTGAAGACGTAACGCCCAAGAGTTCTGAAAATAGTGACGGACAGCAAATCATAGATTGAGGAATCTAGAAAACCTCAAGAAAGACAAGTACCCCAAACAAACTACCAAAACCCCGGGCAAATACACACGTATTCACACCACTAGAAACCGAGAGTAAAGAGAAAATCTTAAAGAAAGCTGGAGAAAAATAGAGGACATTACATACAGAGGGGCAAAACCTTCTCACAGGGGCTTTGTTGTAAACTAGTCAAGCCAGAAGACAATGAAGTGACACCTTTAAAGTATTTATTAAAAGAAAAACCTGTGAACCCAGAATTTGAGACTTAGAGAAACTGTCTTTCAAAAATGAAGAAAAGATCAATGTTTGAGGATAAAGACAGCCACTATTAGCTATTTTCCTCCATTTTAATTTCTTTTTCAAATTTCTGTAATGAATATGTAAAGTGTTTAATACTGACCACCTTTCCTTTCCTGCCCTTTGGGCAGGGAACTCGACTTAGAGGTAAAAGTAATATACTGTCCTTTCTTCCCAACGTTTTCCCTCTTCTCATTGTAGGAGCTCTCGAATCCCCCTCCCCGCCCCCACAAGCCAGGTCATTCCTGACCACCCTCACAGCTGCACACGCGTCCCCTTGGTCTACACCCAGCTGCTTTTGTGCGCTCTCTCTCCTGCTCATCCAGCCGTGACACGCGTGTCCCCCCACAGCGCTGAGGGCAGTGCCCTGTTCACCTCCTGGCGAACCAACGGATCTGATTGCATAATGGATGGAGATCTGTCACCTTCGAACAATGAAGAGTGCCGAAAGCCATCACTCTTTAAAAGCGAGTCGCTCTCTTTATATCTTCAGATATCTAACAGCGATGGATGGCATGGGTGATCAGCCAAACACTCCGGAGAAGTCAGACAGGACTTTCTGTTAACTAAACAGAAGTCGACGGCTGTCAAAGCCCCAAATGTCTCCAGACAGTGCATGAATAAAGAGATTAGAGCAAAAAGAGGTAAATCTGTAAGATCTGAGGGCAAAAGTAAACAACATTAAGCCTAATAGTAAACCTAAAGCAGCAGTGATTTATGCAACTTTCCTAAAGGTAGTAAAGATGAGTTATTCTATTAAAACCATTGCCTTCCTTGGTGTATTGTACTTAATATATGAATTTGTTTCTTTATTCCTCCAATAAATAAGTTTGTGCTAGGACTGGGTGTGTAAATAAGGTATCAAGTAAATAAATGAATGAGAGTACAGACTGCCAGGGCACTAACCAGGCAAGTGAAACTAATCGGTTAATTTTCAGTGACAGGAATCGTCTTTACAAAAAAGTGAGATTTTGATGAACCAAATTGCTTTTGAAATAATTTATTGAGATAAAGATGTTTTTAAAAATCTCTTTTATTGCAAAATTTGGCAAATATATATAAAAATTTATGTTCATTCTTTTTTTAACTTTTTATTTTGTATTGGAGTATAGCCAGTTACCAATGTCGCAATTGTTTCAGGAGCACAGCAAAGAGACTCAGCCCCACACATACCTGTGCCCATTCTCCCCCAAACTCCCCACCCATCCAGGCTTCCATGCAACACTGAGCAGAGTTCCTGTGCTATGCAGTAGGTCCTTGTTGGTTATCCATTTAAAAATATAGCAGTGTGTACACGTCCATCCCAAAGCCCCTGATTACCTCCTCTCCCCATCCTTCCTGCCGGTAACTGTAAGTTCATTCTCTCAGGCTGTGAGTCTGTTTCTGTTTTGTAGACAAGTTCAAGCCTCCAATGAGAGCTCAGTTTGGCTGGCATCTTAGTGTCCATCTGTGATACTGTGAGCAGAGAACCTGGTCACTGTGGGCCAGACTACAACCTACAGCTCTAATGCAAGCTAACCCTTGAGTGTTGCTTTAAGCCACTGAGACTATGTGGTGTGTTAGTCAGGGTTCTCCAGAAGCACAGGGTGTGCGTGTGTATGTGTATGCATGTATGAGAAAGAGAAAGAGAAACAGGGATTAACTGTAAGAAACTGGCTCTCGTGATTGTGCAGGCTGGCAGATTCTAACTCTGCAGGGCAGGCTGGCAGGCTGGGGTCCCAGGGAAGACCTGAGGTTGTGGCTGGAGTCTGAAGACAGTCCGAAGGTTCAATTTCTCTTCCCCAAGGAGGCCAATCTTTTTTCTTAAGACTGTCAACTGATTAGATGAGGCCCACCCATATAATGGAGGGCAGTCTGCTTTCTTGGGTGTCTAAAAATTTAAATATTAATCACATCTAAAATCCCTGGGCTTCCCTGGTGGCTCAGAGGTAAAGAATATGATTGCCAATGCAAGATATGTGAGTTGAATCCCTAGTCCAGGAAGATCCCCTGGAAAAGAGAATGGTTACCCACTCCAGTATTCTTGCCTGGGAAATCCCATGGGCAGAGGAACCTGGCAGGTTATGGTCCATGGGTTCACAAAGAGTCCAACAGGACTGAGCTGCCAAAGCATGCACATCTGAACAATGCCTTCACAGTGCTGTCTAGACTCAGCTCAGTTCAGGTCAGTAGCTCAGTTGCACCCAACTCTTTGTGACCCCATGGACTGCAGTACACCAGGCTTCCCTGTCCATCACCAACTCCTGGAGCTTGCTCAAACTCATATCCATTGAGTCAGTGATGCCATCCAACCATCTCATCCTCTGTCGTCCCCTTCTCCTCCTGCCTTCAATTTTTCCCAGCATCAGGGTCTTTTCCAGTGAGTCAGTTCTTAGCATCAGGTGGCCAAAGTATTGGAGCTTCAGCTTCAGCACCAGTCTTTCCAATGAACATTCAGGACTGATGTCCTTTAGGATTGACTGGTTTGGCTGTCTAGACTACCCTTGACCAAATTGCTGGGTCCCACAGTCTAGTCAAGTTGATACATGAAATGAGCCAACAGACATAGCAATGGAAAATGAATATGTCAAAGTATTAGTCATGGTTATCTCTGGGTGGTGGACTTCTGGCTGAATTTCATTTTCTTTTAAATATTTTCTGAATTTTTTCCAAAAGCATATGTTAGTGTTAAAATAAGAAAAGATATTGAAGATCAGTTTTATTGTCTTCTAAGCCTCCTTGTAACCTATAAGTACTGTTACTTCAATAATAACACCATATTTAAAACAAATTATCCTTGTGTTGTAAAGTTACTACAGTAATAAATTTATGCTCAGTGACTTTATTAGACTTTTCAGCTTCAAGTGGAATTATAATTTTATGTGGATTTTAAAGCCATAAAATGGAGCTTATTCCCTGTAGTACTGCCATATTTTGTGTCTCCAGGGCTCATTTTACATGACACATACCGTAGGAGATGCTTGGGGAGAGGCGCTTGTCCTCGGCGGTAGTCGGGGCTTGGTGTTATCACCAGGGAGCCTCTTCCTTGATGGTGTGAAAGGGGTGAGCATTTGAGGGTTACTAGCCTGGACCCTCTCTGAAATCACTTCCAAGTCCAACACCATCATGTGTACTTGGGGAGGAGCCTCCGCACTCCTGGACCAGTGAACGGCTTTTTCAGCACAGACCCCCTCCCAGGGCCAGACCCCTCCCAGTACTGGGTGACTTCTGGCTACCACAGAGTTCCCGTACCAAGAGTCCTCTGTCTGTCATTTTCCTGCACATTCGGTGTCATAATTCTTCTTTTCCATCTTCTGTGTCTTTCTCTACTTCCTGATTACATTATTGCCTCCTCAGATGACAATGTACACTCATTTCCTTTTATTATCCTGGGAGTGGTCATGCCGTGGCTCTTCAGCTAACACTGTTAGCTGACAGGGACCCCACTTATGATCTGTTTCGTCGCACAGTTACACTGTTATTTTCATTTCAGATGGAGGTGCATTTAGTGATTATCTCCAATCACAGCAGGATGGTCAATTTTACTGTCAATTGATTCCTACATTTGTATCAGTTCAGTTCAGTTCAGTCGCTCAGTCGTGTCTGACTCTTTGCAACCCTATGAATCGCAGCACACCAGGCCTCCCTGTCCATCACCAAGTCCCGAAATTCACTCAAATTCATGTCCATCGAGTCAATGATGCCATCCAGCCATCTCTTCCTCTGTCATCCCCTTCTCCTCTTGCCCCCAATCCCTCCCAGCATCAGAGTCTTTTCCAGTGAGTCAACTCTTCGCATGAGGTGGCCAAAGTACTGGAGTTTCAGCTTTAGCATCATTTCTTCCAAAGAAATCCCAGGGTTGATCTCCTTCAGATTGGACTGGTTGGATCTCCTTACAGTCCAAGGGACTCTCAAGATTCTTCTCCAGCACCACAGGTCAAAGCATCAATTCTTCAGCACTCAGCTTTCTTCACAGTTCAACTCGCACATCCATACATGACCACTGGAAAAACCATAGCCTTGACTAGATGGACCTTTGTTGGCAAAGTAATATCTCTGCTTTTCAATGTGCTCTCTAGGTCGGTCATAACTTTTCTTCCAAGGAGTAAGCGTCTTTTAATTTCATGGCTATGGTGACTATTCAAATAGATGTTAAAGTCAGCATTTATCATTAGATATGGCAATAAAAAAAAAACTATTCTTAAGTAGGAATAGCATGTACCTCTTATTTTATAAAGTAGTAATAGCATGTGCCTCTTATTTTATACAGTGGTAGGTAGTCAAACATTTAACCTTTAAAATCATCAGTCAGAAAATACAATGGAGTGAGAAGAATGAAAACAAACATTTATCTGCCACAGTGGTTTTTAATTTCTGGTACTAACAGGGAAAACACAGAACAGAGTGGCTATTGCCAGCAGAACAGAACGTGTTCTTCCCATGCTGGCCCCGGGAGTTTACCTGGTTCCCCGTTGGTCTCACTCTCCAGACTTCATACTAAGTCTCTCGAGAGTGTAGAGCTCACCCCCGTTTTCCTGGCAGAGTTGGCGCTTAGTAATGTTTGATGGATGGAATTGCTTTTAAGGAAATTTTAACTGGGGCTGTTCTGTGGGGTTGGCCTCCCTGCTTGCTCAGTCTGTAAAGAGTCTGCCTGCAATGTGGGAGCCCTGGGTTCGATCCTTGGGTCAGGAAGATCCCCTGGAGAAGAAATGGCAACCCACTCCAGTATTCTTGCCTGAAGAATCCCATGGACGGAGGAGCCTGGTGGGCTACAGTCCATAGCGTCACAAAGAGTCAGACTTGACTGAGTGATTTTCATTTTCATTCGGTGGGATTGTTAGTGATGATTTTTACTATAACCTTGTGTCCCAGGCATCTCCCTTGCTATGCTAATAATCGTCTTTAAAGCTATTCCTGAAAGCCATAGAGAACCACTGAAGAAATTCAAGTCAGCTAGCAGATTCCTGTTCTAGAACGGTTGATCCAACTGGGTGGACACCATCAGGTGTCCATCAGGAGGTGCGGGGGAGTCACCGGGGCCGCCTTAGTGATGGTGTGTGGGTTGAGAAAACCGGCCTGGAGGCAGACATCCTAGGGACAGAGTGGGACCCCCAAGGCTGTGACTCGGGCAGGGCTAGGGTGGCATGCAGTGAGCGGCTGCTGTGAGGAGGGCAGGCATGGCGACGGCACCGAGGCCGGCAGGGGCAGGTGGCACGCAGTTGCCACGAGGGGGTCGCCTCCGTGGTCCCAGCGGCCAGGCACGAGGATGCCTGCTCTCTGCCTCTGCGGGGTTGGGGAGCGGGGCACCAGAGGACAGCGAGCGCCCCCAGGGGACCAGCGCTGCTGCGGTACCCCGCCTTCCTGATTCGGACGGCAGGGCCCACGGACGGGCAGGAGAGGCTTGGGGAGTGGCCAGGGTCTCAGCCACGTGGGGAGACGGCAGGGCTTGATGGACAGTCCAGAAGAGGCCAGCCGGCCGGCCCCTTGATGGACAGTCCAGAAGAGGCAGGGCCTGCACCCCGGCCCCCTCCCCGGGGCAGGCAGCTTCCGCAGTGGCTAGTCTCACCTGTCACTCATGGACTCTCTGCGTTTTCTATTCTCCTCAAAATCCGCATTTTCTCACTCCCTTTTGTAGACTGTTTGATGAAAGAGTCACTGTATGTGGACTGAATTGTTCTTTGATCTCCCTGACCTGGAGGTATTTGGTGTTTACGGCCGTCCTTTGTGTGCAGACTCTGCCCCCAGAGGGTGCTGTGTGCACGCCTCAGAGTACAAGCGTCAGGTCTGTGCCGGCCCAGAGGCGCTCGGGCAGTGTGTGTAGCTCAGTGAACAGCAGGTGTGTAGGTACCGAGGTGGTTGGCGGCGGCGTGCTGGTTGCCATGCTGGTCGATCATCCCCTTGCTGCGTCTCTGGTTGCCTGTTAGCCCCCAGGCGGGTTAACCCACCAGCAGTGGTGGCTGTGCCCTGTTTGTTAGGTCTCTTCTTAATGCGTGTGACTGGGGGCTCAGAAGGCTGGTCACTGGAACACACACCCCCTCAGATGGGCCCCGAGAGCCCCTCCCGGAAGGGGCAGGCCTGAGGGACCCCGGCCCCTGATGCCCTGGCCTGAGGGTCCAGCCAGGCACTGGCCTGAGTGTGAGCGTCACGTCACGGATCTGGTCTGGTTCCGCCGCCCTCAGACGGGCGCCCGGGACAGGGCTGAAGAGGCAGCACATCCTGTGCCTGTGTCTCCGGGACCAGGCCCAGGAAGGATCAGGACAGTTCTAAGTGCTTCCCAGGTGGCTCAGCAGTCAAGAACCAGCCTGTTAATGCAGGAGACTCGGGGTCAATCCCTGGGTCGGGAAGATCCCCTGGAGGGCATGGCTACCCCCTCCAGTATTCTTGCCTGGAGAATCCCATGGACAGAGGAGCCTGGCGGGCTACAGTCCGTGGGGTTGCAAAGAGTCAGACACAACTGAGGGACTGAACAGCAACAAAGTCAGGCTGCGTGTTCCCTCAGAGTTCTCCAGGCAGGGCACTGCCGTTCACTATTTGGCTGGTGAGTGATGAGCTCCAGCACAAGTGGTCAGACTCTAGTCTCCTTCGCAAGAAGCCCTCCACCCCTGCTGCCCCCGCCCCTGGACTGCACATCCCGTTTCCACATCCGCACCTGCGCACCCCAACATCAGGGATCCCATGCTCATGCCCCCCATCTCAGTGGCCAGGCCGTGTAGGATAGGGCTGCCTTGGGCACAGGCCATCCGGCATGTTCCCTGGACAGAGCGCCTGAGCCCAGCAGACCCTGGTGTGCTCAGAGCTCAGTGTTTGCTTCCCAGTGTGGTCACCCTGGGCCAGCCCTGATGCAGACACGAACCAAGTCTCCAACACCCCCAGGAAGACTTTTCACAAGTGTGTTTGTTGTTGTTTGTGGATGAAATGGATAAAAATGCAGGTTCTCTGAAGGGTCCCTCAGTGGGGCACCCTCGCACGCTACACCAGTAGACCTGCATTCCTCTAAGTGTCGGGGGTCCAGAGACCACCTGCCACAGAAGCGCCTCAGATGTTTATTAAAGTTCAGAGCTGGAACCGATGCCGCCCGAGTGAATCTGCCTAGGGTGTGTGGTCCAGGAACCAGCAGGGCACTGTGATGCTGGGAGGTCTTGGGAAACCTTCAGTGGGTGTTTTCCTGTCGCCCTGGCACTAGCTTTTAATGTAAACCATGAATCCCATGGACAGAGGAGCCTGGCGGGCTACAGTCCGTGGGGTTGCAAAGAGTCAGACACAACTGAGGGACTGAACAGCAACAAAGTCAGGCTGCGTGTTCCCTCAGAGTTCTCCAGGCAGGGCACTGCCGTTCACTATTTGGCTGGTGAGTGATGAGCTCCAGCACAAGTGGTCAGACTCTAGTCTCCTTCGCAAGAAGCCCTCCACCCCTGCTGCCCCCGCCCCTGGACTGCACATCCCGTTTCCACATCCGCACCTGCGCACCCCAACATCAGGGATCCCATGCTCATGCCCCCCATCTCAGTGGCCAGGCCGTGTAGGATAGGGCTGCCTTGGGCACAGGCCATCCGGCATGTTCCCTGGACAGAGCGCCTGAGCCCAGCAGACCCTGGTGTGCTCAGAGCTCAGTGTTTGCTTCCCAGTGTGGTCACCCTGGGCCAGCCCTGATGCAGACACGAACCAAGTCTCCAACACCCCCAGGAAGACTTTTCACAAGTGTGTTTGTTGTTGTTTGTGGATGAAATGGATAAAAATGCAGGTTCTCTGAAGGGTCCCTCAGTGGGGCACCCTCGCACGCTACACCAGTAGACCTGCATTCCTCTAAGTGTCGGGGGTCCAGAGACCACCTGCCACAGAAGCGCCTCAGATGTTTATTAAAGTTCAGAGCTGGAACCGATGCCGCCCGAGTGAATCTGCCTAGGGTGTGTGGTCCAGGAACCAGCAGGGCACTGTGATGCTGGGAGGTCTTGGGAAACCTTCAGTGGGTGTTTTCCTGTCGCCCTGGCACTAGCTTTTAATGTAAACCAGTGTAAGGCTCGGAGAACCGCACTCTGAAAAGGACATTCAGGGACAGCCTCTAGTGGACTGACAAAGTTTATTATCTAATTGTGTAGTTTTATAATTCTCAGGGAATAGAGCAGATGGCTGACTTGCACGTAGCCATTCCAGATAAACATTAAAGCATTCAAGCATAAAATACAGTTCCCACCGCCCAAGCCATAACATAGCTTTGGCGAAACTCTAAAGGGAGTCTTATCATGAAACAACAGTCCTTGCTGTCAGAAACAGGTGGTCAGAAGGAAGCCTTCGGACGCCTCAAAGCCGGGCGTATTGACCCTTTGTCATCCGTTCCCAGCCTCGGGCACTCAGTAAACGCTCATACCCCTTTGTTATGCTCGTCCCAACTTCCAACCTTCGTCATGAGTGGAGCAAATACATTTTCAGTATTTTCTTAAAGCCTTCCAGCTCCTCCACAAACCAGCAAGTGTCAGAAATTTTAGTAAAGAGAAAGGCTCCGTGCTTGCTTAAAAACCCATCTCAGACATAGAGAAAGGAGTAGAGACCAACCGCAGTGGAAGGCCCTTGGGCAGCAGGACGAGCGCCCGAGACGGTCTTGGCCATCCCTGAGCGCAGCCCTCATCCGGTGCGGCCCAGGGTGGCCGACGCCTCCGTGGGGTCCTCGCTCCATGCCAGGATGTGCACACTGCGGTGGCCTAGCATGCACGGGCCAGCAGGGGCAGCCCTGAGTCCGCACTGTCCCCTGCCTCCCTGGACTCCCCCTCAACCTGCAGGGAGCAAGCAGGCTGGGCTGGTCGTCGTCAGAGGGGCAGGTGGGGCAGGCACCTCACAGACTCGCTCAGCCGCATACCAGGGAGGAGGGGGACGGGAACCCCCAACACCAGACTGGCGTCTCCCAGCCTCGAAGCCCTGCTCTCCCGACCCTCAGCCGTCCCTCTTCAGGGACCTGAGAAGCTCTGTGACCACCTGGAGGAGGACAGCCGTGACTGCAGCCTGGAGCCTCCCGTCCACGACCCGGACACCAGGCAACCCCAGGCGCCTCCCGTCCACGACCTGGACAGCAGGCGACCCCAGGAGTCTCCTGTCCATGACCCAGAAGGCAGTCGACCCCAGGAGCCTCCCGTCCACGACCCGCAGGGCAGGTGACCCCAGGAGCCTCCCGTCCACGACCCAGACGGCAGGCGACCCCAGGAGCCCCCCGTCCATGACCTAGAGGGCAGGCGACCCCAGGAGCGTCTTGTCCACGACCCAGAGGGCAGGCGACCCCAGGAGTCTCCTGTCCACGACCCGGAAGGCAGGCGACCCCAGCAGCGTCTCCCGATGCTCGGCTCTGACCACCTAGAGGGAGCAGCCCAGACTCTGTGTTGGCTTCAGGATCTCTCCCGCCTGGTTGCCTGAAACACTGCCTCTGGGTGAGATGATTCGTCTCGCACCTGAGGCCCAGCGCTAGGCTCTCTTTGGTGCCCGCCACCACCCCTTCTGGGCACCTGGCATCTCTCACCTCCAGGAGGGAACGGCGGCCCTGTCATGACTCGGAGGCTGAGGCTGCGATGGTAGCTCTGCTCTGGGACGCGCCGCTGCTCTGCGTCGTGCTTATCTGAGCTGCTAGTTTATCACACAGCTGCGATGATGCACTGCAGGCTTTGAAAATGCGTGTGCAGCACTGAAGTAACACACGCACCCTCTGGAGGGAGCGATCTTTGTGCGGAGTCTGTATCACCTGCGCGGGAACCTTTGGGCCTGGGGTCACCTCTCAGGAAGGTGAGCGCGCCATCATGAAATGAGTGGGCCGTCATGAAATGAGGCCCCAGAGAGGCACAAGGGCTTTGCAGGACGTGAGGACGATGGCTGCGTTTGGTAGGAGTTGCGTGACTGCTCACTCCACGGCCTCAGGGCCTCCCCCACCCAGGGAGGCCAGGGCCCCTGGACGCACAGCGAGCCGGGGACGGGGCCTCCGCTGGCTTCTGAAAACCCCTCCCGAATCATCACACTTCAGTTGACAAGTAACAGAAAACTAAACATGTTTCTTTCCACACCTGATTCCTAACCCCTTGACTAGGATATAATTTGCAGACCATGCAGTTCATCCCCTTGACGTGTATAGCTCAGTGGCTTGTGGTGTATTTACAGGTCCTTGTGACCCACGTCAGGACGTGGCTTCCCGCTGAGGAGCCACCCAGCTCCCCCCAGCCCACCCAACAGCCGCCCGTGCGCTTTCTGTCTCCCCGGTTGGCCGGTTCCAGATGCGTCATGGGCGTGCAGCACATGCCTCCGCGTCGGCTTCTCCTGCCCGCGTGTCTTTAATGTTCCTCTGCACTGTGGCCAGCGTCAGCCTCCTCTGCTGTTACAGCTGGGTAGTACACCATCGTGTGGCTGCAGCCCCAGTAACTTCTCCCGCACCTCATCGACATTTGTTTCCACTTCCGGGCTCTTATGACGAATCCTGCACACGTCTCTCCGTGGACAGTTACCTTCATCTGTCCCATACCTGGGGGTCAAGCTGCCGGGTCTCTTGGGAATATCACGTGTGACCTTCTGGGGAGCTCCCAGACTGTTTTTAAACCGGCTGAACGTCCTCTACTACTTAATAATACGCATTTTCAATGTATCCTGTATTGTGCAGTATATATAAATATGCATGTTTATATGAAATGTGTCCCTCATTTTCAATTTTTCATGTTCGTGTTTAGAGATGTTGCTTTAATCTCTGAAGGCTTACAGGCACATCACTTTGTAACGAGAGCAGATTTTTTTCATGATACATTTATTTCCATTGATGTTGACAGAGTGTCATAACACGGAAGATAAATAATTGAAGCTTTTCCTTAATACTCATCATTCTTTCTGATGTTTTAATCTCTCTGCTCTCCTTACAGTGGAATCTAGTTCATAATCCTGTGTGCAGTATTGCCACTTTTTCCTCAAAATACAATTCAGAAGTTGAACTATAAGTTAGTTTGAATAGGAAAAAAAGAGGATGCTTGGAAAGACACCGGATTGGGAAACTGAATCCTATTGAAGCGTATGTGCTGCCTTTTGGCGGAGCTGGGGGACCCTGGTGTCCCTCGCAGACGCTGTCATCTGTGACGGTCTGGATGTGGCGTCAACTGCCTCTGGGAGAACTTGGTGTCCAGGAGGCACAGCTTCATCGTCGCTCAGTGGGCTTAGAGGGCCCTGAAGCCAACAACGGACTCTTTTAATAGCAGAAAGGACACATATGAGAAAACATGGGAGGATCTCGCAGCAGGGAAGACCTCCCTCAGAGCCGCTTTGGTGAAGCTGGTCCCTGCCAGCCCCCCGTGCACACACCCCTGGCTGACACTCCCGGGCTGATACGTGGCCTTGCAACCCTGGGAATGAGGAGGGGCGGCCACACTTCTGGTAGCGTGGATCTGCTCCGTGACAGGAGCCTTCACTGCAGGAACAGAGGCTGTGTCTCATCGGCGGAGTATGGGTGTTGAGCCTTTCCCTGCTCCAGGGGGTCTGAGAAAGCACACAGGTGAGGTGCGTGGTGCTGCAGGGGGAGTCGGCCTCTGCCTCTCAGCAGTGAGGTCTCTAAACAACCAACCACTGAAGAACCGGGGCTGGTGAGCCAAACAGAGGACAGAGGCCACATCTGAACCCAGCGTGACCACAGGGCGCACCGGGCGGGAGCCCTGCAGAGCCAGCCCTGCCACAGAGCACGGCCGCAGCCTCCGCAGCGCGTCCCTGCTGTTAGTCTGTTAGGACACGCGTCTGTGAACTCACTGTGTACGCAGGCCATGTGCTGGGTGCATGCAGCCTGGCTGCCTGAGGACTGCAGGCGCTGCTCCACGTAATCGGACCAACACAAATGGAAGAGAGAAACTTTGACGGAGCCTGCAGTGTTGCCACGGTGTTAATTCTCCCCAGATCGAAGTGTCAATTCAGGGCAGCCTCCGTTTTTAGAGAAACTGCCAGGAAGAAAACGCTGAGGATCTTAGAAGAGCCCCAACAGTCTTGACAGAGAAGAGCCAAGTTGGGCCAGCCGCTCCGGCCGGTTCTCTCCAGCCTGGGTCCAGCGTCCCTACAGGGGTTCCTGCTTCTGCTGCTCAGGAGAGTGGTGTACAGAAACCAAGGTCCAGCCCCGGGTGTGCTCACTGCCGGTTCCCTTAGCAGGGAGAGCTAGCACGCACACGTATCTACAGGCATTTAGTTTGTTTATCCACTGGCATGTGTATGATGCTAAACATGAATTCATACCCATGTCTAACTATAATCTAATACAGCATGGTTCATTCTAGCTTTTCCCCACCCCTTATTATCTGTATAAGATATGTTTAAATTTCCTTTGAGACTTTCTCTCTGAGCCAATCTGAAAGACCGTCGTTTAACTTTCACATATTTGGGGATTTTCCAGAAATTCTTCTGTTATTGATTTCTAGTTTTATTTATTTTGGTCCAAGAACATACTTTGTATGATTTCTGTTCTTTCAAATGTGTTAAGGTTTGTTCTGTGGCCCAGAATATAGTCTGGCTTGGTGAACGCCCACTTGACACTCACCCGAGGGAAATGTGGATGATGCTGTGTGTTTGGAGGCTGTCTGCTCTTAAGACAGGGATATAGGTGTCAGAATAGACCGGGCTTGTTTTAGCCTCGGCACTGCTGATATTTGGGGCCAGAAAATTCTTTTTGGTCAACAGGTGGCTGTGTACTGTAGAATTTTAGTAGCATCTCTGGTCTCTACTCACCAGGCTCTCATCCCCAAGCTGACAACAAAATATTTCCAAGTGTCTCCAGTTGTCCCTTGGGGATGAAACCTCTCAGGTTAGGAAAACTCAAATAGAATAAATTGATGTGACTGAAGAGTGACTCTCGCCATCAAAATTTAAAACGTCTGCTCATCAGAACACTCCCAACAAGAAGGGGACAAGGCAAGCCTCAAAGTGAAGGAAAATACTTGAAATGAATATCTGACAAAGGATTTGAGTACAGAATATATAAAGAACTCCCGCTAAACAAAACTAGAAATAACCTGCTTAAAAATGTGGGGGTAGGTGAAAAGTCTCTTCACAAAAGAAGATGTGCAAATGACCAGTCATCACGATGTTACTCATCCAGGAGGAGACACCACTTCCCTTTCAGTCAAGGGCTCAGCTTGAGCAGCATCCTGCGAGGGTGTCGGGGGCGGGGGTTACAGAGGAGGAGGCCGCCCAGAGCCATCACCTGCAGGGCTCAGCTTGAGCAGCATCCTGCAAGGGTGTGGTGGTGGAGGGAGGGGGTGGTTACAGAGGAGGAGGCCGCCCAGAGCCATCACCTGCACAGCTCACAGACACTGTCTGTCTCGTCTGTAACAACCAGTGGTGTTTGTTTTTCTGTTCTGTGATTTCTATTTCAGAAAAAAAAAAAAAAAAAACACTATGCTTTATGATGGCTTCACCTAGGTTTGCTCTTTTCCAAAAAAATTAAACTTTTCAAATGTTTTGTTCAGACCGAATCTCTCTTGGAAAGGTGGGGGCCGCATCTGAGCACCCCTGACCCTGTCAGCCCCCCAGGTGTGCCCTGAGACTCCTCTACCAAACTCCACAGATGAACCTGGGCCGCGGGTCCCGCCTCCCGCCCAGGCCTCCTGAGGGTGGACTGAGCAGAGCACAGGGGGCAGTGACCAGGGGCTCTGCGTCTGCGCCCCCGCCACCTCCTGCACACCCCCTGAGTGCCCGTCTCCGCAGTGAAGGACTGGCAGTGCATTCCTGTGCTTGTGGCATTGAGTCCAGACTCCAGAGGGGGCTGCACAGTCCCCACTGGTCTTTTCTGGAAGCTTCTCTGCAGCCCACGTCTCCCCACAGCCCCGCTGTCCACCCTGGTGCACTCGGACCATCTGTGATCCCGTCCACCTTCCGACCCTGTAGGCCCAAGTGAGCATCTGCCCTAGCAGTGCCAGATTCAAGAAAGACAAACAGTGACGGCTGCCTTCCAGACGGACAGTGCGTTCCTTTAGCCTAAGGGACACGTTTGGGGTGATTGAGAACATGCTGCTAGTGAGGGTTACTTGCTGCTCCTCTGAACTCCACGTGTAACTGGGTGCCCCGTGTTTCTGTCTGGCATCATCCCTCCATCGTTGCTGGCATCAGCGCCTGGCAGCATTCCGGGCACCTGCTGGAGAAAGTCTGCAGAATTTACCAGAAGGCACACAGGCCTTTCCCCGCAGCGCTGCTGGTTAGAGGAAGAACGCCGTGAGGGGCAGACCCAGGGCAGCAGGTCCGGCAGTCTGGGACGCACGAGGGGGAAAGCAGGGTGAGCAGGAAGCTCGGCCCCGAAGCCCGCAACGCCGCCCCTCCTCTCGGTCTCCAGCCCAGGGCCCTCCTGCCTTCCAGTCATGCGGGGAACCGATTCTCAGCCTGACGCCGGCTTTCTGTCGTCCCTGGGAGGCTCCTCAGGGCTGGGGGGGGGGGGGGGGGTTAACATAGTCTGTCTCTTATACACATCTAGATGTGTATAAGAGACAGGGGTTTCAGCTGTCCCCAGAGAGAAGGTCCCCAGAGGCGGGCCCTCCAGTGTCACTTCTAGGGTCCGAGTGCCCAGCCCTGGAAGGGGTGAACACGAGCACACCTTCTCCTGTGACTGCAGTTAAAGCTTAGTCTGAATATTTCCATATTTACAGACTCAGTCTAATTATGGAAATAATCTGGAAAAAGCACTTTCCCAACAGTCCCCAGGTCTGTGACCCGCGGGGCTCCCTAGCCTGCCGAGTGTGTTGGAGGATGCTAAGCCACCGTAATCAAGTGGGGCTGAAGTTGGGGACCAGACCTTTGCAACCCCTGCTCCTCTCACTCACCTGCCAGATCTTGGGGCAAAAAGACTCAGTTTTGGAGCCAGGCTGCCTGGGCCCGGAGCCTAGCTCTGCATCCACTGTAGGGGAGCCTGGGCGAGGTGGCTCCCCATTTGCAGTGAGCCCAAGCATGTGGGGTCCCTGCGAGGACTGACGGGCTGGTACAGGGTGCTTCCAGGGGCCAGCGTAACAGTACATCTTGGATGTTCGCTGTCTGGAGTCTGTGTGAAAGAAAACCCGTGGTTAGCTTCCTGTAGCGGCAGCTCATCTCTCAGTGGCTGCCCAATGCTGGAATAAGGAGGTGGTCATGAGTTAAAAGACACATCTGAACGTAGAATCACAAATACAGACTCCTGTGTGGGTGCCACTCAGCCGTAGTTCTGAGTCACCCTGCTCACAGTGCCAGGCTCTGGGCTAGAAATCTGGATACAGAGATAAAGACACAGCCCTGCTTTTACAGATGCTGAGAACTTAAATGTGAGAATGTTGAATCAGCAGAGCAGTGTTAATCAGAAGGGAAAGCTCTTCAGTTGGAAGTAAGATAAAAGTGCTAACTGGTAGAAACTGGAGCGTGCAGAGCCCCGTCCAGACCCAGGCCCGAGCAGCGTGTGTGACAAGGAGTCCGGCAGAGACCTGGACTCTTTACGAGCCAAGGTCAGGGCGGCCCCAGGCTCATTTCTCTCCCATTTCCTTTCCTTTTCTCTTCTCTTCTTTTTTGGTCTGTTTTAAATGGAAAAAAAGGGATATAAGAGCTGGAATATGTTATATACCTCGTTTTAAAACAAAGTTATCATTATAATAATTTATAAATTGTATTCTATTAGTATCTAAAAATACATACTATTAACTTTACCTGAAATAATGACCTTAAAATAAATGAGCTTCCTTAATCTGAATTTAACATCAAGCCAGTTTTCCCTCGGCTGCCCTATTTCCAAAGAAGTAAATCACTGAGAAATCAATTTACATCAAGGTCTTAACTTTAAAAAGCAGGGAACATACTGTGGTCAAGACATGGAGTCAGAATTAGCAACCTAATTTTTATACACAGGCCTGTGCAATTATCCTAGTTAACTGTTTCATTGTGATCCACAGTAGGAAAGAAGAATAAATCCATTATTGTTGTCCACATTTTTCCAGCTTGGGGGTCAAATAAAATGCAGTCTGTCTTGATTATGGAAAGACGGTCACCAAACCTGAAAGGAGCTTGATTTAGCCAGAAACGTCAACCCAGCTGAACCCTCTCTCTGCCAGACATCCTCAGGGTTTCCTCTACGCTGTCACGATTTTGCAAAAAACAAGGAGGGACACTAGAGGAAATTGATTGTTAAGGCTGTTTGGAAGGAAATGACCATTATGATGATAATATGGATTTGGATAATATGGATAATATGGATTTCAGTCTGCTCTCTGCTTCTGTGGCATAATCTGGACAACTTCACATAAGTTAAAACAGTTGGCAAACCTTTTATTTTTTTTCTTCTATTTTTCTGAGTGTGTAAAGTTGCCGAAAGCTACCCTAACCTTTAGGAGACTCTCGTGGACTTCTGAGTCCAGTTTGCTCTTAGGCTGTGTGAGTTATCCATGCTTTCAGGGTTAGGTTTCCCTTTACGTGGAATGATCCAGATTTCACTCCCTGATCATAAAAAGTCAGGTTTCGAAGCAAGTCTGTAAGTAGTCTGCCCCATTGGTGCTGATGAACCCACATCCGTGAGCGTGTCTGTCAGGAACATCACCACGAGCCCGAGACGCCCACCGCGGGACGGGGTTTGGTAGCGGCTCCGGGCGCTGGCACACATGGTCCCTGCAGCGATGCTCACGAGGCCTCTGTCTTCTCTCTTTCTCTCCTGTAGCCAGAGCTACCTGCAAGCTGCCAGCGACGGGCCTGCCAGCCACGGGCTGGACCCCTCTGCCAACTACAACTCCCCGAAGTTCCGCTCCCGGAACCAGAGCTACATGCGCGCCGTCAGCACCCTCAGCCAGGCCAGCTGCGTGAGCCAGGTGGGGCCCCTCTCCTCCTGGTCAGCCCCCTGCTGCAGACTCAGGCCTGAGCCAGGTGGGGCCCCTCCCCTCCTGGTCAGCCCCCTGCTGTAGAGTACCAGCCGGGAATGCTCCTGTGCCGTCACACTAGGGAGCTCCGTGGGCGTGACAGGGCCTTTGTGACCAGTCGTTTTCGCTCCCAGCCCCTCTGAGCAGGGCTGGTGGGAGCGTCCACCACGTTCCCCTGCTGCCCCACCCCACACGAAGCAGCCTCCTTCCCTGGGCCAGGCCCCCCATGAGGAGGGTCTGAGCCCTACCCGATGGGACACACAGGGCCCCACAGCACCAGCCCCCCAAGGTTGCTGGTGTTTCCATGGACAGACTGACCCCGCAGCTGCAGGCGAGCCGGCAGGTCATGCTCTGCCTTGTTCTCTGAGGACACAGGTGTTCCAGACCACCCCCGGTTCTGCCGCCTGAGGGAGGGCACCCCGCGGGAGGGGACCTGCAGAGGGGCGCTCAGGGACCTCTCCCCGCCCCTCACACCCTCGCCACACTGTGCTCATACCCAGCCTGGCTGCCGATGTTTCTGGACCTGGCGCCGCTGGGGGTGAGGGAGCCACAGTGGGACAGCTGTCTGGACAGGCGGGCTCTGGGCGCAGTGGCTCAGCTGCTCCCTGGGCGGGAGGGCAAGCCGGCCCAGAGACTGAGAGCAGGAGGGGCTCCCACCTGGTCTCTGCTCGCCTTCCTGCGGTGGCTGCCTTGCTAAGGCCCCCATGGCCACATCCTGGTTCCTGCAAGTCTCTGTGCGCTTCATCCATGCACCGTCCAGAGCGCTCTGACGGCTGCTCAGTTTGCCCAGGAACCCAGGCACTTTGCTGGGGGTGCAGGGGTCGGGGGTGGGTCGTCAGGAGGCCGCAGGGCAGTGGGCACCCCACCGCCCCTGCAGGAGCAGCGTCCGCCTTCCCCCACAGCCGACCCTGCCACCCGCTCCTCCTGCCTTCTCGTTGGTCTTCACAAAGCCGTGTCGGTGTGAGTGCAGCTTCTTTCTGTCATGCATCCTTTCTCTTTTCACTGTGGTAAAATATATCTAAAATCCACAGCATGTACCATCTTAACCGTCTTGCGGTGTACATCCCTTGGCGTTTGGCACGGTGCGTTGTTGGGCAGCCACCCCCACCGTCATCTCCAGGACGCTCTCGTCTTCCCCAAATGAAGCTGAGCCCGTGAAATGCTGGCCCCCCGCCCCCCGTCCCCTCTCTGTCTCCTCCCCGGGACCTCCCAGGAGTGACTCTCACAGCGCTTGCCCTCCGCGTCTGCCCTGCCTCGCTTTCCTCCGTTGGGTGCCTGTGTCAGAACGTGCTTCTCCTCTTGAAGGCTGAGCAGCAGGCCATGTGGATGGCCCGCACTGTGCCCGCCGTCTGTCAGCAGACACTGTGTTGCTTCCCCCTCGGCTGCTGTGAGTGACCCTGTGTGGACACAGGTGTGCGAGCGTCTGTCCGTGTCTCCACTTCCAGTTCTCGTGCTGCACACCCCATTCCTGTGGGTGCAGCTGTGACCTCCCGAGGAACCTCCATGCCAGTTCCCGCAGCAGCTGCCCCGTTTTCCAGGGCCGGCAGCTGCGTCCAGGGTCCCGGCCCCCACCCCCAAAGCCACTGCCTCGCTCTGCAAGCGCCACCATCCAGACCCTGGGAAACCCGCCCCCAGCGGATATCAGGCTCTCTGCCACCAGGAGCCACGTTCCTCACCATCTTCTGATTTTCTCTTCTCCGGTGTCTTGAAGCCCACATTCTCCAGAATCAGTTTAAGTGCTTTCCTGCTCTTGCAGTTCACTAGAGAAGCCAGCACTTCAGCCCACACTGATTATGTACCCCACTGGCTTTGCATCCTCCCGGGACACCCCGTGTCAGGCTGAGCTGTGGTTTGAGTTGCAGAGCAAAATGCCCACTTTTCCAAATCTCCCTCGAGCTAGTCAGAGAAAAGGCCATTTCAGTTCCAGTCTAAACCAGCTGAGGTCCTTTTCAACTGCTTATTTGTTTCGGGGGAAAAGTCCCCCTCATTTGAAGGCCTGGTCAGCTTTGTGGCTGGAAGCACTGGCCGAGCGGTCCTCACTGAACACCCATCCCTGAGTGTCAGAATGTACCCGTGAGGGTGATGGCACCTCTTCCAGAGGGAGAAAGGCCCTGGGCCTGTGACTTTGCAGAGAGGGGACCCACCGCGACCCCATGTCAGGACTGGCGGGCACGGCGACCCCTCACGGTTTCTGGCCTCTTTAGGGTGTCTGACGTGGGTCTGTGATGTAAATGACGTGAAGCAGTCTGAGACTTTCTGATATAGTTCCACATAAGGGAAAACCTGGGTCGGAAGGAGTGTGTACTCCGGGAAACGGCGTACTTCAAGCCAGAGTGACAGTGTTTGGGATGCATTTCCCTCGATGGGCACCGAGGCGACCGTGCTGGGGTGTCGGCATCTGTCTTTGCCTGAACTTGTCTGCCACTTTCTGGCATCAGAGACCCTGAAACCACCCGCGTGGTGCAGTCGCCCGGGAGTGTTTCTCTGGTTGTTTCTGCCTGAACAACCTCAGTGTCCCCTCACCCTGGGCTCCAGGTTAGCAGTCCTACCTTTAAGGCCCCCTCAGCACCTTCCTCCCAGGCCGTGCTCACTGGGATTTGTCCAGTGAGTGGAGCACTCCTGAATAATCTCAGGTGTTAATAGAAGCAGGGAGCCAGGGAAACATCTCAGGTAAGTGCAGGGACCCAGGCCCAGGTCTGTGATTAGAGGTGGGCAGAAGCTGTCTTCTCTGATGAAGGGCAAATCCAGTTCTTTACCTGCTTTTACTCTGTGAACAGTTAGAGGAAAAGGATTGATCTGGTATTTAAAACAATACTTTAAAAAATTTACCTGTTGACATAGTGGGAGTGTTCAGGAAGTTGTGGGTCACGTTCCAGGGGTGGAGTGAGTGACTCAGCTGGGCGCTAGGCTGAGACTGTACCTGGCCGTGGCTACTGTGAGGACGCTGCCCGTAGGTGTGGCTGGGGCAGTGGGGGCAGGAGGGGTTCCAAGGGCAGAGGCCCCCTGCATGGGGGTGGTGGGGAGGCTAGCCCAGGTTTCCAGGCCCCTCCGTGAGCCCCAAGCAGGGACCCAGCAGGTCACGCAGGAGAACCGTCTTGGTCTCTGCCTGAACCTCAATTCCACACAGAACTCTGGCCCTCCACGTCAGCGTCCCCATGGGCATCTCCTGACCCGCTTCCGTGTTAGCACGAGGTGCCCTGGGAGGCGCGGGGTTGGGGAGAAGCCACCTGTCTGGGTCCGAACGAACCAGGCCTGGGAGCGGCTGCAGCTCACGGGCCCAGCCCAGAATCCTTGTTCCTACAATCCCCACTCCCCCAACCCTCGCCCCAGGCTCTTCAGCCTGCTCTGTGTCCTGCTACTGAGTTTCCTTTTAAACTCCTAGACGTGGCTCCCGGGAGGCCCCAGAAACCTCAGGAAACCGCATTCAGCAAGGACAGCACACGAAGGCCCTCCGCTCATCCGCAGTCAGGCCCCTGGAGCGCAGCCCTCGGGACCCGCGCTCTCCAAGGCCCGGTCATTCATTTCATAACACAGGGTCCCAGGGCGACTCTCTACCCAGAAATGAAATGTCAGGCTTGAGAATAACAACTTTACCTGCTGAACCGCCAAATTCAAGGCGGGCACTGCCGGCCCACGCTGAAGGAGGGGAGGGACGCAGCGGAGAGTGAGTGGCGCACCTGCAGCGTGAGAGACCGAGGCGCCTCCAGGACACGGGCTGGGGCCGCCTCCGGGGACGCAGGGGCGACCTCGTGGCTGAGCAGGGGTCCGTCTCCTCAGCCCGGGGTGCTGGGCTGAGTGGAAGCAGAGAGAGCTGCGCCCATGGGTCTTTGTGAGCACAGCGTCCATACCTGGCTTGTCTGAGCTGGAAACAGCCTGGGCCATGAAAACGGAAAAAGAAGGATGACAAATACTTTGCGTGGTGTGCTAACCTTTAACCTCGCTGTTCCTCTTGACCTCAGTGGTAACTGCCGGTCACACTTTAAAGCTCTGCCTCGGGGTCTGTAGACTTTCCAGGGCACAGTGGGAGTTGGCGGTTTTTCTCAGCGTTCCCCACACTTAATGGCTCCCAGTGTGCTGACTGCAAGTTAATTAAGCTGCGCACGGCAGGCAGTGAGTGCGGACAGGTGGGCTCTGCGCGCTTCTCCGTGGGCGCGTGGCTGTGGCGCCGGGCCGAGCCGAGCCGTCAGCCGCGCTGTCGCTCTTCCAGATGAGCGAGGCCGAGGTCAACGGGCAGTTCGAGTCGGTGTGCGAGTCAGTCTTCAGCGAAGTGGAGTCTCAGGCCATGGACGCGCTGGACCTCCCGGGATGCTTCCGGACGCGCAGCCACAGCTACCTGCGCGCCATTCAAGCGGGCTACTCCCAGGACGACGAGTGCGTGCCCCTGACCATCCCCGCTGACACCGCCTCCACCATCCGGCCCACAGGTAAGGGACGCCCTCCGACCCACCCCCCGGGCTGACAGGTGTGGGGCACCTCCATCCTCAGGGACTGGGGTGAGTTCTTTCCAAACATCTGGAAATTTTCCAGCTTACGTTGGTGACACCGTGCTGTTTGCAGTGGTGTTTTGAAAGGTTTCTTTCCTGGATAGATTTGTTTTTCTTAGGATGAAATCTATCGATTGTCAAGCTTCCTTATAACAGTCAAGTAGAGTTTTTGTAGAGTTTTGTATATGAAAAACATTGATGTTTGGGAAGTGATTGTTTTAGATACCGAAGTTGAATAGACAGCAGTAAAACCTCAGCTGACGTGCGGTGACCTGGGGTCCTCACCGCGGGCCCAGCCAGAGTCTGCACGGGCAGATCCGTCAACATGATGCTTAACGCAGAGCAGACCGTTCATGGAACTGAAGGTCACAGTCTCCTTCAATTCTTGGGGAAAGCCAAGATAAATTGATAATTTATCACCTAAGCTAAGCATCACTGTCTAACGTTTCTGTGCACTGTGCTGGTTTATACAGCACCGTGAGTAAACACAGCCCAGAGAAGCCCACGAAGCAGCCAGCGATCAGAGTCACCGAGCTACGTGATGGGAGGAGTGTGGGATTTGGACCCGTCGGGGCTGGGACGGGGGTGGTCCTGAGGAGGACTGGAGAGAAGTGGCCCCAGTTATTGAGGCCTCCTGGGAGCCAGGACGGGGGCGGGCCGTGTCACCCTCCACCCGCCCGCGACAGAGCTGCACGTGTTTGAAGCCAGGACAGTTGGCAGGACGTGGAGCGATGACCGGGAGCTAGGTGTCACGGGGATCCTGCGGCTGCCCGGAACCTTCGCTGTCACTCTTGGAGCCTGCAGGCGGGAGAGGGCTCACCAGAGTCAGCCCTGCGCCGCCGCCTCTGAGATCGTGGGTGGGTCAGGCGCACAGAGTCTCCTGATCCTTGGTGGCCAAGCCAGACAGAAGCTCTGAGCACATGACCAGGTCTGCCCGGGTGTTAGGGAGCTGGGAGTGCCCTGGGGCCTTGGTGGTCTTTTCCTGTTGCCTGTGGCCCCGAGCAGAGGCCGTGATGCCCCCATGCTCCGAGCCCAGGGGTCAGGGTGGGCGCCGTTCTGGGAGCCATGCCCTGTGGGAACCAGACTTCACTGCACGCGGGGCTGCAGATGACGAGGACGTTGGGGGCCCCCCAGCTTCCCCCCTGAGGCACCCTGTGTCCGTGACGTCAGGGACCACCCCTCATGCTCTGCCCTTGTGGGGAAAAGTGTGGAAAGTGAACTAATTAGAAACTTAAGGAAGCTTCTATCTTACTTACTTACTTTACTATCGTTGCAGATTTTAAAAATACGCTGTAAGAGGTAGTTACGGATAGGTTCACCAATATTCGTTGAGTGTCTCCTACGAGCAAACAGTTAAGCACACTCTTGGTTTTCAGAAATGCTCTGAAACGATAATCACCTGGTGGAAAATGACTTTCTTGTTTATAGAGCTATCACTCCAGAGGAATAAATCTAAAACAGATTTCACAGACATAATACAAGAACCAGGGCAGAACTCAAACTAAAATTCTAATTTATGTACATATCATTTTACCAAGTATTACCAATACATCTTTGTATTCCCAACATGTATGCACCAAATGTATTAACAAAAGAAAAAAATGCTTCTCTTCAAAGTTTCTCCTGAATGTTGGCCTAGTTATGGAGTCAAAATTCTTCCAGACAACAGTGGGGAATCAGAGGCAGGCATACCTTCCAAAGTTAGGGAGTGGTGTGGGGAAGAAGAGATGAGATGGATAACATGAGGAAAAATACCATATTGCCTTGAAATAATTGATTTATAGAATTATAAGCTACCTTTTTTAAAGGTGCAGACGAATCCTTAATTCCTCTCTTCCCCTCTTTTACACTAAGCATTAGAAATTGAATATTTGTAAATTTTTTTCTCCTAAATAGAATAGTGATGGCCTGCAGCAACAGTCTACTTAATAATAGGATTGTGAAACATACCAAAGAAATGAGAAGCCCCTGTCTGGAGGTGAAGCAAAAACAGGGTTTCCATGATTTTATGTTGAAATACTATTTGGAAGATCATACATTTAATAACTATCCTTCATTGATGTGTGTGTGTGTGTGTGTGTGTGTGTGTGTGTAGAGGGAGAGAGAGATTATTTTGACAAGTGCATTTTCTTTTATACTTCTAAAATTAGCTTTTGAAAATAATTCCCCAAAAAGTTATTCAAAAACATTCCCAGTGATTATTTTGAACAATAAGATGTACTTAAATGTCTTTTTAAGCCTGAAGCATAAAAGTTGGTGCCCTTTGGTTGCGTCACCTGTATAAACGCAAATGTGTAATGTTGATATTCATCTAACAGTAATTAAACACCAAGCGTGTGCATGAAAGGGCCATTAGCAGTTTTGGAATGTGTATCAGGCACTCCGTTCTCAGCGCTCACAGGCTGATGCTGCCACTGAGCGTTTCTCTCGTCTGGGGCTTGAGTTCACCTGTGATTTCCCTCCACCCTTCAAGATGGGTGATGATGCCTCTGAAACAGAGACTTGTCCTCTGATCTCCAGGGACCTGGAACAGGACCAGACTCCGCCATGGGGCACTGCGACCCATGGCCGGCACAACTCTCCAACCCACTGCTTCCCTCATCACCAAACACCCCACGTATTGATTAGGGTCCTCTCACTAAATGAAGTGGTTTTGAAAACATCTACTTTCATTTCACACATGGCTTCTTTCTCATCTGTGAAGTGATTTATCAGATATATTTACTTGTCTAAATATGCATTTCACCCGATTCTTCTAGGGAGGGAAGGTTATTGATATCGTGGAGGAAAATAGTGTAAAATTAGATGATAATGATTTTTCTCTGGGTCAGAAGTTTTCTCAGCGTACGTCAGCACTGATTCCAGGAGACATTACCACGGAGGGAAAATCCATACCAGGCATGACGGAGGAAACAGCCGTAAACCTTTTTCTATCTGGTGGCTAGTATTTCTGCAGTAACTTGCTTCTCAAGCATTCCCGTGATCTCCCGTTTCCAGGATGCCTCCTGCGTGTGGAGTCTGGCACCTTCCTGGGCTCTGGCCGCGTGACCTTGGCCCGCTCCCCACAGCACCTCCCCTGACTGCTGCCCTCTGGCCTTCTGCCAACCAGGACCCTGGTAATTCTGTTAGGCCATCATGACGGTGGGCATGGTCAGTCACTGCAGGAAAGAACTGTTTAACTTGTGCATATGTGAGCCAGTCAGACTTAGCACTTAGCATCGTAAACCCTAAATAATCAATGATTTAAAAAATGAATTCGTGCATGCGTAAACAGGTGAACGAATGAGTCACTGGGCTGGATCCCAGGGTGCAAGTGCTGTGGGGCTGACCGCTCGGGCCCCCCAGCAGCCTGCCCCCACCTGTGTCACCTCGTGGCTGTGCCCCTGGCCTGCTCACCTGCTGAGCACGCTGACAGCCCCTCCGTGCCCTTCTCGCCACCCTGGTGTAAGCCTGCCTGGGCCTAGGTGTTTAGTCAAGCATTATTCTGGGTGTTGCTGTGAGGGTGTTTTTTGACACGCTAACATTCCCGCAACTGAGTGAAGCAGATTGCCCTGTCTAATGTGGGTGAGCTGTGCCCAATCAGTTGAAGGCCTGAACAGAACAAAAAGCTAAACCTCCGTGAGTAGGAGAGAATTCCTCCAGCCTGCCTGTTCTCCCTTTGAACTTGACCTGAGAGACCAGCTTCCCCCAGGTCTCGGGCCCGCCGGCCCTCGGATGGGAACTGACCATCGGCTCTGCTCATTCTCCAAATACCCGACGGGCCCCACGCAGCTCGGGTCTCGACAGCCTCCACGGCCACTCGAGCCAGTTCCTCCCGTAAACTTCTCTCTCCACGTGTGAACACCTCTTCTGGTCTGTTCCTCTGCACAGACATGACTAATTCAGTATCTACGAAGCGTATCAGGTTCTACTTTTAAAATGGTCATATCATTTACACAGGAACTTTGATCAGCAGCCCTGCCCTCGGGCCAGTAGCTTGACCTTAAGGAGACGGACCGGAATCTTCTGTCCTGTGGCTGGGGTTAGGGGCCGGAGTGGTCTTTAAGATGGGAGGCATTTTCACAGATGTTGAGAAGCTATGCTTGTAAAATGATCAATCAGGTAGATCTAAAAGTACAGAAACACCATTCACTTCTGCAGGCTGGTGGTTGCTGACCACCACGTGGCAGGTCTGACCTCCCCTGGGGACTGGGGACATCAGAGCAGGACAGAAGCCACCTGGCGGCTCAGGCGGATCCCAAGGGCGCCCCTGCGGCCGGGTCTGGGTCGGCCAGGGCAGTCAGCGTGCAGGCGCTGCAGGACAGGTGAGTTCGGGTCCAGGAGGAGCACTGAGGGCAGGAGCCGGAGAAGCCCCCGTGGAAGCGGGAGCAAGAGGCTGAGGGGCCCTCGGGACTCAGCAGACACGGAGCTGCCGGGCCCAGAGCCCGTCCCGACTGCCGCGTGAAGGGCAGGTCGTTCCAGGGAGAAGGTGCTCACTCCTCACCTGGCAGGTCTGCAGCTGAGGCCCTGCAGGAAGCATGATGAGGAAACTGGAGACAGACTCCCACAGGGGCCATGGGCTCTGCAGCTGAGGCCCCCAGCGTGGGATCCATGGGCTCCTGGGGGACCCCTAATACATTCAGGAGGTGAGGGGGAATAAAAAGTGGATCCTTAATTTTTCTAACATCTTTGTTGTTCCGTCGCTGAGTCGTGTCTGACTCTTTGTGACCTGATGGACTGCAGCACGCTAGGCCTCCCTGTCCTTCACCAGTTCCCGGAGCTTGCTCAAACTCACATCCATCGAGTCAGTGATGCCATCCAACCATCTCATCCTCTGTTGGCCCCTTCTCCTCCTGCTTTCAGTCTTTCCCAGCATCAGGGTCTTTTCTAATGAGTCAGTTCTTCACATCAGGTGGCCAAAGTATTAGAGCTTCAGCTTCAGCATCAGTCCTTCCAATGAATATTCAGGGTTGATTTCCTTTAGGATGGACTGATTTGAGCTCCTTGCAGTCCAAGGGATTCTCAGGTGTTTTCTCCAATACCACAGTTCAAAAGCATCAATTCTTTGGTGCTCATCCTTCTTAGTGGTCCAACTCTCACATCTGTACATGACTACTGGAAAAGCTACAGCTTTGTCGAGACAGACCTTTGTCGACAAAGTAATGTCTCTGCTTTTTTAATATGCTGTCTAGGTGTGTCATAGCTTTTCTTCTAAGAAGCAAGCATCTTTTAATTTCATGGCTGCAGTCACCATCTGCAGTGATTTTGGAGCCCCCAAAATAAAATATCACAGTTTCCATTGTTTCCCTATCTATTTGCCATGAAGTGATGGGACTGGACGCCATAATCTTAGTTTTTTGCATATTGAGTTTTAAGCCACCTTTTTCCCTCTCCTCTTTCACCTTCATCAAGAGGCTCTTTAGTTCCTCTTTGCTTTCAGCTATAAGGGTGGTATCATCTGCATATCTGAGATTTTTTATATTTCTCCCCACAATCTTGATTCCAGCTTGTGCTTCATCCAGTCCGGCATGTCACATGATGTACTCTGCATATAAGTTAAATAAACAGGATGACAACATACAGCCTTAACATACTCCTTTCCCAATTTTGAACCAACAACCATGTTGTTCCATGTCTGGTTCTAACTGTTGCTTCTTGACCTGCATACAGGTCTCTCAGGAGGCATGAAAGGTGATCTGCTCTAACTTTAAAATAAAATGTCCCCCCATTACAAATGCAGCAACAGAACAGGCTCACTTTAGCAGGGCCTCCAACCCCTGGTGTGTTAGACTGTGTATAGCCGCCCGACAATTCATCCCAGGATTTCAAAACACCCTTTATGTTCATAAGGCTTTCAAATCGACAGTCGTTATCAGTCCTCTTGCCAGATCTCATTATTAACTGCATTAATAGACACCCCAGTCACAGAAATTTCCTAACGTTTTGATAACTGCATTTTGATGTAATTTTTAATCCCCTGCATTTTAGTTTTCAAATTTAAAATGTTCTCTGTCTTGGGAAGGAGGGCATCCGCTTGACTGAGTTGCTGATGGGTCATAGCCCAGTGGCAGGCCTCACAGTAGGATTTCTCTGCTCTCATGAGCAAGGCTTCCCTGGAGACACAAGGCAAGATATTTGCAGTTTTCTGTGTTAGGCTTTCTCATAGATAATTAGCATCAGAAATTATTTTAGTTTCTACTGGTGACTCTCTTTTCTCCATGACCATGAGAACAGGCACCTTTGGTGTTGAACACTGCATCAGACACTTCTAGAACAGGGGCTGGAGTTTCCCACCCATAAGTGTTCAGTTTGCATCAAAGAACACAGCACACAACCACGCAACGGGGGATGATATGCTTCCAAGGAGCCCAGGGTCTCAGGGGCGCTTTCTCGGTCCCTTTGCTGCTGGCCGCACAGAACATGCCTTTGAGGTCGTGTGTGCAAACACCAGGGGCCAGCAGGCTGAGGTCTGCTCACGGTGGGGTCTTTCATGGCATACTGGCCACACGGGCTCCTGCCACTACGTGACCAGTCTTACCACACCAGGCTCCAGGGACACCAGCCAGGAATCACAAACGCCGCCGTCGCTGCTAAGCAAGGCTGCTGCTCGCCGGCTGGCCTGTTCTGCCTGAAGCGGTGGTGAACACCCGGGGTTCCCAGGCGTCTCTGATCTTTCGTCGGTGTGTTTCCTCACACCCGTTAGGGTCACGGCTACGTTCAGGCACGTTTGGCGTCTCTGATCTTTAGGCGGTGTGTTTCCTCACACCCGTCAGCGTCACGGCTACGCTCAAGCTCGTGTGTATTTGCTGCGCTGAGTTTGCACTCGCCCAGTCTCTTGATCTGTGTGTACACCTGGGCTGTACAGGACTCAGTAAATATTTGTTGAATGTAAGAATGGTTAACTTGAGAATTTACAGTTTATAAAATATTTAAATCCATTTACATGAACAGTTTGCACTCACTTAATATTTAAAGTTCAGTGTTTAGGCTCCCCTGGGCTAAGCCGTCCTCTTAGACAACTTGCTCATTGGATGTCTTTCTCTGTGTGTGTATGGGAATCACTCAGTCATGTCTAACTCTTTGCAACCCCCTGACTGCAGCCCACCAGGCTCCTCTGTCCGTGGGATCCCCCAGGCAAGAATACTGGAGTGGATAGCCATTACCTTCTCCAGGGGATCTTCCTGACCCAGGGATCGAACCCAGGTCGCCTGCACTGCAGGCAGATTCTTTACCATCTGAGCCACCAGGGAAGACGGTACCAACTCAGGGTGCCCACTGCTTTTATCAGATTTTGACGTGACACACAGGTGGATCACGTGCAGCAGAGCTGTTAAAGAAATAATCATGTCCGCTTCTTTTCCTTGAATCACCAAAGTCAAGAGGGGTCAACTTAAACTGCCTTCCCCAAGCAAAATCTCTGCAGAGAGGAGCCCAGAGCTGCTGCAATGGGAAGGACTATGGAAAAAACATGCAAATAATATCCCCAAATCTTATCCTGAGATGTAGGTCAAGTGCAGAAGTTCTCCCAGAATGGCCACAACCCAGGCCTGTTAATTATTCCTCAGATGACATCTGGCCGCTTCTGAAAAGAGGTCCTCAGTGGCCCACTAACTGCAGAATTGTTGCGGGTGATCCTTCCAGTTTTGATGTTGACTCCCTGGACAGGTAAGAATTATTCAGGCATGTAAAAGGACTTTGAGGGAATTGCCTTTCTTTAAGTGCAAGATATCCAAACACTCAATATACTTTTTTGACTGAGAAAAGTACTCCGCCACCAACTTCATTGTGCTTTACAAAGACACCAGAGCTGTTCAAAACTCAGACTTTCAGTTAGCACTAGCTGGTTATCATTTCCTTTCAGTAGGGGTATTAGGCTAAAACAGAATTTGGATAGGGCATTTTTACGTTCCCAAATTTGGAGTAAGAGACTGAATGAGGTTGAGATTACTCTTTCAACCCATTTTCAGGTGCCAAAAGAAGCAGAGTGCTGCACATGTGTATAGTGAGCTTGGTTTATGGTTTCAGACTTGGGTTGTGAAATTTGTATTTTTCACTGATCCTTTCAAATGATGGCTAGGTGGCAGTGAACCATAGTCAGGAAACCATAGACTCTAGGGGACATATATTCGTATATGTAGAGCATTCCCTAGTAAAACACTTAATTACATTGAATTTACTTCATCCTAACATAGTCATTAAGACACAGAGCCATGCTGTGCTTTTTGAGCACAAATGATGGGAGGGCTTTGAAAGTCCGAGTAGATTTATCATAAAGAACATTTATACCTCTGTTTACCCATTTATAAATGTTCTTTATGATAAATCCACTGGGACTTTGGTTTGATCCCTGAGTCGGAAAGATGCCCTGGAGAAGGAAATGGCAACCCACTCCAGAATTCTTGCCTGGAGAATCCCACAGACAGAGGAGCTCAGCGGGCTACAGTCCTGGGAGTCGTAAAGAGTCAGACACGACTGAGAGACTGAACACAGACAGAAGTAATTCATTTATTCCTTTTTGGAAGCCAAGGAGGAAAGAGATAAGGAAGGATGAGGTGACTGTGTCTGATGTCGCCATGCGTGTGAGGAAGAAGGAAGGCTTCGTCAGCTGAGGAGCGTGGCTGTTTCTGGGATGGCAGGTGAAGGTCCTCTGAATTCCTGTGTGGCAAATGCGGGGCAAGGCCGCGTACCCGTTCATTAAGGTGTCTGTGTGTGCTTTGATCTCTCTTTCTAATAGGAAGTCGGTGTTTATTGGTTTCTAGCAGGCCATTCCTTCACTGCCATTTTGATCAGTCACACGATCAACGGAATCCAGTCCACAAATATTTATTTTGTGCCTAATGTCTATAAAATACTAGAGAGATACTTCGTGAAAGGAAAGGAAACAGAATTGAAGTAGGTTTAGAAGCTCTGGGCATATCTGCAAATAGGCAATCACCGTGATCACATTTTCTCAGCTGATACTTGGTAGTTAACATTTAGTTCCTTCTGTTAATTAATATTGAGTTATTACAAAATGGTCTGTGATTCATGAAATGGTCAGATTTCTCTCCTCTTTGGACGATCTGCAGCAGGAACTGAGATCCCAGGTCTCAGCCATGGGGCAGAGGTGTCTCCTCCTGCCCACTCACCCTTTCCTTTAGACTGGGGCTTAGTGGTCCCTGCAAGGGAAGTTTCTAAAAGGCCTGTGCTATGTGGCGAATGGTGCCAAAAAGAAATGAGTTACGTTGGCATTGGGGGCTCTTTACAAGGCACATGCTGTGTGCTTTTCAAAGGATGCTCAGAGTCTATGTCTGCATCCATTAGATGCAAGCCCTGTCCACTGTCCTACAGATGAGGCCGCCGCGGCAAGCCCACCCACAAGTGTCCACATCTAAATGCCGCGCCAGACTTCAGCTCAGGGAGCCCCGGCCTGGCATCCCAAGGCCCCGCCTATGGGCCAAGATCAGGGAGTTCCTTTCCTAAAGCCCCATTTGAATGATTCTTTCTCTTCAAAATTAAGTTGGCTCTTTTTTCTAGTCATACATTATCACCATGCAGGTGTGACCTTTAGAGATGTTTGTGTTTCTTTCTCTCTCTCTTTCAAAAGAAGAACCGTGAACCTGGTACTAACTGAATATTAAACTAGACCCCAGGTTCAGGCAGAAAAGTCAGTTGGATTTTATACATACTGTGGTGCTTTTCACAAAACTATTGTGAGGCTGCACTTGGAGCCTGTCACAGGGAGCACCCGTGTGTTGTAATGGTGTATTTGGCTCCATGTCTCCTCCCTGGGGATGGGAGAGCAGGGAGGCAGGGATTTCCTCACTGCTGGGTCCCCAGGGCCTGGGATGTGCTCAGTATTATAGAAATACCTGCTGAGTTTTTAAAACAGTGAACTAATGGATTAATCAGTAAAGGACGTTTTCTCTCTGAGCTGTGCTCAGGTGGGATCACTGTTCCCAGGGTAGGTGGGTTTGCTCTGTGATTGATACTCTGAACTTAGAGCAGGAGAATGAAAATGTTCATTGAACGCTGACAGCATTGTGCTGTCATCCAGGGAGGCGTGGATCAGCAGCCTGCTTCTTTTGTGAAGACTCACTTAGAACTTCTGTGTGCTTCATGGCAGACTGCGTCATCTGTTTTCCAGCTCCGGGTGTCAGGTCAGGTTTTCTGTTTCATAAAGAATATTGTGGGAGGTGGAGCCCAGGAAAGGGAGTCAACCGGCAGGCCGACACGTCACCTGCAGTCTCTGAAAAGACAGTAAATGGTCACCTTGTCCATATCTCCCAACTTTCTTATAGAACTTTACGGGAGAAGTCCCTGGTGGCTCAGTGGTAAAGGATCTGCCTGCCAGTGCAGGAGACTTGGGTTCCATCCCTGGATCCGAAAGATCCCCTGGAGGAGGGCATGGCACCCCACTCCAGTATTCTTGCCTGGAGAATCCCATGGAAAGAGGAGCCTGGGAAGCCTATGGGGTCACAAAGAGTCGAACATGACTGAGCAATAGAACAACAAAAAGCAAAATTTATGATGTATTCATTAGATGCTAAGCATCAGTAGGTGTAAATAGCTCAAGTTACATGTTATTTTTACCCTTGCAATTGGTACCAGCGTTATTGCTTTATTAATTTTTCATTGAAAGGTTTTCCCCTTTTCCTTGAGTCAAAAGACAGTAGTAACTCCGATACTTTAACTCACGGGGGTCCACAGCCACACCTGCCTTGTTTGCCACAAGCTGACGTTAAATGAGTGATTTCATCGTGAAACAAAGCACCACCCCAGAATTACTCCCCACACATCGTGATGGTAAAAATACTGTTCTGGCACAACTGTAATGCAGGCTTCATTCCTGATTACACATCCCCTGTGAAACGAGGTACAGCCCATATGTCGGCTCTGAGGACAGAGGACAGTGCCGTCCGCTGCTCCATCTGCAGATCCTCCAAAAACAGACTGACCCAAGTCCCCCAAGCTGTGTCCCTGTGGTGGGTCTGTCAGCTTTTCCACTGAAAAAAAATCATTGTTTTCCGTGATTCAGTGTTTTCAGCTAACTTGAAGCTTCCTTTCTCACAGACTCGGGACACAGCTGTTTCCCACTGGACACCTGATTGGGGGGAACCGCCCTCTGCACCCCGTATGTTTCAACATTCTGTCTTGTGTGTCCCCGCAACCTCAGGACTTGACTAAATCAATCCTGATGTTTTTTCATGCTGTTTACAGGCTGGCCCCTTGAACACTCAAAATTCTGTGCTTAGAAACTTATCTGACTCTCTACGCCTTTAAAAGTTGCCTCATTCTTAGCTGTTCCTTGGAAAATCCAAGTTCTTCTTGTGCAAAGTGGGTTTTAAATATTTTAAATGAAAACAGGAAGTGTCTCAAACCATGAAACAGCTGTCATCACTTCATTTTACTATCTGCAAGATGTTAGATGCTGGCTAGACTGTAATTTCTTGCTAATTAACACATGGGAGGTGGATGTCTTTGGTTGTGGCCCATCAGTACCTGTGCGGCCCACACGAGTTTCTGTAACTTCAGGGAAACCACTGTACTCATGCCAGGGGGACGAGATTTCTGCATCCTGAGTGACTTACACTTACGTTTTGAGACTGACATTAAAGTGTCAAAGTAGCTTTAGTCTTTTATGTTGAATCTTTGCCTTTGGTTTGGGTTCTCCAATATCCAGACTCTCATTTAGACTTTCATGGGCTTGATTACTGTAATTCCTTTTACGCTGTTATCTTTGAAGTTCTAATTAAGAGAGTACAATGAATTTAAGAGTGACTGTTATGTTCAAATAAAATGGTGAAGCCTGCCTTTCGAAGTATATTTTATCTTGATTACGTATTTGTGCTTTATACGATAGAATGCTAATTTTTAAATTTCCTTTTTGGCTTGCAAATGGCTTGTAAGGACCAAAATCAAAAACGGTGTCCAGAAGTCCAGGTGTGGAGGGATAATAAGGCACCCATTGAAGTACGATGTGTTCGCATTTGAGATGACTTGAGGTCATGCAGAAGTATAGACTGTGCGGTAATTGATTTCATCCCATTCAAGTTAGCTTACCTCAAATAGAGTGTGTTTCTCCAGATCCCCCTTCAGTAGATTTGCTAACCCAACACTTTGAAGACCTACAGGAAAGTCTTTACAGTGGAGTTCCTCTGCTTTGTGTCATCCGTTGAACAGAGAAATGGGCTTGTACTGATTCAATTTCGCCTGGAGGAAATGCTCAAGAAGAGCACGGTCCTGGAAAACTATGGCCTGCGGCCGCCGTCAATCACCATCCCCATAGGCTGTTCATGACTGTTGAGGCGCTCAAGTGCAGCTCAAATGTGGGGGAACCAATGCTTAACTGTAGTTTAGATGTTTAGATATTTTAGAAGTTTGCTGTTATTGTCTAGTCGCTGAGTCATATCTGACTCTTTGTGACCCCCTGGACTGTAGCCCGCCAGGCTCCTCTGTCCATGGGATTTTCCAGGCAAGAATACTGGAGTGGGTTGCCATTTCCTTCTCCAGGGAATCTTCCCAACCCAGGGGTCAAACCCAAGTCTCCTGCACTGTAGGTGGATTCTTGACCGCTGAGCCACCTGGGAAGCCTTTAAAAGTTCAGGTTGCTTAAACTTAACTCCTGGATGAGCTATTGGACAAAGCTATCTGGAAGGTGGCCCTTCTTACAGAACCAGAACAAATCCATGAGGTCTTAGGCACAGTCAGCGTCCAGATGGAGAAGTCCGCCCTCCTGTCGCTCAACCAGCAGGTCCGTGGCTGCAGCCTCTTCCCACCTGCCGGCTCAGCGTCCTTCTGACCCAGGGCTTTGAGTCATTTCTTCAGAAAGGGTCCAAAGGAGATGAACTCAACCCGCACGTGCCTGGGAAAGCCTGATTTTCACGTGCCTCATCACTCGGCTCTAACAGAAAAGAACTAACAAAGTTTTCTTTAAGCATCAACACTTTTAGTTCAATGCCATTTTCATAGAGATCTCCCTACCATGGCTCCTTCCATCTTGAGTAGCGTAATGACCCTTCCCCTGTGCCCGGAGCCTTGAATAGGCCTCGAGAGGCTCAATGGAGAAGGTTTCTCCCCATGCTGCTTCCTCTCACCACCACTGTTTTTGGGGTGAGTCTCACCAACACATCTGATTCCTGAGACGTAGGCAGGATCCAGACCAACTCAGGAAATGCAATAAAGCAAAGTGCATTTAATCTCCCCCTAGAACCACAAAACAGCCTGAAGATCTCCAGGGACTTCATAGTGTTAGGCACTTGGTTAAAAAAAATCAATGTCATGTGTTAAAACAAAAGGGATGTTCCTGCCTGGACTCAATTTAAAAAGAGAGAGAAAGGACTTACCTGGTGGTCCAGCGGCTAACATTCTGCCATTCCAATTCAGGGAATACGTGTTTGATCCCCCACTGGGGAGCTGGATCCCACATGCTGCCCAGCACAGCCAAAGAAAAGGCAGAGAGAGAAAGTAGTCAGGCCTTCAGGATACCTAAAGAAAGTTATTGTTTCATTTTTAACTTCAAAATTTGTGTTTGATCACTTTTATTTAAATAAATTTTGAGATTGTTTAGGAATCTGTTGATTCATCTGCTCTTTGAAGCTGTACATACTTCAGTAGAATTACATTGCTAAGTTAAAATTAAAATTTTCGTTCGTATATGATGTTTGTCTGACCTACATGTAGAAAGTGATAGACAATACAGCCTGTACCTAATAATTAGCTCAATCATTATTACCCAAACTGTTCAACTGAATAATTGAATATTTTTCTTGAATGTGTAAAAGGATATCTATAATTACTTATTTTAATCAGTGGCAGCAAATTAACATGATCAAATGCACATTTTTAATTCTTTCTTCTCCATGGTCGTCTTCTTTTTTCATGTTTGGCTGCACCTCGCAGCTTGCCTGATTTTAAACCCTGACCGGGATTGAACCCTTGCCCTCGGCAGGGAAAGCACGGAGTCCTAACCACTGGATCTCCAGGGAGTTCCCTTTAATTCTTTCTTCACTGTATTTCCCAGCTTCTAATTCTAATTCTAAGAACTCATTTAAGAATAAACAACATGTATACTATCATGTAAGAACGAAGCACCAGCCTATGTTCGATACAGGATACAGGATGTTTGGGGTTGGTGCACGAGGATGATCCAGAGAAGAGGATATGGGGTGGGATGTGGGAGGGGGATTCAGGATTGGGAGCTCGTATACACCCATGGTGGATTCATGTCAGCATATGGCAAAACCAATACGGTATTGTAAAGTAAAATAAAGTAAAAATAAAATAAGAAAAAAAAAAGAATAAACAATTCAAAAAGAAAGAATACACAATTCTGCTACAAGTTGTAAGTACCAGCATATATTTGTCAGGAGAGTGGACTCATGAATGAATATAGTGATATACCCATATTTTTTAAAAACTCTGTCTCAATGTTATTTTATTTATCTAAAATGTTTTGTGTACATTAAGCTTTATTTGCCCCAAACTGACAGCGGATAGTTAGTTTTTAAATTATCAAATTCAAAAGCATTCAGGTGACCAAGAATGTAAAAGCGGGGCAGCATCTGCAGTGAGCGGCCCTGCCCAAGGTCACGGGGGGCCTGCCATGTGCATGCGCCTGACGGGGAGGCACAGGGCCGTTGAGAACCTGTCTTAAATGCCTGTCTCACAGTGTAAACTGCAAATCCCGTTTGGCTTCTGTACTTATGTGTGGGCATGGAGCTGGTGTGTGCATGTCTGGAACTTTTCTGTGTATTTTCCCATATGTTTCTTTAGCTTGTGTTAAGTTATTCACAAAGCATTAGGTAGGCAGCTGTTTATTTCCATGAAGTGTATGTGTTAGATTATCACTGGGGCCATTACAAGGGGATCAAGGAACAAGTGACAGGTATTTTCAGGGGCTGCAAACCGCCCCAGCGAAAGCATACTTCCCTCGGCCAGGAAGGCGGTGGACCCGCAGGCAGGAATCCTCACTGGTGCAGCCGGGACTCTCCTTGGCCGCTGGTGGCTAAATCCCACTGCAGATATCCTCAGGGGAGCCCCGCCTCCTGGGGGGACATCACATCCACTCTGGCCCTAAGAGCAGCCTCAGGGCACCCCGCCCCCGACACAGTGTGGAAACAGCATGAAGGCTTCCTTTCACTGTGCTGCCCCGCCCAGCTTGAGTACAGACTCTTCTCTGCTGCGCTGGAGACAGACTTGTTCACTCACTAAGTCCTGTCTGACTCTTTGTGACCCCATGGACTGCAGCACTCCAGGCTTCCCTGTCCTTCACTATCTCCCGGAGATACTCAAACTCGTGTCCATTGAATTGGTGATGCCATCCAACCGTCTCATCCCCTGCCATCCCCTTCTCCTCCTGCCCCCAGTCTTTCCCATCATCAGGGTCTTTTCTAATGAGTCGACTCTTCACATCATGGGGCCAGAGTAGTGGAGCTTCAGCTTCAGCACCAGTCCTGCCAAGGAGCCCCCTTTTAATTAACTTGTTCAGAAAGAGTGTTGTCCCACTACATTTTTACAAAGAAATCAGTGTATAAATTCACATTATCACCCTGCAGCAAACGCATTCCAAGTTGAGAAGATGTGATGGTGGATTTTCCTGTGACCGTGGACATAAATTGCAACACTGAAAATAAGACAACCAGACAGGAAGGCGCTTTGGTTGCTCTGTCGAATTTTCAGTCCAAGCTGTACTGGGTCCGTTTAGTCAGAGTCATCCTTTTCAGCGGGTGAAGGGAGTCCCTGAGGCTGAGCGTGACACAGAGGCGAGCTGTGCTGAACGTCAGCTCTGTCGCATGGAGGGCCTCAGCCCGGCTTCCCAGGAAGGTGTCTCGTCGTGTTTGTCATGCGACAGTGTGCAGTCCTCGCGCGCATGTCCTCACTCCTGGGGAGGTGAGCGCGGCCAGAAAGCCCACGCGTCTGCTGCTCTGTGCTCACCTCCACACTGAACATAAACACAACTGCGATGGCGAGGCGGCACTTTGTAATCTGTGTTCCCGGCTTTCTCGCTCACCCGCACTATCATCCCCAGCTACCGAGAGGCAGGTGGCGTTTCTTCAGAATCGGCATTTCTGCTTAAGAGAAGCAACTAGGACCACCCCCACGCCACCCCCCCGCTGTAGGATGAGGTCTGGGGCGCTCAGCCACAGCCACGGCGCAGAGCCGGGGGGAGGGGACCACCTGCTCTCAGCGGGGTCTGCAGACATGGTGGCAAAGGATAAGGACCCTCCTTCTAAAATGACCTATGCTCCCTGCGTTCCCATGAAGACCACCAGCTCCCAGCGTTTCATGTGAAAAGCTGCCAATAAGCTTTCTTCCCACTTTTCCCCATCAATCAATATGTAGATACTGCGCTTGATTCCCTTGTCATAGCGATGTTATGAGCGGTGGAGAAAAGCTCACTGGGAAACAAAACGTGATATGGGAGAGATATGGGGGAGAGGTGAACACACTTTGGACAGCCAGCCATGTCCCGGGTCAGGAAGGCAGGCCTCAGCCTGACCCCATGCAGGGAAAGACGGGCCGTTACAGAAAGACCCGGCCACCCACGTCCCTTTATGTCACGGGAGCAGGTGGGCCCTGCCCGAAACACGAGGTGGTGGCCTCACTTGGGTTTATTTCTGAGCTGGTCATCTGCATGGTGGGGCCTTCCTGAGCCCGGAAAATGTCCAGTAGCGCCCCAGCCTCTCCCCTTCCCCATCGTAACCACCAGGAGTGTCCCCAGACATCACCAAGGTCCCCTGGGAGAGAGGGGCGCAGGTTCTCCGGGCTGAGCAGCGCTGGCTGACACTACGGAGGGTCTGAGATTCCCCAGACGGGGAAGGGGGCCAGGTACCTGTCTGGGGCCCCCACGGTCCCCAAGAGGGTACAGCCAGCGAGCCTTCTCCAGGCAAGCAGCAGTCTGGGGGCAGAATAGGACGAGGCCCACCCACTGCCCGCTGTCCCCTGCACCTGCCCTCCTCAGCTGGTCCATGAGACACGGGACGCCCCTGGTTCCTGAAACCCCAGCCCGCTTCCTGCTGCTGAGTCAGCAAGCCAGGACCCAGCTAAAGGGAGGTGGCACTCCTGCCCCCAGGGCCAGCAGAGCATTCGCAACCCGTCCTGTGTCTCAGGGCCTAACTCTCCCCAAAGGGTCCTGACGATGTCCAGCCTCTGCTGGCGGTACCCAGACCCTCAATCATTCCAGATCCCAGGGTATCTTCTCCACCTGCCAGCAATCGCAGTGAAGCCTGAGCTGCTCTCTTATCTTACTGAGAAGCCCAGATACATTCATAGTTTTTTTTCTCTGTGGCCAGAAACAACCTTCTTGAAGAAGGTAGGTTTGCTGTGCTTTTTGCATTTTCCTTCTTCTAGAACAGTCACTAGACCTGGGAGGGGCTTCCCGGATGGATCAGTGGTAAAGAACCCAGCTGCCAAGCAGGAGACGTGGGTTCAGTCCCTGGGTCGGGAAGAGCCCCTGGAGGAGGGCACGGCAGCCCACTCCAGTCTTCCTGCCTGGAGAATCCCGTGGACAGAGGGGCCCAGCCTGACTCCTAGGACCTTGTGTCCTTGGTGACTGTGGCCCCATGGTGATGATGCTGGGGTTTCAGCAAGCTCACTAAGTCCTGGGTTTGCTCCAAGGGGGCTTGCAGGGCACAACTGTAGGTGTGTGCAGGGGGTTGAGGGGCTATGGTGAACCGTCTAGGGGTCCCTAAAGCTTTGGGAGCTCCAGGGACCAGGACTGACTGCAGGGCCTGGGCAAGAGTTACCACAGGGCTGGAGGGGACGCATCACAGTTGACTCTGACCAGATGGACGGAGGTATTCTTAAACCGAAGGATTTTAGCCACTTGAGCACCACGGGTGGACAGGCCTGGTGAGGAGAGTGACTGTGCCTTTAAGAAGCAGCTTCAGGCAGAAGGGCCCTGCCACGTGAGGGGAGGAGCCCCCCCCACTCGGTGGAAAGGGCCCCTCCTGCTGCCGGTGACACACCCTCTGGGCAGAAGCGCTTCACATCCACTTCAAGTCAGCTAGTCAGTGCTGGAGGTCAGAGCTTGGGAACGCTTTCTCAAACATCAGAATCTCCCAGAATAAAAACCTGGAATAAAGTCAGTTTTCAGCAATTTTCCTTTTGGGGCTGATGAACATTAGGGGGCAAGTCTTTACAAAGACTTATTTTAGAGGTTTCTCTGTTGTAGACAATGTTCAGAGTCCATTTTTCTAACAGCCTTCTTCCTAACTCTGTTTTCTACCCACACGTGCCTCTTTCCCCATTCACCCTTTTAAAAACGTGTGCTTTTTATTGATTTTCATGTGCAGTTTTTATGCCTTTAAACTCAGATCCTCCTGACGTGATAAACTCACTCTGTTTTATTTGTTGATGTCCATCTGGGTGACACTTGATGCTTTATTTCTTGGGAGAACCCACTCACACAGATTTAAAAGTCACTGGCGGGTTAGCTGCCGCCTGGGAGTGCTGGTTGGAGTCCCCGCAGGTGGGAAAGGAGTTGGCACATCTCCGCGGGGTGCAGCACGCTGACTCCTGACCCGGCTCTGCAGGCCCTTAAAGTAGAGCCGCCCCGTCTGACCCCCGGGGAGGGGGCCGCCCCCCAGGCCACCCGCCGGCCTGTCTGGTCCCCCAGCCAACTGCCCTTGCTCACCTACTGCCAGCGTGGGTGCCGAGTTTGCTGATGATGAGGGCCCCCCAGGGATTCTAGCCAGTTCTTCCTTCCAGGGGAAGCAGCACAGCTGACCTCAGGGGGAAGTCCACTCCCATCAGAGCAGCTGTGAGGTTTTCCTGCTGTGAGAATCGGGACCACCCGGGGCCCAGCACATACGGCTGCCGAGTCTGGACACCTTCTAAGGAGCGCTCAGTACCGTTTCAGTTCCAGCTGTGCTTATTCCCTTCAGTGGATGTCCAGCCCGTGGCCTGTGTGGGCACAGGGCGCAGAGGTGAACTGGGTGGACGTGGAGACCCAGCTCCCTTTTCAGCTGCCCCCAGGGTTTATACCCAGCGAGCCTGTGCTCACAGGGAGCAGACAGCCTGCTGTCCCTGTGTGTCTTCTCCGTGATGAAAATAATACCTGTCCACCAGAAGCATTTGTGGAGCACACAGAGAGCCTTCCGCCACACCATCGCTGATGAGTGTGCTTCTAACCTCTCTTCGTTCCCAGGTTTTCTGTGCAAACACAGTCCGTCTTAGTCTGGAGAGAACCGCGCAGGCCCTGCAGTTCCAGCTCCGCGTGTGGGATGAGCCCCTCTCCCAGTGCCTGACCTGTGTGAGGACGGGGGGCTGCCCTCTGTCCTGCTGAGTCAGAAGTCACCTATTCTGGCTGACTTGGGGATGTTTTCATAATTTTTCACTATTAAACACACCTCCGCGTAGACTGTCTCTGAGCATCAAGCTTCCCCCACACTCTGCGTCCTCTCTTAGGCTGGACGCCAGGGGAGCTGTGCCTGATGGCTGGTGGGTGCTGGGTGGGAGAGCAGGCTCGGTGGGCGGGAGCCCCGCTGACCGGCCGTGTCCCCCTTGCAGGCATCTCCTACGCCAGCTACAAGAAGACGCCGCCCCCCGTGCCCCCCCGCACCACCTCCAAGCCCCTGATCTCGGTGACGGCGCAGAGCAGCACCGAGTCCACGCAGGACGCCTACCAGGACAGCCGGGCCCAGAGGATGGCCGCCTGGCCCCCGGATGGCCGCGGCCTCTACAATTCCACGGACAGTCTGGACAGCAACAAGGCCATGAGCTTGGCCCTGGAGACGGCTGCGGCCCAGCGCCACACCTCCGAGGGCCAGGGAGGCGCCACGCGGACCGGCGACAAGGCCATCCTGGCATCCAAGGCCGAGGAATTCCTCAAGAGCCAGCGCTCCTCCATTGGGGTCCAGGTACCTACCCGCGTGCATGCCCCCCCAGTGGCATGGACCCGGTCCCCGTGGGGACCCTGCAGGCACCCAGAGTCTCTGAGCCCCAGCTTTCGGGAGAAGCCAGTGGCAGGTCCAGTGGGCAGAGGACCCCCACGCATTTCCAGGGGCAGCCAGCAGCATGGAGAGTGTGGAGATAGGTGACTCTGATGCATAAGAAGGAGGTTTGGGGTTGAAACCCGATCTTTCTAAAGCTTTTTAGTCTTTTCGGCTTTGGGACCAAAGGTGAAGGACTGGGAGGCTCTTTGCAGGAAACAGGGGCACATCTGCTCAGGGGCCCCAAAAGTCCCCATGCCAACCCCTGGGTGCCCACAGATTATTCTTCTCATTGTGTTCTGATCAGCAAGAGCCAAAACTGCTGCCCCTGCGCCGACACCCACCACCGAGTCCACTCGAGTTCCAGGAGGGGAGGGACACAGCACCACCCAGCTCCCGCTCAGGAGTGAAGCCCAGGACTGGCCTCTCGGGGATCGCATGTCTGGTGACCCCTAGCCCAGGCAGGGTCAGCAGCCAGGCAGGTTCTCGGCAAGCCCGGACACCTCCGTCAGCCCAAGTCCTGTGGGGCGCTTTAAAAACCCTAGGCCTCCATTACTCCAGGGAGAAGGGCCCACGCAGGCATGAGGGGGAGCCACGTCTCGGGCGTCGTGGGGCCAGGGGTGGCAGGCTGGCGAGCTGCCCGCTTGTCGGGTCCCCTGAACCTGGTCTCCACACTGTGGCTTCATTGTTTTGTTTAGGATTCTGAATTCCCAGAGCATCAGCCATACCCAAGGTCAGATGTAAGTACCGAAATACGCCCCCGAGCCAAGTACGCATGAATTTTCTTTCCTCCCTTTCCGGGTTATTCATCCGCCGCTCTCGTCGCCTCTCTGTCCTCACCTATATGCCAGGCTCTATGCTAGGCGCTCCCGTTGTTGCGGGGACCCTTGCATCCCCAGAGATGCAGTCAGCCCCCTCCTGAGGACACGGCTGGGGCTCTGAGCACCAGTGACCCCCGCAGCCACAGCTGGCTGGGCCGAGGTGCTGGCCCGGGTGCCTGCTGCTCTCAGGATCTCAGCCTTTACAGTCATGTCTGCCGAGGAGACCTGTGAGGCCCCCAGGCTAAGAAGGTCACCTCCCTGGGTGCCTGTGACCCTGGTTTCCCACCTGCCACCTTCCACAGGCTTCCTGTGGGCTGCCCGCTGAGCCACAAACAGGGCTGGAGGGTCAGCTTCCCACTTCTCTGAAAACAGTGGGAACATTCCAGACAATCAGATGCTTTCAGATTGTCCCAGAAGCCCACAGACCTGCCTTATCCCCCTCCCGCCTCCACATCACCCCAGGAGCCGCTGACACCCTGACTACCCCACACCCCATTCTGCTTCCAGCCATGAAGCTTCACCCCAGAGGGCCCCCGTGTGATCCCACGGCCCCCCTCCCACAAGCCCCTGCAGAACCTCAGCTGCGTGTTGCGGGCGGCCAGGCGCACCTGCCCCTCTTGATACCCAGCGCCTAGCACAGCGCCTGGCACATAGCAAGCTCTCGGTCAGTGTCGGTGGGCGAGCGTGGGCGAGTGTGGGTGAGCATGTGAGTGCAGGGGCTCACTGTCCTCCCGGCGGCCAAACAGTCCCAGGACGGCTGAGGGTGTCAGCTCGGGTGGCCCAGCGGGGTGAGCTGGAAGCCAAAGAAAACGTTACCTGAGGAACTCAAGCGAAAGAGGAGGGGGTGCACCAGCCAGGAGCAGGGGGAGGTTGAGCTGATGGAAGGACCACTGCACATGCCTGGAGAGCTCCCGGGAAGTGCTGGAGGGCATCAAGGGCTCAGGGCCCTGAGCAGAGCGGTGTGGAGAGTGCGGCTGGGGGCCGGCTTGGGGACCCGCGTGGATGCACTGAGTCCACGCCCAGACCCCCGGGCTCCCCCACGCCGTCCTCACAGGAGCCCCACCTGCCCATGGGGGCCACTTCCAGTCCAGAATGGGGAACCCGAAGCTGCGGGCCAGTGACAGGAGGGGCTCCCCAGTGCACAGAGAGGGATGACTTGAGGGGCATGCCTTGCCCCCCACGAGCCTGCTCTGGTTCACCCACAACCCCGTGTGGAGGACAGCTGACCCCACCTGTCACCCTGTCCTCAGCCTGCAGGGAAGGCGGTGGGCGTCCTGGTGTTCGTCTGGAACTGCAGGGACAGTTCCCCCTGGGCCACCGCCCAACCTCCCAGGACACAGCGTCCGGGACACCTGTCAGTTTACAAACACTATTCTTCCTGCCGAGCAGTGGCCCCTCCTGCCTGCACCTTCCCTGGAGCCCAGGCCAGGGACAGGGGCTGATGTGTGGGGTCCTCAGCTGAGCCCATGACATCCTGCCCCAGACTCTGCAGGTTGGGCTGCACCCGGGCCTCCTGGACGCCACATCTTGCCCTACCTCATTTCCTCACAGTGACGGTGACACCGAATGATTTTCTTTGTGTTCATTGTGTTTTTATCTCTGATTTGTCTGTTATTGCAGGGTTTCTACCTTTGTTTTGTGTGTGTGTGTTCCCAGATCCTATAATGTGGTCTGATGTCCAGGGATCCTTCCATCCTGTCTGCGTCATCCCATCTCTAAAATGGGAGTGTGCCCACTGTGTGATGTCATAGGTGGTCACTGGGTTTAAACGTCCTCCCCGAGGCTCCACCCAGGAGTCCTGGGCAGGTTACATTCCCCCAAGCCCCCCACCTTCCTGCCTGATTCTGCTGGGGCTTCCAGCATCTCACAGAGCAGGGGAGGCAGTTCGCCTCTAACTATTGGACTCACAGTAGGTCACCAAGAAAAATGTGGGGACTCCATGTGGGAGCAACTCACCCACTTTGCTGTGTGGGCTTTGAAGGCAGAGTCTAAGATGAGCTTCTTTAGAGCAGAAACTCGAGATCAAAGCACAGCCAACATTCTGCTAACAGCCTCCTGCTTTCTGGTCCCTCCAGCTATGGGTGATCAGCCATGACTTTCTGAAAATCTGGGCCATACACGCGTGCACTCATATGTCACACATGTGCTGCACACATGCACACTCTCACATGTGCATCCTCATGTATACACACAAGTATGCACACACATGTACATCCACAGGTATTGCTCGCATGTACACATTTGTGCTCACACATATACACTCATGTGCACACATGAGCATGCACACAGATGTGTGTGCTTACATGTACATATGTGCACTCACATGTGCACACGCTTGCGTACACACATGTGCATGCATCGATGCATGCCCACAGAAGTGAACTCATGTGTATGCATATGCACTCGCATGTTCACCCCATATACACACATGTGCATGCACACACCTGCATGCCCACAGGAGTGAGCTCATGTGTGTACACACGTGTGCGCTCTCATATATACACATGTGCATGCACATACAGGCATGCCACAGATGTGCACTCAGGTGTACCCATGTGCACACTTTCATGTTTGCATTCTCATGTACACACATATGCACATACACAAATGTATGACCACAAGTGTGCACTCACATGTACACATGTACACACTCACACACATGCACTCTCTTGTGCACCCTTCCCCTGCTCTTCATGGCCCATAGCTCAGTGTCAACCCCTCTGTCACGGCCCAGGGACAAGAGGCGGGTGCTCATGGCCCAGGGACAAGAGGCGGGTGCTCCAGGAGCCCAGCGCTCACCACTCACGTGGCAACAGGGAGGATCCATCCCCATCCACCAGCAGGCACCTCCAATCAGCATTTGCTTCGGAGAGGCCACTCACATACACAGGTCCTGCTGGCTTCATCTTTCTTCTCCACGCCTAGTACACCCTTGCTGTTATTGCTGTTTAATTGCTCAGTCATGTCTGACTCTCTGCGACCCCATGGACTGTAACCTGCCAGGCTCCTCTGTCCATGGCATTCTCCAGACAAGAATACTGGAGTGGGTTGCCGTTTCCTTCTCAGGGGATCTTCCCCACCCAGGGATCGAACCCAGGTCTCCTGCTTGGAAGGAGGATTCTTTACCACTGAGCCAGGGAAGCCCCTAGAACACCATGGCTCTTATAAAAATGAATATGTACATATATTTCTCAAAACTTTTATAATCCTTTTACACTTCTCATCAGAATTTTCTCTTTGGAAAAAATTTCTTTGATTTCCTTCCCACTGTGCAAAATAATAATTCCTTTCCTTTGTCCTAAATTTGATTTTCCCCATCTTCTTAAAGCTCTCCCAAGATTTCTGAAATTGATAAATATTTAGCTTGACTTGGCTTTATGCAACTTGACCACATCCTCCACCACCTTTACCTTCTGAAAAACAGAGACCTTTTTTTGTTAGAATGGTTTCATAGGACAACCACTGTAGTATCTATAAAATTCATTATATATTCCTTGAACTTAATATATCGTTACTATATCTGTGGATCTTAAAAGTGGAGGTGAGGGAGGGAGTGTTAGATTTGCTTTGGAGAACCTACCTGAATCTGGCTTCACACACAGTTTCACACCCATTAACCCTGTGTTTGCTAATCCCTCACTTTTGAAGTTAAGGAAACAGCCATAGAATCTGAGACTTACCTAAGTGTCACATGGCCAGCAAGTGGCAGAATTTGACTCCAAAAGCTGTATTTTTCTCATTCACTGTAAAAATAAGAGAATCATAAGAGAGAAGCTGTACACACTAGAGAAAAGAAGACAAATGACTTTGTGATGTTTTGGTTGGCTTGGTCACTTTGTGGATGACTTTGTGATATTTTGGTTGGTTTGGTCACTTTGTGGATGACTTTGTGATGTTTTGGTTGCCTTGGTCACTTTGTGGTCAGTTTCTCTGTCTGTGCGGATGTGTGTGTTCCGTGTGTGAACACACGTCTTGATTGCATCGTTCACGCCGCCTGCTGATGCTCGCTCCTGAGTCTGTGCTGGGTCGTCAGCCTCCATCGTAGCTGCACAGGCGTCCGTGTTGTGAGCAGTCTATACTCAGTGTGGTCGGTATCCTGTCCTCCTGTTTCCCCTACTTTCACCTTTTAATATGTCAATTCAAGGAAACATCTTTAGACTAGAATCCTAGGACTGGAAGTAATGAGGCGAATATTCTGAACATTTTTATGATAAAAATTAGTGCTCTTTCCATACAAATGTCTCCCTGACACTATAAGAATGAAGTAATTTCATCCATATTGTGTATCTCTCAAATTCAGCAATATCTACCAGAAGGGCAAAAGGGAATACCTTTGCCCCTGCCACCGTGGAGACTGTGAATATAGTCACAAAATTATATACATATGCAGACATAGATCTACAATGGCATTATTTATAGTGGAAGAAAACTAGTTATATCTAATTAAATAAATCAGGTTATAGTCATAGAATGGAACAGCAGCTAGAACACAGGCAGCTCATATTGCACTGACATGGCAGCGTTTTTAACATATTAACTTATTGCAATCTTTTTGTGTAAAACAATGGTAACAACAGTGTCCACATCCAGCAAGGTAACATTTATGCCAGCCATGACCCACTTGAAACTAGAAAGACGTGGTGATTACCAGCAGGTTAGGAATTTTACTCAAGCACATTTCCTCCTGTGCGTGTGTGCTAAGTCACTTCAGTCGTGCCCAGCTCTTTGCAACCCCATGGACTGTAGTCCGCCAGGCTCCTCTGTCCATAGGATTCTCCAGGCAAGAACACTGGAGTGGGTTGCCATGCCATCCTCCAGAGGATCTTCCTCATCTAGAGATTGAACCCTTGTCTCCTGAGGCTCCTGCCTTGCAGGTGGCTTCTTGACCGCTGAGCTACCGCTGTCCCAAGCTCCACAGGGTCGCCCCCGACCCAGCCCCATCCCAGGAGCTGCAGGGTCTCCACATGGCTGTGTTGATTCTGGCCACAGCAGATAATGAGCATGCCTCTGCCCTCTATGAGCTGTGCACCCCTGGGCAAGTTACTCACCTTCTCTGATTCCTCAAGTGTTCCATGTGGCTGGACCCAGGGTATCATGTGCACCAGCTGTGGTAACACTTGTCTGCTCCTAGCTCAGTGCCTGGCGCAGGATCAGCAGAAAACAAACACCAGCTCTTAGCAGCACAACTGCTCTTCATCACAAACTGCGGCAGCCCCCAGCAACAAAGACTTAGCCAGCCACGATTGCCCAGTGCACCTGTTCTCTCATCACTAGCAGGAGAGGGTGTCACAGTTATTTGTCTAATGGTTTGTATGTTACCCTTGCAACGATCACTAATATTTTTAAGAAAAGATGTGTTTGACAGTTTAGTTTTGACATTTGTGAACTGGAGTCAAAACACCTTTTGAGACAGTAGGTACTATTTCTTGCAAAAAAAGAAAAGGGACAGTATAGAAGCTGGGATAGCATTTGACTAAACTAATCTTTGGTTGTTTAGTCATATATTTACTCAGGGTCATATATTTACTCTTCTGGGGCAGACTTTTCATACTGAGAGTTTGGGAGCGGGAGGGTTGTTTGCTTCTGGAGTTTTGGTTATTTTTAGAAACTGCACGCTACTAGAGTTCTCTCATAAGTTAACGCTGCACCACAAATGCTTCCTTGGGTTCGGGGAGACTTCTCGGCAAATGCAGCCAACATTAAGGACCGTGTGTGGAGTGCACGCTTTCTGTTCTGTTGTGGCATTGCCCTGCCCTGGGCACATCCTGTGAGCAGACGGTGCTGTGTCGAGGCGGGTGGAGGGGTTGCCCGGGGCTGGTAAAGCTTCAGTTCTTCTGTATGTCACATATGTGGACGCCATCATCACCACTGTCCTATTCAACAGCCCGTGTGTTGTGTTAGCTCTATCTGGTTCATGCTGTACCTGCAGGATGTGACAAGAGCTTTTAAGTCCTCTCATAATGCAATCCAACACGGCTTGTTTTTTGCCCAAGCTAAGCAAAGCAATTTTATTTGCATACATTTAGAAGATGGAGGCTCAGCATTGAGTTAGGGGGTCATGCACAATTTGATGAAACACGCTAGCAACATAATTACACCAGCACGAGTGCATTTCCCTCCTGTTGTCGTTTTCCTGGGTCAAGTGCATCTCTGCGTTAATTACACAAATGGGTAATTAATTATGGCAGATGAACACACACACAAATAGTCCCTGGTCCAGGTCCCCGTCTTGGTTCTAAAATAAGATGTTCTCTGTTGCGCTAGGTGGAGACGGCTACAGACTCCGACACGGAAAGCCGGGGGCTGCGGGAGTACCACTCGGTGGGCGTCCAGGTGGAAGATGAGAAACGGTAACCACCCCTGACTCCCAGGGCCTCTGAGCAGGGCTATGGGTTAGAAACATGATGGCAAGTGTCTGGACAGCACTGGCCATCAACGGTTCATGCCGTCCGTGCAGACAGGGTCATATATCCCCAACCCTAACTCAGTGGATATCATTCGGGTATGAATTAGCATCCTTCTGAGCCTTGTTTCTGCTAGCGGCCAGGGACTCGTCTTTTTCTAAAGTAACTTACCACCTGTGAAAGCAGAGGGGCTGGCAGCTCTGTACACCAGAGTCCTTCACCCAAAGGGGAAAAAGGATGAGTGTAAAGCCAGCGCGGGTTTTCCCACCTTAGGATGTTAACAGTACAACCACAGAGAGAGGGAGAGTGAAAGAAGATTGAAGAATCCTTAGGATGGTCACACTGCCCAACACAGAGAAGTCCATGACAGGAGTGTTGTTTTTCTAATGAGGGCGGGGTGATTATTCTATTATATATTTAAAATAGCATATCCTATAAATTCCATAAAGACAGATTTGATGAGCATATCATATCGTGAGCGCCAGGCAGCATCTGGTTGTTGAAACCCTGGTGAGTCACTCACAGTGAGGATTTTAGACCAACCTGCAAAGATGTGGACTGCCAAGGAACCGCTGGCTTCCCCAGAATGGGGGCCTCTCAGAAACTGCATCTTCTGCCCCAGGACCTGGGCTTGTGGCCCCTCGTCCCCGCTGGTGGCTCCTTCTCAGCATCTTTGCCTCCAGCGAAGGCCGATCCATTAGCCAGCTGCACACACAGCTGCCTGCCATCTGCGCGTCCAGTTGGTGAGGAGCCAACTTGTGTAGCTTGGCAGAGTTTAGGTGTGCAGACATACAGGCACACACACACACAGAGACACACATGTATACATACATGCACACATAGACACACACACAGAAACACAAGCATGCACACACAGAGACACACTTGCATACAGATACACATGCACATACATGCGCATGCATACAGACACACACACATACATAGTTCTCACCAGCAAAATCTGGGTGACTCCCAGGGCCTCTGAGCAGGGCTATGGGTTAGAAACATGATGGCAAGTGTCTGGACAGCACTGGCCATCAACGGTTCATGCCGTCCGTGCAGACAGGGTCATATATCCCCAACCCTAACTCAGTGGATATCATTCGGGTATGAATTAGCATCCTTCTGAGCCTTGTTTCTGCTAGCGGCCAGGGACTCGTCTTTTTCTAAAGTAACTTACCACCTGTGAAAGCAGAGGGGCTGGCAGCTCTGTACACCAGAGTCCTTCACCCAAAGGGGAAAAAGGATGAGTGTAAAGCCAGCGCGGGTTTTCCCACCTTAGGATGTTAACAGTACAACCACAGAGAGAGGGAGAGTGAAAGAAGATTGAAGAATCCTTAGGATGGTCACACTGCCCAACACAGAGAAGTCCATGACAGGAGTGTTGTTTTTCTAACGAGGGCGGGGTGATTATTCTATTATATATTTAAAATAGCATATCCTATAAATTCCATAAAGACAGATTTGATGAGCATATCATATCGTGAGCGCCAGGCAGCATCTGGTTGTTGAAACCCTGGTGAGTCACTCACAGTGAGGATTTTAGACCAACCTGCAAAGATGTGGACTGCCAAGGAACCGCTGGCTTCCCCAGAATGGGGGCCTCTCAGAAACTGCATCTTCTGCCCCAGGACCTGGGCTTGTGGCCCCTCGTCCCCGCTGGTGGCTCCTTCTCAGCATCTTTGCCTCCAGCGAAGGCCGATCCATTAGCCAGCTGCACACACAGCTGCCTGCCATCTGCGCGTCCAGTTGGTGAGGAGCCAACTTGTGTAGCTTGGCAGAGTTTAGGTGTGCAGACATACAGGCACACACACACACAGAGACACACATGTATACATACATGCACACATAGACACACACACAGAAACACAAGCATGCACACACAGAGACACACTTGCATACAGATACACATGCACATACATGCGCATGCATACAGACACACACACATACATAGTTCTCACCAGCAAAATCTGGGCTCCAGTTATAAGTTCATTCTTGCCAATCCTTTCAGTAACTGGCTATGAGGAATGAGTGACATTTAAATACATACAATGAAAATGTTTTTTAAACACCTGCTGAAGTCAGAATTTGGATTCATTATTTTGCATAAAAGACAACCGGATGATACTGCAGCATTCAGAGAGAAGCAGCTCATGTCCTGAAATATGATATGAATAGCCACCAGAACCCAACAAGACACAGATGTTATTACTTAAAAGAATTATGTACTTGAAAGAAGCAGTGGGGCTTCATTTTACATACATACACACAGAAATGTGTAAGCCTGTCACATGTTTCTGAAAGGCGGGTAACCACCCCAAGACAGTGGTTTCAGGGATAGATTGAGCCGCCTGTGGTAAACTTAAGTCTTCAGTGGGCATCACTTAGCCATTGAAGCTTGAAAGTTAAAGTTAGAGTTTCATTCTTTGCAAAGTCAAATAAGGCTCTCACACAGATGAAACACCAGTATGCTGATAACAAAGATGAAAGCGCTCATCTCTGCCGCGAGGCTGGCGCGCGGCCTAGCACGCTCTGGATGTGTAAGCTGGGCTCTGCGGTTCAGGGTCATCTCCGACAAGCTCCTGTCTGTCTCTCCCTCCACCCCCCACAGACACGGACGCTTCAAGCGCTCCAACAGCGTGACAGCCGGGGTGCAGGCAGACCTGGAGCTGGAGGGCTTCCCAGGACACGTCACCACGGAGGACAAGGGCCTGCAGTTCGGGTCCTCCTTCCAGAGGCACTCGGAGCCCAGCACCCCCACGCAGTACGGGGCCGTGCGCACCGTCCGGACCCAGGGGCTCTTCAGTTACCGGGAGGACTATCGGACCCCCGTGGACACTGCCAACCTGCCTCCTCCCGACCCCTGGCTGGAGCCATCCCTGGACGCAGTGGACGGCGGGCGTGTGTCTCCGTGCCACAGGGACGGCGCGTGGTTCCTGAAGCTGCTGCACACAGAGACAAAGCGGATGGAAGGCTGGTGCAAGGAGATGGAGAGGGAAGCCGAGGAGAACGACCTCGTGGAGGAAGGTAAGAGGCAGGTGTCTGCTGAGGCCTGAAGACACTCACCAGGTTTCCATAAATAAAATGAGCACGTAGTGAATGAAACCATGAGGACAATTCCTTTGATCCCTGAGTAAATTAAAGTGCGTGGGCTCCCAGCATACCCCACCCAAGCTAAGATGCAAGCAGATGAACAGAAAAGCAGTGGCTGAAATGTTGACGGGTATCCTTCTGTTCCGTGCTGTGTGCTGGATAGCAGGATGGCTCAGGCCTGCAGGAGTCTTGGGACTGCAGGTTATTTCAGGGTCCACGTGCTGGTTCTCTGAATTTTGGCAATGATGATGGGCAACAACAGTTCAACCGTTTTCTAGACTCGTGACCATCTTGTGTCAAAAGAAATTGCTTTGGCTTTGTGTCAGAGAAAAGCTGGAGATGGTAAGTAACTAACCCCCTAGCTAGTGATGGAGTGTCTTCTGCTGTTCAGAAAACGCCATGCCCCTATCCCTGGCCATTTACTTCACTCTGATTCTCTGAATCCATCACCCTCATTTGTGGTCCAGAGAGGATCCCTGAGCAATAAAATACACACTCGGCTTGTGCCTTAGACCCTGGAAATTAAGAGGTGACATTAAAAGTCCCCAGCGCTGAAGGCTTTTCATGATAAGTTATGATTTTCTTGTCACTGGGGGTGGTCGGGAAAATCCTGGAAGTAATGCCGTGAACATCCTGTGTATGATTTGATGATCTGCAGTGACCCAGATCAACAGTAAGATCCTGTCACCTAGATTGTCGTTGTCTGATTACCAGCATCTGGAGAACACGTTTCTCCTTCAGCTGGGCAGAGGAAAGGGGGTTTCTGCTATCCATCAGCTGCATTTCTCTACACAAGTTTTTTTCACCTTTTTTGCACTTTGGGATCTTCTCCTGGACTCTGTGTCCTGTAAAGCCCCAGCAGGCATTTGCTGAGTACATGCTAGGAGCCGTCCCAGAGACCGCAGGGGGAGACACTGATGAGCGTGCCGCACAGACACTGCAGGGACCTCAGGGTGGGTAAGACCAGGACAGAGGCGTTTGCAGTGAGGGAGGAAGCGCCTGTGGTAAGAGCAGTGCAGGCCCAGCGCTGTAGACGCCCCGGAGTCCGGCAAATGCTGCCAGCAGGGCAGTCTGAGAAGTCTTCCTGGCGGCGGCGGCATCTGGGCGGACCTTGAGGGCAGGTAGACTAGTCGGGCAGGCGGGCCAACATCAGGGCACGAGCAGGGGCAGAGAGCCAGGCTGGAGACCCTTCAGGAAGGCCCTGCCTCAGACATGGACTCTGCCCCTGCCATGGGGAGCTTGGTCCCGACCGCCCGGAGCCCCTGGCTCTGTCATCCCTGGGGACATGCACGTGGGCACACGACCTTCTCAAAGGTGGGGAAGGCTTGAGTTTTCCTGGAGCTCTGCTCTGTCTTAGGCTCCTGGGTGATCACACTTGATACACTGACCGTCCCCCGGCCGTGCTGACGGTCCACCGGTGGTGCCTGGATGTGCTGAGCGTCCGCTGGCAGTGCCCAGCAGAAGCCTCGGCGGTGAGGGTCCGAAGAAGGAAGGGGGAAGGGGGGCAGTCTTCACGCACAGGGTGCTTCACCCCTGCTCACGCCTCTGCACAGCACAGCGTGTAAAACCCCGTGTGCCCTGACACCGCCCTCAGCCAGGCAGGGGGCCCCTCCCACCGACACCAACTCTGCAGCGTTTTCCCATCAGTTTCATAACGACGTGAAATCACATCTCGAGGAGCCTCGGATCCAAAGAGCAGCGAACAGGTCTACCCGAGCCTTTCTGTGATTTTTCTCAATTTCTTAATTACCCAGCTTTATTTTTTGTGGCAAAGGTGAGAGAACACTTAATTTGAATCTCAACTGCATGCTCCACACATTAACCGGGCACCATATTGGTCATGTTTGAGTGATTCCCTAATAATGCTTAAAGGTAAGGTGACTTTCCATTCCACTCCTCACTTTAGGAACAGGTACACTGTTCTCGGTTACAGTCCTTTTAAAAAGCGAAGATTAAATTAAATGGCTGTTGAACCAAAACCCTGAGCTCTGAATATTGAGATTTCCATTATGTGAGATAACTTTTCTCCCAAGCTATTATTTTATAACCACAGCTCACTGAATTGATCGAACAAATCAGATTCACTCAGCTCTCTACGGTTAATAAAAACATCATGAGAACCGTTAGATACTGGTATAAGTTAAGTCATGTTAAAGCAGGTTGATACATAAATGGATACTCTGCAGGGACTGTAAACCACCACTACACTAGTGTTTTGCGGGTTTTGTGTTAATTATGTTAAACCAAATGGGTAAGTGGCATAAAGTAAGAGCAAAAAAATAAAAAAGGTATGTTTTCTGAAATGGAAGTTTCCAGAGCCACAAAGATCTTACCTAGCAGGTTTGTAAAAAGATGAATGGCCTGGGGAACTGAGCAGTGGGTCTTTTGGGAGGTGCCGGGGTCTTCTGCCCCCAAACAACTCTGCCCTAGAGCTGCTGATCTGAAGATCTCCCGGTCAGACGCACAGCACTGGGAGACATCATCATCTGAGGGTCCCCCATCCTCAGTCGCCACGTTATTGCCAGAGCTGGGGTTCGATGCTCGCGGCGGGTATCCCAGACCTCCTTCCCTGGAGGTGCCACGCTCTCTGGGTGGGGAGGCGTCCGGCTCGGGCAGGGTGCCGTCGGCGGTAATCACAGTGACCCGGGGGACTCGGGGACCAAGAGGGGTGAGGAGGTCGGGCCACAGGGAGACTGCCATGGGCCTGCGGTTTGCCCGGGAGTCCGCACACTGAAGGCCAGAAGCCGGACGGCTCTAAGCGCAGCCGCTTCTGGCCTGGTCACCCAGCGAGCCGGAGGCCGCGGCAGCCTCTGACAGCTGAGGGTGTGGTCGGCTAGCGGGGTGAGCACCGAGCCTGAGAGGTAGCGTGTGCTCGAGAAACAGGAAGGTGAGAAAGCCTGAAGCTTCGCCGGGGATGTGTGGATGCGCGCACGTCCCCACGCCTGGGTCAGAAGGAAATCCAAGATCTGCGGAGTCGTGGATCTCCAAGTGACCACCTCAAACTGTGTGCAAATTCTAGAAAAGCCCACCTCGAATTTCAAATAATAGTGTCAGTGTTGCCGTAGCACTTCATAGTAAACTTAGGTGGAGTTGGAAATTGTAGAATAGGCGTGAAAAATAAAGGAGCAAGTCAGTTAATCAAATTTCTCTGTACATCAAAAGCCTGGGTTGTCTCAGGTTCTTTGTAAATTTCCATTCTGATGAGCATGAGCCCTTATCTGTAGCTCTTGAAAGAAAGTGGCTAAACTATGACAGAATTAGAGAAGGATAGTAGAAAAGAATAAATTGAATTTTCTCTTCAAATTCCTTGCAATGATGGGAAGCTATTATTTACATTTTAGGTATCAGATAGAACCATCCACATTGACGAGCACAAATCCCCTGCCATTAGCCGTCAGGCCATTAGCTACACTCTGACATTCCTTACCTCTCTCGAGCAATAATCAGTGTGTACCCTTTATAATAAGTCTCCACTATATTAAATCAACACCCAGACATCACCCCTATCCATGTTGTGCTAAAGTTTATTAACTGAAGTACTGTATATTAATACTTCCATTGAGGTGCATTTTAAGAAGGATGTGAAAAATGGGGACTAAAAGTCCAGGATCACAGACGCTGAGGACGTCCCACCTCACAGACGACCCCACTGTTGAGTTCCTCGCGCTGTTCATCTTTCTTATGGACCTGTGGAGTAAGATGTTTGTGGCTCTGGAAACTTTTATTTCAGAAAACACACTATTTTGGGGAGTTTCTTTTTGTTTGTTTTACTTTGTGCCACTTACAATGCCATTTGGTTTAACTGATTGACTTTTTAATTACCACTTCAGGAAGCATAGTGTCAGTGGAAAAAAAAAAATGCATGTATATGTGATTCAGTGTACTTGCCTGGAGAATCTCAGGGATGGGGGAGCCTGGTGGGCTGCCATCTATGGGGTCGCACAGAGTCGGACACGACTGAAGCGACTTAGCAGCAGCAGCAGCACTTCTGTATATTCCTACAGTGACCATTTGGTTAAAACAAGTCTCTTTAAATGTTTTTGTCAGTCCTTCAAGTTACAAGGGTTTACAAGTAGAAATCAAACATGTTCAGTTTGGAGGCCAAAGTGTGAACCAGGTGGGAAGTATTTTAAGCCCTTGCTGGCCATGCCCCGGCCCCTCTGCCTTCCTGCCCTGTGTCCCCTCCACTGCCCAGAGATGGGGGAGGTGAGCAGGCCGGGGGACCAGGGGCCAAGCCCCCCTGCAGCAGGCTGTGGGCGTCAGGACGCTGACAAGACAGCTTTCTGTTTCAAGTCTGAAAGGATGCTGCGGTGTTATCTAGTGAACTCACTGGTATTGAAAGTTACAGTTTTAACTCTTCTTCACATTTTAGAAGCAACCAAGAATTGGGTGATATTAGGGAGGTATTCGGAGAAGGCAATAGCAAGCCACTCCAGTACTCTTGCCTAGAAAATCCCATGGATGGAGGAGCCTGGTAGGCTGCAGTCCATGGGGTCGCTAGAAGTCGGATGCGACTGAGCGACTTCACTTTCACTTTTCGCTTTCACACAATGGAGAAGGAAATGGCAACCCACTCCAGTGTTCTTGCCTGGAGAATCCCAGGGACAGGGGAGCCTGTTGGGCTCCTGTCTATGGGGTCGCACAGAGTCGGACACGACTGAAGCGACTTAGCAGCAGCAGCAGCAGCAGCAGGGAGGTATTGGTTTCTTAGGAAGGGCCGTGGCTCTGTGGTTGTGCAGGGTGCTGGCGAGGGAGGTGCTGACTATAGCTCATCTCCAAGAGAGTCAGAAGGACACACACACACAGCTGGTGATCCCAAGTGATGGAGCAGAGGTGCTGATGCTACTTTGTTTCAAGTTCTCTGTGTGTGCAAGTCTTCAATCAAGCTTTGGGGAACAGCAATCCAAAATCAGAAAGTGCAGGCAAACTCAGGAGCGTTCAGGCCGTTAACCCCCTCCCCGACCCCAGGAGGGCACCCCATGATGAACACGCTGTCTGGGGCCGGGTGCTCACCCCGTAAGCACGATGGTGCCCCGGGCCTTCTGTTCCATGGCTGCTTCCTGTCCCAGTGGGACGCGTCCTCAGCACCCCTCACAGACACGTTTGATTTCGAGGACTCCGGTTCCAGTTCGCAGCGCTTGGCCGCCTGTGCACTGAGGCCCCTGCTGTGTCCGTGAGCCCCGCCCCCCGGGGAGGCCAGGAACCAGGGTCTCAGCGTCTTGTGGCCCAGGAGTCAGAGTCCTTGAGGCCGGTTTCTAGCTCACCCCAAATGAGTCTCAACTCATTATTTTGGAGGCTGCCTATCAAAATTAGCAGTGTTTGGGGAAACTGGGGAGAAAGCTAAAGAAACTGAGTTTACCTCTCTGGATATGGGCTTCACCCCTGTGGAAATGCCCTCTCTGTCCCCACCCCGCACCCCCTGAGTCTGACCATACCCAGACCCCCGCCAAGTGACCCACGTGCTGAAGGTTCTGCCCTCTGGGCTCTTCTCCAGACTGAACCTCAGGAATGTCCCAGGGTCGACAATCCACAAGTACTGAAACACCCTGTCGGTGGCGACGGTTCAGCATCCGCTTCATGCCAGACGAGCTCCAGGCTGAGATCTTTGTCTCGGAAGGCTCCCGTCTTCCCTGGGCTGGAGACAAGCTGGACCCACATGGGACGTCAGGGGCTCTGTGTAGCTGGCTGTTATTTGTGTTGTGCAGGTCTTGAAGGGGACTCAAGAGAGGACACACTTGCCCACAGAGGGGGGTAGCTGGGGATGGCCGCTTAGACCGAACCCCAGAAACAAGGGCCCAGGTACAGAGGCCAGAAGCGTTTGCCTCCAGATTCCTAAGTGCCTCTGAGAATCATGGGAGTTGGGGTCTCCCAATGCTGTCATTTCTGAAATAATGATGATGTTCACACAGGCCAGGACTGGGTCAGAATGATGGGATGTGAGGAGGCAGTTGCAGAGAGTGGGCGGGGGCGTTCCCAAAATTTTCATGCTGGAAATCTTTCTTTTGCCCAGTTCGAATCCCTCAGTCATCACAACTATCCAGTAAGTGGTTAAATCCTTTCCACTGACAAAGCTGTATTACTTACTTTTTTAAAGCACCCTTTGATTAATTAAGTTCTTACAATTTGAGATCATTCATAGATCAAACGGACCCTCTCTGCTCCTGACAGCCCTGGTGAGCTGGCCCCCAGGTGCCTGAGGCAGGATGTCCTCACGCACCCTTCCAGGGGTCAGCAGGGTGATATGAGGGGCCAGGGTCCCTGCCACCCAACTGACCCCCAGAGAGCTAGGTGGGCTAGAGGACCTTTCAAAGGTAAATTTCCCCCCACACTGAGGTGTCCCGAGAGTCAGTATTTGGTCATCTTTGAATTTCCTTCATGAATCAGGATGGACCAGATGGAAAGAGGGCTCAACTGGTGGCCGTTCCACAGTAAGCTCATCGTTTTCACCTCCGGTGACCAAGGATAACTGTGTCCCAGGTGACTCAGTAGTAAAGAACCCACCTGCCAATGCAGGAGACAAGGGTTTGATCCCTGAGTAGGGAAAAATCCCCTGGAGAACTGCATGGTGACCCCCTCCAGTATTCTCGCCTGGAGAATCCCACGGACAGAGACGCCTGGGGGGCACAGTCCGTGGAGCCTCAGTCGGACACAGTCTCACACACGCGAGCACGTGGAGCTGCAGCGGGAAGGCCACCTCATGTGGCGCCCCTCTCCTGGCCCCCGCCGACCCGCCTGTAACCCTGTGTGTGTCCACAGTCCTCGGCAAGATCCGGAGTGCCGTGGGGAGCGCGCAGCTGCTGATGTCCCAGAAGTTCCAGCAGTTTTACTGGCTCTGCCAGCAGAACATGGTGAGTGCCCCCTCAAGACCCTCGGGCGCGGGTCAGCAGGCCAGGCGTCCGCTCTCTCCGCCCTCACCTCTGCCCTGTCCACTGTGAAGGACCGCTGCAGGAGCATGGCCTGGTGAAAGATGGGGACGCGCACAGCTCCGGGGGCCAAAGCAGAGAGGCCTCAGCTATGGGCGAGGGAGGGGCATGGTGGGCAGAGGGCGGCAGGCCCCCAGCCGCGAGAGTGTCCTTGGCCACCAGCCTGCCCCTCGGGACCCCGGGCAGGGGGACAGGTGTGAATCGTGTCCTGGGGATGTCACGGTGAAGGTGGCACCAGGAGGTGACTCCAGTAGAAACACATGAGCAACCACACTGAGAGAGACCGAGAGAGACCGGCACGGGATTCCAGGGGCAGTCTCGGCTTTATGCTACAGTCAGGAGTGAACTGAAATACCATGGACTAAGTTAGGAAATACGGTTGGCACTAAACTTGGTTCTGATCTTCCTGAAAATCAAAGGGAATATATATATACATTATATACACATATATATTCTAACATGAATACTTACATATATAAATATTCAGTTCAGTTCAGTCACTCAGTCATGTCCAAGTATTTTTGACCCCATGAATCACAGCACGCCAGGCCTCCTTGTCCATCACCAACTCCCGGAGTTCACTCAAACTCATGGCAATCCAGCCATCTCATCCTCTGTCATCCCCTTCTCCTCCTGCCCCCAATCCCTCCCAGCATCAAAGTCTTTTCCGATGAGTCAACTCTTTGCATGAGGTGGCCAAAGTATCAGAGTTTCAGCCTCAGCATCAGTCTTTCCAATGAACACCCAGGACTGATCTCCTTTAGGATGTATTGGTTGGATCTCCTTGAAGTCCAGGGGACTCTCAAGAGTCTTCTCCAACACCACAGTTCAAAAGCATCAATTCTTCGGCACTCAGCTTTCTTCACAGTCCAACTCTCACATCCATACATGACCACTGGAAAAACCATAGCCTTGACTAGATGGACCTTTGTTGTTGGCTTGGAGAATTTTGAGCATTACTTTACTAGCATGTGAGATGAGTGCAATTGTGCGGTAGTTTGAGCATTCTTTGGCATTGCCTTTCTTTGGAATTGGAACGAAAACTGACCTTTTCCAGTCCTGTGGCCACTGCTGAGTTTTCCAAATTTGCTGGGAGATTGAGTGCAGCACTTTCACAGCATCATCTTTCAGGATTTGAAACAGCTCAACTGGAATTCCATCACCTCCACTAGCTTTGTACATAGTGATGCTTTCTAAGGCCCACTTGACTTCACATTCCAGAATGTCTGGTTCTAGGTGAGTGATCACACAATCGTGATTATCTGGGTCCTGAAGATCTTTTTTTGTACAGTTCTTCCGTGTATTCTTGCCACCTCTTCTTAATATCTTCTGCTTCTGTTAGGTCCATACCATTTCTGTCCTTTATGGAGCCCATCTTTGCATGAAATATTCCCTTGGTATCTCTAATTTTCTTAAAGAGATCTCTAGTCTTTCCCATTCTGTTCTTTTCCTCTATTTCTTTGCATTGATCCCTGAGGAAGGCTTTCTTATCTCTCCTTGCTATTCTTTGGAACTCCGCATTCAGATGTTTGTATCTTTCCTTTTCTCCTTTGCTTTTCGCTTCTCTTCTTTTCACAGCTATTTGTAAGGCCTCCTCAGACAGCCATTTTGCTTTATTGCATTTATTTTTCATGGGGATGGTCTTGATCCCTGTCTCCTGTACAATGTCACAAACCTCCGTCCATAGTTCATCAGACACTCTGTCTATCAATAAATATAAATATGTATCATTACACACATACTTTTCCTTATCTGACCGAAGAAAGTACTCACCGATATTATTTTGGAGAAACAATAATTATTTGGAGAAAGTCATTGAAGAGTAATAGCTCAATGGTATTCACACTACTTTGCAACCTCTTTTATGTATTTTTATTTATAATCCATACACTGACCTCTTTCAGACCACACATTTTCATTAACACACAAGCATCGGTAAACGACCTTGTCTCGACCTTGTTTTGCTCCGTTCTTAAATTCACGTGGAAGCCTGTGAGTTTGCAGCATGTTTTTCCACATTTAGGCAGCCTAGCACGTCAGAGTCACCAATTCATCCCTTTTCATCAGGATCATTAAAAAGAATGTTTTCTCCAATATTTTCCATTAATCCCATTCAAGTTCATCATGAGATTTAAAGCATTAGCACCTGGTCGCCTATGCCGTGAAGTTACAATCAACATTTAAGAGCGGGGAACAGGCAGGCTTAGGGTCCCTCAAAGGAACATGAAGTTGTAGAAACACTCGGCTCTCCCGTCCCCCAAGCGTGTCCTGCCCCCATCCCCAGCCCCACCCCATCGCCATCTCTGATGACTGACCGCGGCCACCAGGGGGCGTGGTCCCTGTTCTGCTGAGCCGACGGGAGGGTTGTCCTCGTCTTCAGGAACCTCCATGCAGCACAGTAACGGTCTTTCAGCTGTGAGCAATGCACGTCTTCTCTGCCAGATGCAGCTGGTATTAGACCTGAGAATTATCCAGCTTCACATCCTTGACACCTCTTACACATGTCAGATTGCACTTTGTGTTGGCCATAGGAGGTCTGGCATGACCGCTTCCTTTTCGTACGCCCTCCACTGGACCAAAAGCCCCAGAGCACTTGGAAGAGGTTGCTGGGCTCTGGGTGGACCGTCAGCAGAGGGGCTGAAAGTGCCGGCAGGGCCCTGCTCATCAAAACCATACTGTCCTCATTGGCAGCCCTAGTTCTAAGTCAAAGGAATGGCCCCAGGGAGTGAGTCAGACCCACTGGCTGTTGAGGAAGGACACTGGGAAGGGCCTGCCCTTGACACCAGTGGGTGGAGCCCTGTGGCCGTAGGGCCAGTGGCCCAGCACCCCCGGAGCTGGGAGAGATGGAGTCACACACAGACCGCTGATCTAACGCTGCACTTGAACAAGACCATGGTCTCTCCTCAGCCCTTCTCAGGACACACAGCTCCTAGAGAATGTTCTAGAACACAGAGCATCTGAGCCCACGTCCCAGGACCTCTCATGCTAGGGCCAGGTAGCACCCTGGGACCCTGGGTGCAGTTGACAGGGATGGACAGCTCTGTGCATTGCTGGGGGAGGGGACTGGCCTGGCCCACCTTGACGTGACAGACGAGGCCTACAAACAGACCAGGGCATGGGAGTGTCCAAGGACACAGACATAGCCACGCCTCCCAGAAAGGAGCAGAGGACCCAGAGCAAGGCCCTGACCATACTGGGGTCCACCATGCCCATGGCTTCTGCCCCCAGAGCCCAGAGCGGAGGCCCAGTGACCCCGGAGTTCACTCTCGGGTGACGTGATCCTCAGACACGTGCAGGCCCTTCACACCTGCCCCTGTGGGGGTGGGGAGGGGACGAGGGGTTGCTGTGCCAGCTTCGTCCTCCAGGAGGAGGACACGTGACTCAGGACCCACTGTCACGGGGAGGAGCACCCTGCCAGCCCCAGCCATCCAGGGAGCCCCTGTTGGTCCCCCCGAACCTCATCACCTGCAAGGCACAGCTCAGAGCAAGCCCTTCACTGTTTCCCTTCACAAGCGGCAGCTGAGCTCAAACTCAAGAGACTGCATGACAACCCAGGTCCAGCAACCTGACGAACCCTCCCACACCTGACCCTGACCTGACCCTGACCCGACCTTGAGCCTGAGCCTGAGCCTGACCCTGTATCTGATTCTGACATGACCCTGACCCTGCACCTCAAGCTGACCCTGACCCTGAGCCTGGCCCTGACCCTGAGCCTGGCCCTGACCCTGAGCCTGGCCCTGACCCTGACGTGACCCTGACCTGACCCTGAGCCTGAGCCTGACCCTGTATCTGCCTGACATGACCCTGACCCTGCACCTCACCCTGACCCTGTACACGACACTGCACCCGCCCATCAGGCTCTTCCGTCTGCACCAGCTTGCCCCTGGTGGCTCAGTGGAGAATGGTCCTCACACAGTAAACAGCTGCCCGGGTTTGCAATTCTCACTCTGAGCAGAAAATGAGGGCTTTGTGTGCGAGTGGCTTGGATGGTGCTTCTGACCCCCTCCCAGCAGGTCAGCACAGCTGCCGTCTGGTCACGTCGGGCAGGGTGGACAGGGCCCAGAAAGTGGCCTAGTGGGTGTGGGCATAGAACCAGGACTGGACATCTGCGTCCCCAGCATTCACACGTCGAGTCCTGGCCCCGGCGGGTGACAGAAGGGTGCTGTGGGGAGAAGCTCACAAGGGTGGGGCTCCGTGAATGGATCAGTGCCCTGATAAGCACGTACAGGAGCAAACCCGTCCTGGGGCCACATCCACCCTTGGCTGCCATGTGCCACTCGTGGCGTCAGCTGTCCTCCCCGGGCAGGAACCTGACCTGCCAAGCCCTCGCTCCAAGCCAGGGCAATGGCACCCATGGTGCACACGTGGGGTGTCTCTGACCTTCAGAAGCAGGGCTGAGACCCCTCAGAGGACAGAAGGAAATGGGCGCCACCTCCCCAGAGCCCCTCACCACCAGCACCACCACAGACCCTGCCGAGGAACCCCACAGGCGCCCAGGACCAGAGGGCCTCAGCTGCCAGAACTGTCCAGGCATCAAAACCTTAACAGGCGCCACCATCCCCAGGTCCTAAGAAAGCATTTTCTGCCAGTGGTGTTTAGATATAATTAACATGCAGCACTGGATAAATGTAGGGGTACAGCACCGTGATCTGACTGGTATCATGAAATGATTGTCACCATAATCTTAGAGAACGTCCATCACATCTTGTGGGTACACAAAGAAGTAGAAAAATGTAATTTTTCTTGTAATGAGAGCCTTCAGGATTTACTGTCTTAACAGCTTTCATATATAAGGAACAGCAATGCTGACTGTATTTATCATGCTGTACCTCACATTCTTAGTATTGGTTTATCCTGTTACTGGAAGTTCGTACCTTTGGCAACCTTCATCGCATTCCCCCTCCTCCTACCCCACCCCTACCTCTGCTGCTGCTGCTGCTAAGTCGCTTCAGTCATGTCCAACTCTGTGAGACCCCATAGACAGCAGCCCACCAGGCTCCTCCGTCCCTGGGATTCTCCAGGCAAGAACACTGGAGTGGGTTGCCATTTCCTTCTCCAATGCATGAAAGTGAAAACTGAAAGTGAAGTTGCTCAGTCGTGTCCGACTCTTAGCGACCCCATGGACTGCAGCCCACCAGGCTCCTCCGTCCATGGGATTTTCCAGGCAAGAGTACTGGAGTGGGGTGCCATTGTCTCATCCCTTTTTCTATGAGTTTGCTTCTTTGTTTTTTGAAATGCAGCACCAAGTTAGTTCTTGATACACAGCATAGTGATCTGATGTTTCAAACTGATCAACATGATAAGTCCAGTTACAATATGTCACCATACAAGGAGGCTACACAATTATTCCTGCATTCCCCACACTGTAAGTTTCATTCCCATGACTCTCTTATTTTGCAGCTGGCAGTCCGTACCTCCTTATCTCCCGAACTTATTTCTCACCCCCATCCCCAGTCCCCTCTGCAAACACCTGTTTGTTCTCTGTATCTATGATTCTGTTTCCATCTTGTTATGTTTGTTCGTTTGTTTTGATTTTTAGGTTCAACGTACAAGTGAAGTCACACAGCATTTTTCTTTTTCTGTCTGACTTACATGTTATCACAGATTTCAAGATTTCATTCTTTGTTACACTGGAGTAGTATTTCAGTATATATATGCATGACATCCTCTCTGCTGAAGGACACTTCAGCTTCTTCCATGTCTCGGCTATTGTAAATAGTTTGACAGTGAATGTGGGGGTGCGTGTGTCTGTTTGAATTAAGTGTTGTCATTTTCTTCGGATAATACCCAGGAGGGCAACGGTGGGTCGTGTGCTAGCTGCATGTTGAGTTTGTGAGGATACTCCATATTGTCCTCCATAGCGGCTGCACCAGTCTGTGTCCCCACCAGCAGCACACAAGGGCTCCCTTCTCTCTGCATCCTCGAAACCTCGCTACTTCCTGTCTGATGATGGCCACTGGGACAGGTGCAAGGTGATACCTCACTGTGGTTTTGCTGTGCATTTCTCTGCTGATTAGTGATACCGAGCATCTTTTCGTGTGCCCGATGGCCATCTGTATGTCTTCCTTGGAAGACAGATCCTCTGCCCATTTTTCAACTATGTTAACAGACGTTTTTTGAGCCATTGTAGATTCACAGCAAAACTGGGTGAAAAATACAGAGAAAATGCCATGTACTCCCTGTTGCCACACACCAGCCCACCACTATGAGTCCATGGTTTCCATCGGGGCTCACTCTTGGTGTTGGACAGTCTGTGGATTTAGACAAGTATATGACCTGTGTCCACCAGGACAGGGACACGCAGAGTGGTCTCACGGTCCTGAGAATCCTCTGTGCTTCCCCTGGTCACCCCTTGTCTTCCCTCAGCCCCTAGCCACCTCTCACCTTCTTACTGTCTCCAGAGTTGTGCCCTTTCCAGCATGTCCTACAATTGGAATCAGACAGAATGCAGACTTTTCAGATTTGTTGTTGTTCAATTGCTCAGTCATGTCCAACTCTTAAGAGACCCCACAGACTGCAGCACGCCAGGCTTCCCTGTCCTTCACCATTTCCCAGAGCTTGCTCAAACTCATGTCCATTGAGTCGGTGATGCTATCCAATCATCTCATCCTCTGTTGGCTGCCGGGGTCCTGCCCTGGTGGATCCAGGGTGATTTGAAGGGGAGATGGAGTAGGCGAGGGATCTTTCCCAGCATCGGGGTCTTTTCTAATGAGTTGGCTCTTCACATCAGGTGTCCAGAGTATTGGAGCTTCAGCTTCAGCATCAGTCCTTCCAAAGAATATTCAGGACTGATTTCCTTTAGGATGGACTGGTTTGATCTCCTCACAGTCCAAGGGACTCTCAAGAGTTCTCCAACACCACAGTTCAAAAGCATCAATTCTTCAGCGCTCAGCTTTCTTTATGGTCCAACTCTCACATCCATACATGACTACTGGGAAAACCATAAATTTCACTAGATGGACCTTTGTTGGCAAAGTAATGCCTCTGCTTTTTAATATGCTGTATAGGTTAGTCATAGCTTTTCTTTCAAGGAGCAAGGGTCTTGTAATTTCAAGGCTGTAGCCACCATCTGCAGTGATTTGGGAGCCCCGAAAAATAAATTCTGTCACTGTTTCCCTTGTTTCCCCATCTATTTGCCATGAAGTGATGGAACCAGATGCCATGATCTTAGTTTTTTGAATGTTGAGTTTTAAACCAGCTTTTTCACTCTCACCTTTCACTTTCATCAAGAGGCTCTTTAGGTCCTCTTCACTTTCTGCCATAAGGGTGGTGTCATCTGCATACCTGAGGTTATTGATATTTCCTCTGGCAATCTTGATTCCAGCTTGTACTTCATCCAGCCTGGCATTTCTCTTAATGTATTCTGCATATAAGTTAAATAAGCAGGGTGACAATATACAGCCTTGATGTACTCCTTTCCTGACTTTTGAACCAGACTGTTATTCCATGCCCAGTTCTAACTGTTGCTTCTTGACCTGCATACAGGGTTCTCAGGAGGCAGGCCAGGTGTCATGGTATTCCCATTTCTTGAAGAATTTTCCAGTTTGTTGTGATCCACACAGTCAAAGACTTTGGCATAGTCAATGAAGCAGATGTTCTTCTGGAATTCTCTTGCTTTCTCTATGATCCAACAGGTGTTGTCAATTTGATCTCTGGTTCCTCTTCCTTTTCTAAATCCACCTTGAACATATAGAAGTTCTGGGTTCACATACTGTTGAAACCTAGCTTGGAGAATTTTGAGCATTACTTTGCTAGCATGTGCAATTGTGTGGTAGTATGAACATTCTTTGACATTGCCCTTTTTGGGGATTGGAATGAAAACTGACATTTTCCAGACCTGTGGCCACTGCTGAGTTTTCCAAATTTGCTGGCATATTGAGTGCAGCACTTTCAAAGCATCATCTTTTAGGATTTGAAATAGCTCAGCTGAAATTCCATCACAGATTTTTTTAACTGTCAGCAAACACTCACGTAAACTGTCACTAGATCCTCATGGGCCCTCAGGAACATGTGTACCCAGTTCTGAATTACGGAGGCTTCTCCCGGACCCGCTTCATTGGGAAGAGCAGCCCCTGCCCCCGCCCCACCTGGAGGTCTCCGTGGCTCTAACTGTGCATGTGTCCCGCAGGACCCCAGCGCTATGCCCAGGCCCACCTCCCAGGATCTGGCTGGCTACTGGGACATGCTGCAGCTGTCCGTTCAGGACGTCAGCATGAAGTTCGACGAGTTGCACCAGCTGAAACTCAGCGACTGGAAGGTGGTCGAGTCCCCAGAGAGGAAGGTATGCCCCTGCTGCATCCCCACACAGAGCCCACCGCCCCCGTCCCTGCCCACAATCCTTGCACGTGCTCCAAGTGCCACGTTACCATGAGTGTCTCAGTTTGCAGTTAATAGGACAGGGTCTGATATCACACCTAAACCCATGTGTGCACAAGCAGGCTGGTGCTAGAGTCACCAGAATGTATAGTAAGTCCCTTTCTTGCTGACAATTCCGAGAAGATACCAACAGAACCCACATGTGAATTCAAAGTTGCATTTCCTGTCGGGCCCCATCCTCTGAATTATTACCATCACCGCCACCCTCTGTGTGGACTACACTGTGGTGGTTCCCACAGGAGGCTTCAGGTTGCTTACAGTGATGCCTGTGGAGACGAGAAACACTGTTAACTTTACTGAAGACTTCAAGGATGTACACTTCCTATAGAGGTGGCCCTGAGATAGGCTGAAAATGCCCACTAAGTTTGACCTGTGATTTCAGCTCTTCCCTTTAGATATCATCTTCTCTAGGGCTGAGAAGTAAGTGTGAATTAGCTATAAAGACATTGACTTCCTGACGCATCTTACGGAAGTTCTCCAGAATCATAATCTGATTTTCTTAGACAGACATTATCAATCAAAATAACAAAGACAATTGATCCGAGATACTTTGGGACAGGGGAGTAGCCGAAGGTGTACATCTAGATAATTAGCACGCAAACCATCCTCATCCTTTTTCCCTAAAACATGCCTCCTGTGGTCCAGGCTGGAGACCATTGCTTGATCGCAGGTGCTGACAAAGCCCTTGTCACCCCAGACAGGGGGGCGGAGGGGCGTGCAAACAACCAGGTTGTGCGTGAGCAAGTCCAGGAGGTCTATGGTTTGGTCGTGAACGAAGGCGATCATAAGTAATGATTCCCAGTGAAAAAGTTATTCTAGGAAACCACTAAAAATCCAACTTTTAAACTAGTCTGAAGATACATAAAAGCCCTTCCCATTTTCCATTCTTCTGTACCTGACCGCTAATATCACCCTCTACCCAGCTCTACATAGCAGGTAGTCCTCAGAGTGAACACGGTGTCCTGCGGAGGGCGCGGCACCCTGTCCAGGAGGCGAGCAGCCCTGGAACACAGCGCGAGCTCCGCGCCCTGCCCCCGGGGCCCAGGTCCTCGCAGATCTGCGGGGCCACCGCCCCACCCCCCGCCGCAGAATGGCTGTGAGCTGTGCAGACTTACAGTGTGATTGGAGGCTCCGCAAGGGCTGGTTTCACTGCTGTGTGTTTCAGAGGCCCGGAAGGTGTGCAAAGAGACAAGTACAGTCCCGCACTCAGGGCAGGAGTTACATTTTGGAATAGCTGGAAGTCTTGGCAAAGTAATTACCCCGACTGACCCCTGCCATCATGTCGGGAAGGACATTGCTTCTGGTCCTAAGAGCAAAGTTCCAAACACCGAGGTTATCTTCCTGCTAAAAACAGTAGGACAGACATCTGGTTCTGCCATGTGTCCACTGAACCCGCCATGGTGGCCAGGCCTGGGCACCCTGGTGCCTTCGGGTCCTTTTGGGGGCTGAAAGGGAAAAGACAGATGAAGGTTTCCCCCAGCAGCTGGGCATGTGCTCAGAAAAGGCCACGCCCCTTTCCAGCAAGGACGCCGTGTGACCCGTCCCTCCCGCCTGGGCAGGTCTGGTGTATGATCCCGGCCCATCAGACAGAGGGCGCGAGGCGGGACGCAGGCCTCTCCCGTTTCCGGGGTGCTTGCCAGCTCCTGTGTTCCTTTGCTGCGGAATCGGGCAGTCTCTTTCTGGAAAAGCCGTGCTCGGATCTTGGGGCTGTGGTTGGAGAACACGAGCTGAGAGTCAGAGCCAGTTATTCACATCCGATTCCCATGCAAGTGAAAAGCCGTAGGTAGTTAATGTCGAGGGGTCTTAGGCCCGTGGCAGAGGACTTGAGGTAGTTTCCATGCCCTCGNAAAAAAAAAAAAAAAAAAATCCCTGAAATATTCTTCTATAAATGAGCCCTATTTCCCCAGAGTATTCTAAGCATTTTTTTCTACCTAAATAAATACCTAAATCCTAAGTAGTATACAATAAAGATGCTTCTTCCTATATTTAGTATACTCTGTTAAAGACAAATGTATTTGCAAGCATTGGCATTTTAGACTTTAAACATGATATGTTATTAAGACGAACAGTTGTCTAGAAATAACCACAGGAAATTGGGTGTGACTCCCCGATAAGGGGAGATGTAAAATGCATATATGCTTGCAGCCTCCTCAGGTGTGCCTCACCTGGAAGCTGATGGGTTTTATCTCATATCCTTGAACTTGTACAAAATGGCTATCAACCAACTATAAAATTAGACAACAATGATTCTAGATCCCAGATTCTCTGATCCCCACTCACTGAATTTGGATTAATGTTTTTAAGTTTTGTATACTCATTTTTTTTATCTTAAAACCCCCCAAACTCTTGACCTGAACCATCCATAGGTGAGCAGATTCACCTAAACTAAATTTGACATCGGTTGTTGGTTGGAGGTGGGGAACGTGTACGAGCCCTGTTTGATCCACGTTGTTCCAAAGAAGGTTGTGGGGGGTGGGGGCAGTGTGCGTGCGGTGGCGTCTGATGGAGTGCTACCGTGTGTGCGACACGACCAAGTGCAATACAGCCGTTCTCGTGGTGACATCCCGTCATGAAAGGCAGACGATAAGCCATGTTTACACGTTGTACATGTAAAGAGAAATAAAACTGTTTATACTACTTGTGTTCCTGCATCACACCTGCGGGCACAGAGCACACAGCTACCCGCGATCATTTCGTCATGTCATGGGTGCATTTCACCAAAAGGCGATCTTCAGGCTTGATAATATGGTTGAAAGCGATAACATACCACATTCTAGGAACATCTGTGATGGAAAGGAAGTACCACGTTGTCTGTGTTCACACACTTCCCTTCCCTTCCCTGGAGATACAGCCCATGACCATCATAACCAGGTAACCTTTAGAATCATTTTCCTCATGACCAACACATGGATGTTGCCGTGCTGATGGCCCTACGTGACTTTCCAAATCAGAACACAAGTATGATAAACAGGGTCCTAGTGTTTAAGAAAACCCAGAAAAGGCAAGTCTCACTTGTTCACAAGTGCGCCTTCAATGTAATTCATCTCATACATCTTCATTGGTTATAGTTTTCTTTGACATGAGAGTAGTTGTTAGTGACAGTTGTTACCATTGTTTCTCAGCAAATTGATGGGACCATCCTAGAATGAAGGATGAAGAGCTGAACTGTGGTATGATACCAAAATATTACATTTTTGTTTAAAAGGAAATGTTGTTGATGTTTTCACCTCAAGGTCAATACTAAAGACATACAGCATTAAATAGGAAAGTGTATAATTGGAAAAAAAATCAGGCTTCATTGACAATTCCCTCTTTAAAGAAAAATAACCACCAAGTCAGTGGCCTTGCAAGGAGAGACTGTCCCTGCTGATGCCTACAGATAGAAGTGGCCACATTTATAGCCAGAAGACAGCATGATCCAGGGCCCACAGATGTGGGGCTGGTACGTTTCTTTGGGGGTCTGTATTCCTGTTCACCTTTCCCAAGTCTGTGTGGGGCAGCCACCTCTCCATCACTTTCACTGGAAGATCCCACATTGCACTTTCACGCAGGTCTTCAGCCAGGTCCAGGATGGACTTTCCTGGAAAGGAAAGGCATGGCACAGACATCCAGTCCAAGTGCCTGCAGGGGCACCAAGGACGGCGGTTTGGAGCAGCTGCCTGGTTTGGGCCGAAGCATCCAGTGGCGCAGAGGAAGCAGGAGAAAGGGAAGGCCCTGCGAGAAGCCCTCTGCCATCTGCAGTACGTGGGTCCAGTCACGGGGACTGCGAGAGCCCCGAGGAGTGACCCGGGAGACCCAGCCGAGGCTTGAGCTGCTTTGGCTGGAGAGCCTCAGCTCCTCCAGAGTCCTATCCACTCCCGAAGGCCCCAGTGCACGTCTGGAATCAGTCACCAGCTCCCAGTCCAGGAGAATGGAGGCCCTGCAAACCTTGGCCATGGGGCAGGGACATGTCCCACCGAGGGTGCAGAAAGACAGCCCCGACGGCTCAGCCTGCGGAGGGCGTGGAACGTGGGCCTCCTGCCCTTCTAAGAAGCGGCACCTTCCTGCCACGCCCCCCAACGTCAACCAGATGGCTCCATACACACCTTTAATCCCACGTGTTTCTCAGGCACCTCCTTTCTTCCTGTCTCTTATACACATCTGGTGGGAGGGGGTGGGCGGTGGGGAGGCCCAGGCTGCTCTGACCCCCACTCTTGACTTGTGATGCTTTTCAGGAAGAAAGAAAGGTCCCCCCTCCAATACCAAAGAAGCCCCCCAGAGGGAAACTCGCCATCACCAGAGAGAAGTCTCTGGACCTGCCGGACAGACAGCGGCAGGAGGCGCGGAGGCGGCTGGCGGCGGCCAAGAGGGCGGCGTCCTTCCGCCAGAGCTCGGCCAGCGAGCGGGCCGACAGCATCGAAATCTACATCCCCGAGGCCCAGACGCGGCTCTAGGGCAGGGCCGCGCCCCGCCCCGCGCAGCCTTAGCCGTGCCACCCCCTCGTCACTCCCGTCTCATTCCTCCAGCGAGTCCGTCCCGCCTTCATGTTTGTGCCATAAACACCCTGGAGCGCCTGGACGTCCGAGCTCACGGCCACAGCGACTTCTCCCAGACAGCCCGGATGCTCACCCCCAGGGCCGGAGCGGCGTGGGGACCCCTGACGCACCCCTCTGTTCCCAGAGGGGGTCGAGGAAACCGCTCGAGATGGAACCCAGTTCACACTTTGTTATTTATATTTTTATAAAATCGTGTGATATAAGAGGCGAGAAAAACAACTGTGAAAGGGTGTGTCTCAGCACTCTCAAGGCATTAGATACCCCAAGAGAAGGTGCTACAGCTTGAGCGCAGCAAAGGAAGACCCCCACCCCGCGGCCTGGGGTCCCTGTGCCCTGAACCCGGCGACCCTTCACATGGTTCCTGTGCCAAGTCCATGGTGATGAGGAGTCGTCTCTGCAGCCACCAAGCTCCCCGCCTCGCGCTTCTCTGGAAACCTGGGGTGTAAGACACCCCCCCCCCCACCAAACTCAGCACAGCATCTCCACGGCCAGAAGTCAGCTGAGTGTCCGTCCACACAGGGAGAGACAGACGGAAACAGAGAGTCTTTAGAGAGGCCGACTCTTCTGTAGCAGGGGTAGAAAGAGAACACAGTTGTCCTTAATCAGATAAAAGAGTTGTTTATTTTTTAGCCCTTTGTAACTTAAACTATCACCCACGGTTCTGTCTTTAAGTTTCACCCTTTATGCTCCATGTGATTTTTTTTTTATAGATGTATATATATTCTCAAATGCTCTATCAGTTGACTTTCCAGGGTATCCTTTAAAAAAAAACAAAACAAAAAAATTTTGCTTGTTTAAAATGACAGTTGTGATGCTGTAAAAAGTTTAAGAAATATGAATGTGTGTGGTAAGTATATCTCAGTTTAAATGGTAAAGAAGAAATGTGGTTTACATTGTATTTTTCCAGAATTCTTTTGTTCTATGCAGTACAGCTGAAGTCCAGAATATATTTCTTGCCTGTTTTTGACATGACAAAAAAAAAAAGTCACATTGTGCTTTCCAGCTGTGGACTTTCAGAAAAGTAATTCGTTTTCATGATTCTGATTGGCACAGAGAAAAATAGGAAGGTCTCTAATGGAAGGTTTCCCATTCATCTCGTTAAATTTAGATGCCGGGACCATTGTTCCAACTGGATGGTTGTGTGTCTGTTGAGACACCACCTCAAAGGAAGCGCCCATGGACTTGCCCACTTGACCCCAGACTAGAGTCCTTGCTGTGACTCCAGGTAAAAGCAGCGGCCACAGCGTTTCTGCGGGACGCCGTGTGCCCCGCAGTCCTGGGAGTGCAGGCCCCCAGCCCAGCAGCACAGACCCCCCTCCATAGCACTTTGTTTTCCTGTTTGACTCGCACTTTAAGACGCACCGCCCTCCACGCCTCTGGCGTGAGAGTCCCGGTGACGTCCTTGCACAGGCAGGAGCCTGCCGCCTGCTGCGTTTCTCTTCCTCATAGTCCACATTCCACGAAGCATGGGGTTCGTAGGAGCACAGGTGATAGCAAAGCATGTTTAGCTTCACAGTTTTACTTTTTTAAAGCTGAGTAGTTAAGAAGTCCCTGTAAGAACAAAACCCTGTAAATGGAACCTCATATCTGGTATATATTTTACCAAACAGCCTTAAAATATATTTGGAAGCAAAAATCAGTACGAATGTATATCCTTGAAAAATGCAAAAAAAAAAAAAAAAAAAATCCCTGAAATATTCTTCTATAAATGAGCCCTATTTCCCCAGAGTATTCTAAGCATTTTTTTCTACCTAAATAAATACCTAAATCCTAAGTAGTATACAATAAAGATGCTTCTTCCTATATTTAGTATACTCTGTTAAAGACAAATGTATTTGCAAGCATTGGCATTTTAGACTTTAAACATGATATGTTATTAAGACGAACAGTTGTCTAGAAATAACCACAGGAAATTGGGTGTGACTCCCCGATAAGGGGAGATGTAAAATGCATATATGCTTGCAGCCTCCTCAGGTGTGCCTCACCTGGAAGCTGATGGGTTTTATCTCATATCCTTGAACTTGTACAAAATGGCTATCAACCAACTATAAAATTAGACAACAATGATTCTAGATCCCAGATTCTCTGATCCCCACTCACTGAATTTGGATTAATGTTTTTAAGTTTTGTATACTCATTTTTTTAATCTTAAAACCCCCCAAACTCTTGACCTGAACCATCCATAGGTGAGCAGATTCACCTAAACTAAATTTGACATCGGTTGTTGGTTGGAGGTGGGGAACGTGTACGAGCCCTGTTTGATCCACGTTGTTCCAAAGAAGGTTGTGGGGGGTGGGGGCAGTGTGCGTGCGGTGGCGTCTGATGGAGTGCTACCGTGTGTGCGACACGACCAAGTGCAATACAGCCGTTCTCGTGGTGACATCCCGTCATGAAAGGCAGACGATAAGCCATGTTTACACGTTGTACATGTAAAGAGAAATAAAACTGTTTATACTACTTGTGTTCCTGCATCACACCTGCGGGCACAGAGCACACAGCTACCCGCGATCATTTCGTCATGTCATGGGTGCATTTCACCAAAAGGCGATCTTCAGGCTTGATAATATGGTTGAAAGCGGTAACATACCACATTCTAGGAACATCTGTGATGGAAAGGAAGTACCACGTTGTCTGTGTTCACACACTTCCCTTCCCTTCCCTGGAGATACAGCCCATGACCATCATAACCAGGTAACCTTTAGAATCATTTTCCTCATGACCAACACATGGATGTTGCCGTGCTGATGGCCCTACGTGACTTTCCAAATCAGAACACAAGTATGATAAACAGGGTCCTAGTGTTTAAGAAAACCCAGAAAAGGCAAGTCTCACTTGTTCACAAGTGCGCTTTCAATGTAATTCATCTCATACATCTTCATTGGTTATAGTTTTCTTTGACATGAGAGTAGTTGTTAGTGACAGTTGTTACCATTGTTTCTCAGCAAATTGATGGGACCATCCTAGAATGAAGGATGAAGAGCTGAACTGTGGTATGATACCAAAATATTACATTTTTGTTTAAAAGGAAATGTTGTTGATGTTTTCACCTCAAGGTCAATACTAAAGACATACAGCATTAAATAGGAAAGTGTATAATTGGAAAAAAAATCAGGCTTCATTGACGATTCCCTCTTTAAAGAAAAATAACCACCAAGTCAGTGGCCTTGCAAGGAGAGACTGTCCCTGCTGATGCCTACAGATAGAAGTGGCCACATTTATAGCCAGAAGACAGCATGATCCAGGGCCCACAGATGTGGGGCTGGTACGTTTCTTTGGGGGTCTGTATTCCTGTTCACCTTTCCCAAGTCTGTGTGGGGCAGCCACCTCTCCATCACTTTCACTGGAAGATCCCACATTGCACTTTCACGCAGGTCTTCAGCCAGGTCCAGGATGGACTTTCCTGGAAAGGAAAGGCATGGCACAGACATCCAGTCCAAGTGCCTGCAGGGGCACCAAGGACGGCGGTTTGGAGCAGCTGCCTGGTTTGGGCCGAAGCATCCAGTGGCGCAGAGGAAGCAGGAGAAAGGGAAGGCCCTGCGAGAAGCCCTCTGCCATCTGCAGTACGTGGGTCCAGTCACGGGGACTGCGAGAGCCCCGAGGAGTGACCCGGGAGACCCAGCCGAGGCTTGAGCTGCTTTGGCTGGAGAGCCTCAGCTTCTCCAGAGTCCTATCCACTCCCGAAGGCCCCAGTGCACGTCTGGAATCAGTCACCAGCTCCCAGTCCAGGAGAATGGAGGCCCTGCAAACCTTGGCCATGGGGCAGGGACATGTCCCACCGAGGGTGCAGAAAGACAGCCCCGACGGCTCAGCCTGCGGAGGGCGTGGAACGTGGGCCTCCTGCCCTTCTAAGAAGCGGCACCTTCCTGCCACGCCCCCCAACGTCAACCAGATGGCTCCATACACACCTTTAATCCCACGTGTTTCTCAGGCACCTCCTTTCTTCTCAAAGCCTGAACTGCTGAATTTTTTTTTTTTTTATTTCTTGCATATTTAACATACGGATCAGGTAGTTGGAGACACTGGTTTTCAAACACCAGCCGCTTGGGACACCTTGAGATTCTCCTTTGTTTTTATCTGCATATTTGTTTACACTTGTTTGAAAGTTTTGGTAGAAGACACTGTTCCAAACTTTGAAAATAAAATAGAAAACCTCAAGTGACCAAGACTATAGCTGCTGCTGGTTAGCAGGAACATTTTCACCACCGGGGCTAGAGCAACGGGCGCGGCCCTGTCAGCGACCTCTGCACTGTTTGTCATCCACCCGTGGCACCGGGTCACATCAGAGCCCTGTGCCTTCACAGCAAGAGCTCCACCTTGTCACTTTACTCCATTGACAGTTGCAATAAATGTGGGCAGTGGACACGATGCTGGGGAAGGTGCGCTTTCATGCTTGAGGAAGTGCCCTTTAGCACAGAGTGGCTGCAGAGGGCCCTGCAGTCAAGAGAGAAACCCGGGAATCTCCAGTCGGCTGGCCGAGCAGCCTGGCTTCTGTTCCTACATCACCCACAGCTTGTCTCAACTCCGTGTTCCTGTCTCTCCTGTTCCCGTCACCCTCACTGACATTCTGTGAAAGACTGACGGTCCTGACATCTTCTGGGCTCCCTGGAGTCAGGCTGTGAAAGTGTCCTCATTCTTGATAAAGCGGGTCCCACCTGCTCTGTGTGGGGTGCCTGTGGAGGCCAGTCAGATCCTGAGTACCAGCCTCGGCGGTCCCCTCCCGGGAAGGCCGTCTGGGCCCAGCACGAGGCTATCACGAGCTTCTTGAGGGCCCAGAAGTGGAGCGAGCTCTGTTTTCTTGGGCTTTGACAGCAAGTGTTTCTGAACGTTTCCCTGAACAAGGACCAGGTACCCCCCAGAATGAGACCGTGTTGTCACCGTTGCTTGGGCACACCTGCATCTTAGGGAAAATGACAAGATCTTAAGTGAAACAGGAAAGTGACAAAGAAAAAATAATTTGGAAGCAGAAAACAGCATGTGGGACCATGCCAGGGACGGAATCAGATGTCCTGACCAGAATCGCTGGAGGCTGGTGAGGGCGCCACCCCCTCGCCCGGCCTTGGCCGCACGTCCTGACCCCTCTGTACCTCAGAGAAGATCGAGTGGTCTGGGAGAACTCTCCGAGCAGCTGCCATCTTTGCATCCTTTCAGCATCGAGAAATCCCCATGATTTTCCCAGTTGCTGTCCTAACCCTGGCGTTCTGATCCAGCATTAAAAAGAATTATTTCAAGTTTCAATCTAAACTCTTGAAGCTGACTTCCTTGCAGAGGAAAGTTAGTTACCTACCACAATACCACTTTTTAAAAGATTTTGTATACACACACACACACACACAGAAATAACAGGGGTTTACCTCCCTACTTTCTTAGATTTTATGTGACTCTTCATTATGGGTGCTTATTCTGAACCTGAAAGCCTTGGAAATGCGAGCTTTCACGTCCTCGGTGATGAAGGACCAGTCTCTGCAGTGTGTACACGGTTCCGTCTCTCCAGCAGATGAGATGAGAGGTCAGTCTGTGCTGGCAACCGGGAAGCAGGGACCCCGGAGGCTGTTTGTGGTGCCGCCTCCTGGAGGCCACGCACCTGCTCTTCGGTTACACCCCTCCCCGCCCCCCACGGCCCAGCCCATCGCTTTGCCATGACCACATCACTTTAAAGGGCTCAGCACGTCTGTCTCTCTCCCTTCACTTCACACCTGGTTTACCAAATTCAAAAAGTTTCCCCTCGCCAGTAGTGAACCCCAGGCTACTTTCGAACTCTGATTTCCAAATGCTGTCCCCTCCGTACGGGTCCTCCCTGCCTGGAGAGCAATCCACACGCCCACCCCCCCACGTCACATGCCAAAACACCCAGCTGTGGCCTAAGGACTAAAGGAAATGCCTCCTACAGAAATTCAAGGGATGTTAGAACCAGGAAACTAGCTGTTTTAGTTAACGTTTTAAAAAAAGTATATAAATATATATATATATAGATATATATACATATGGAATCATATCAACCACAGAGCGCCAAATATTCTACATCTGTACAGAATCATTCTTCCCTGGAATTAAACTATTTTAGGAATTCTCCTTCTCATGCTTTTCTGGTTCTTTTGATAAGTTCTCTTCAGGAGCATGCGGGACGCCTACTCTGAATGTACAGGGTGCAGTCCACACCACACTCTCCTCCTTCTTGTGGATAAGTTCTGATCAGATGTTGGTCATCACTTCAGGGCATTGAAGGATGGTGTTTCTTGGGTTCTTTCCTCTCCTGACTCTTTTTTCACTCTTTACTGGCTTCTTCCAGGATAATGCCTCTCTCATCTGATTTCTGTACTGCTGATGTTCACCTCCTGTAAATAGTTCTGCAATTAAATTTTTCGAGAAAAGGAATGTTTACTTTTCATTGGAGTGAATCCTCGTGTGATTTTTAAATTCAGAATCTTTATATAGACCAAAGAGTTTTATCCAGAAAACTGCACCCTTCCCCTCAGGATATATATTTCCTTGTTGGAACAGCGTCAACTCCTCTATCTGCTAAAAAGAATCGGACGTTTATTAAGGCGACAGGTTTCAAATGTACGCGAAAATGGCACAGATTAAAACGAGTTTGAAACGAATCAATCTGGCGGTACTTCGTCGGTGCTCGTCTTAGGTTCCCCGGAGGGGCAGGGGCAGCGGCGGCCAGGGCGCGGGAGGGTCCGCGGCTCAGCGCGGGGGGCCGAGGCCCGGAGGGCGGCCCCTCGCCGTCAGCGCTGCGACCGGGACGTCCACCTGCGGGGCCCGCGGGTCCCACCCGGCGCCCCGGCCCGCGGGCCCCCGGGTGCGCGGACAGCGCTGCCCGAGCCTCCCTGGCCTCCCGCCGTCCTCCCCGCGTCCCCAGGTGAGTCCGCGCGGCGGGCGGCGCGCCTCCGGCCTGGTGCGCGGAAGGCGGGTTGTGCTGGGAGGAGGGGTGGTGAGGGAGGAGGGGTGGGTTCGGGGTTCTGGGCGAGGGGAGGACGGAGACGTTGACCCGGTACGGATCCCTGCAGTCAGCTCACCTGAGAACGAGCAGGGGGCACACGTCTTCAGTTGTGAGACGCTGTTTCTAAATGAGTACCCAGACCTGCTGCTTCAGCCTTCACTCACCCGACTGCTTTATCTTCCAGAATTAATTTTTATTTGGAGTATAGTTGATTTGCAATGTTGTGTTAGCTTCTGCTGTACAGCAAAGTGAATCAGTTATGCATATGCACATATCTCCTCCTCTTTAGATTCCATTCTGTTATAGGTCGTTGCAGAGTACTGTGTAGAGTTCCCGGTGCCAGAGGGTAGGTCCTTCTTACCTACTTTTTTTATAGTAGTGTGCACATATCAATTCCAGCCTCCCAGTTTGCCCCTCCCCGCTTATGTCCCTGGTAACCATAAGTTTGTTTTCTCCATCTGTGACTCTATTTCTGCTTTGTAAATAAGTTCATTTCTACCATTTCCTTAGATTCCACATATAAGCAGTGTCACAGGACAGTTGCCTCTGTCTGACCTCACTCAGTATGGCAATCTCTAGGAGCATCCACATTGCTGCAGGTGGCATTACTTTGTTCTTTTAATGACTGAGTGATATTGCATTGTGCATATGTACCACATCTTATCCATTTGTCTGTTGCTAGACATTTAGACTGCTTCCATGTCTTGGCTATTTTATAGTGCTGCAGTGAACATTGGGTTATATGTATATTTTCAAATTATGGTTTTCTCTGGATATTTGTCCAGGAGTGGGATTGCTAGGTCATATGGTAGTTCAATTTTTAGTTTTTAAAGGTGCCTCCATACTGTTCTCCATAGTAGCTGTACCAATTTACATTCCTATCAACAGTGCAGGAGGGTTCCCTTTATTACACACCCTCTCCAACGTTGTTTATTGAATTTTTGATGATGGCTATTCTGTTGGGTGTGAGGTTATACCTCATTGTGGTTTTGATTTGCATTTCCCTGATAAATTAGTGATGCTGAGCATCTTTTCATGTGCTTTTTAGTCCTCCTTATGTCTTCTTTGGAGAAATCTCTATTTCCATCTTCTGCCCATTTTTTTGATTTTTTTTTTTTTTTTTTTTTTAATTGAGCCGCATGAGCTGTCGGTATATTCTGGAGATTAATCTCCTGTCGGTCACTTTGTTTGCAAATATTTTCTCCCAACCCCATTCTATGGGTTGTCTTTTTGTTTTATGACTTCCTTGGCTATTCAAAAGCTTTTAAGTTTAATTAGATCCCATTTATTTTGTTTTCATTTTCATTACTGTAGGAAGTGGGTCAAAAAAGATTGCTGCTATTTATGTCACAGAGTGTTCTGCCTATATTTTCCTCTAAGAGATTTATAGTGTCTGGTCTTGCATTTAGGTGTTTAATGCATTTTGAGTTTGTTTTTGTGTGTGGCATTAGGTAATGTTCTATTAATAATTTCATTCTTTTAATGTAGCTGTGCAGTTTTCACTACACCACTTACTGAAGATGGTCTCTGGTCCATTGTACCTTTTTACCTCTTTTGTCATAGATTATATCATCACCCTTTCTTTCTAACACACCTAAGCAAAAAGAAAGCTTTATACATTTTTCTTTTTTAATCCTATAATCCTTCCATGAAAGCTTTTATTCACTTGGCATTTCATTGAAAACTTTAGCCTTTAGCCACCTATGATTTAGCAGTTTTCCCAGGCTCAATAAAAGTGTATGGAAAGTTGTACGGCATTCATTTTCAATGTGTTGATTACTGGTTCATCAGTTGTGACAGATGTACCGTGTCCATGAGGATGTGAGCAGCTGGAGAGCTGGGAAGAGCAGCGAAAAGCTACATGTGAGCTCCTTACTTTAAACTCCACTCTATTTTTCTGTAAACCAAAATGTTCCCCAAAATAGCCTATGAACTAAAACATGAAAGCAGGAAGCAATGACAGAAAGTCAGATGCCACAGTTTGGATGCTTTCAGCTTGTTTTCCATTATTTGCAGTTTTAAATGAGTTGCCTTGTGAAAAGTAGGACGTTGGAAAATTTTCTGCACCCTTAGTTTTGTTTCGTGAGCTCTTAAGTTATCATCCCGTAATATGTTCAGATAATGGTTGCTTGCTTTGTAATTAAGGTGAAAGGCAGACAAAGATGCTGCATCAGAAAAGAAGCGAAGGTTTTCGAAGCTTCAAGCTGTGGCCCCAGACAAGTAACACCCCTCGAGTTCCTAGGAGTGCTCCCTAGACTTGTGGCGCTTTAGAATCCACTGATGGATTTCCCACGAACAATTAAGAGTCCAGGGCCCATGAAAATCCATTTCCAAACCATCTCATTACACTGCTATGGTCTTCTACGATTGAGTGTGAAAAATTCAATTTTATACCCACAGCAAGCTGTGCAAAGCCGTGATTCAGTGACAATGCAGAGCACGTTCCAAACACAGGGACTTTGTCCCCAGGGCCCAGCCTGGCGACAGACACCCCTGTGCTGAGAGACCCCCCAGGGGCCTCCCTCTCCAGCCCAGGTCCTCCGGCCCCTTCCCCCTCCACCCCCCAGGCTCTCCGCACGCAGCCCCCGCAGGAAGCCCCCAGCCTGCTCGGGAGCTGGAGTCCTTCCCGCCCATGTCAGCACCACATTTCTGTCCTGGGCACCGAGCTGGAGATCCGATTTAAAAGAGAGAAAGTCATGGACCTGGCCCTTGTGCTCAACTGCAGGCCACGGATTTTCCTTTACTTTGCCTATAGGCTGGCAGCTAGCCTGTTGCTGGTTCAGTGGTGCTGGTCAAATGCGAGGCTTCTGGGTTAGAAAAGCCCGTTACTCCCACACAGGAGATGTGTGGGCACTGGGGTGCAGCTCCGTCACCACCTTCTGCGGGGCTGTGCAGGGCTGCAGGTGGAGGCTGTGTGTGCTGAGCTGGCTGCACAGCTGGGGACAGTGAATAAGGGGCCTGGGCTCATCATCAGCTCAGGGGGGAAGCCCTGGGCCAGTAGGAGACCCTGCCTTGCCCTGGAGACCGTGGACAGCGGGCTAGGCCCTGAGTGATGGCCCCAGAAGCGGCAGTGGGCATCATTGTCTTGGCACACCTGACACGGGGAGGGTGGGGGCTTGGCTGGTCCCCAGGGCACCTTCACAGCTTTGAGTGTTGTTCTCAAACAAGACACTCGGGGTACATGCTGAGGTCATTTGGCAAAAGGGTTTTTTTTTTGCTCTGGTTATTCCATTTCCTTTTTTCTGTGTCAAGCCACACTTTTCCCGGTGAGTTCCTTCCTGTGGTCACGGACAAGACCAAGTCTCCTGGGCCACGTGATCTGAGCCACGTGATCTGGACCCTGCCTGGTCCGCTGGCCAAGCCGGCAAGGCCCCCCCGCACCGCGAAGCTGAGAGAGCGCCCGGGACGGAGCCCCTGTGTTCACAGGTGACTTTCCTGAACCAGCATTAGAATCTCATTGTCAGGGGTCTCTGACCTTTTGTGGTCCCCTTCCCCAAATTTTCCACCTCCAGCCTTTCTAGGTGATCCTTCGCTCACTAAGGATATTGGATATTGTAATTCTGTAAAATCTTAGAGGAAAATTCAAATGTTTAGCTCTAGTAAGAGCTTCCCTGATAGCTCAGTTGGTAAGGGATAGCTCAGTTGGTAAGGAATCTGCCTGCAATGCAGGAGACCCCAGCTCGATTCCTGGGTTAGGAAGATCCACTGGAGAATGGCTCAGCTGGTAAAGAATCAGCCTGCAATGCGGGAGACCTGGGTTCGATCCCTAGGTTGGGAAGATCCCCTGGAGAAGGGAAAGGCTACCCACTCCAGTATTCTGGCCTGGAGAATTCCATGGACTATATAGTCCATGGGGTCGCAAAGAGTTGGATATGACTTGAGCGACTTTCACTTCACTTCAGTAAAAGCTTGTTTTAACTGTACTCAAAGAAGGAAGCAGTTTTGTAAGATATTAAACCACAGAAAGTTGTAGAACCTCCCGCAGCCCTCACCCCACAGCAGTTTCCCCAGGAAATAGTGTCAGGTTGTCTTCACTTGAAACGGTACGATGAGGCGTCCAGGGCTGAGACAGGGGCCTGGTGTTCGAGCTTAGCCGTTGCCTGCACACACCAAGGCTGTGCCCTCCATGATAACCATGAAGAGACAGGACAGGCACCTTCATTTGAATTAAGTAGCCAAGGCCCAGCAAATCTGCTTTGCATATTTATGCATAATAAGGAGCTGCTCAGGGCCAACAACTCGAGCAACAACTCGTCACAGTAGAAAGGGCTACAGGGGTATTTTTGGCTGCAGGCAGATGGAACTGGATTCACCAGATCATAATGATGCAAAGAACTGACTAAGAAAAGACCCTGATGCTGGGAAAGATTGAAGGCAGGAGAGGGGGATGACAGAGGATGAGATGGTTGGATGGCATCACTGACTCAATAAACATGAGTTTGAGCAGACTCTGGGAGTTGGTGAAGGACAGGGAGGCCTGGCATGCTGCAGTCCTTGGGGTTGCAAAAAGTCGGACTCAACTGAGCAATGAACGACTGAACAAAAAAGGTGAAGAGCATTGCAATGCGAGGATAGTCCGCCAGAGGGCAGTAGCCCCCTACCCAGGGCTCAGCTGTAAACACAGGTTAAACTGATCTTTAAGTTAAACACGGAAAGCCAGGGTCATTTTTATATTGATCTTTGTTCAAGGATGCTGAATAAACAGGGATTGGTAAAACGGTGTTATACTTCAACATGTAAACAGTTTGAGACAAGCTGTCACAAAGTTACCGTCACCCTGGAAGCAGGAAATGAGATTTATATTCTGTAACCAGCAGTTGTCTGATCTAACGGGAGAAGCAAACCCCATGTTGGATTAGCAAGGACATCCGTAGCTTTGGGTTACATATTTAAGATTTAATTCTTGTTTTAACTCAAACTATTTTATCATTTCAAGTTCACATTTATGTTTCAAATGTCTTAGTCATTCTACACATCAAGGAAGAAAAGGAAATAGAGAAAGGGGGTGATTTAGGCACAAAATGGGAAAAGTAATGAGAACCCCAGTCCTGCCGCACCATAGCCCACACTGGTCTCAGGGAGGAGGTTAACAGGGACCTTTTCTCCTAATGCAGTTGCTTTGTTCCTGTAGAAGCGGAAAAACCAAAACTCGTGAGGGATTGTGCTGGGCCTTCAAGTAAGGTGACAGAGCTGAGTGAGGCCCCCGCAGGTGCTCAGCACACCCCCACAGCTGGTCCTGGAGCCTCGCCCCCCAAAATCACCTCCTCCACCATCTGAGAGCCTGCACTCATGTGTGCACGTGCCCACACACACACACACACACACCCCGCACCCCCTCCCCCAGGGCTCTGACGGTGCAACCAGAACTTAATTGTTACTGATGACTGACTTGCTCCTCATCTCACATTTCGCTAGTCAGTTTGAAGCAAGTGTACAAAGTAATGTCCAATTCGCCATTCTAAACACAAAACATATGCTCTATTCACTGTCTGATTTAGAGGCGGCTTACCAAAAATAAAACCCCCGAAATCCAGCTCCTGACTGGATTCAAAGGATTTGCCCAACCCACACGCTGGCCAAGAGTTAAAGAAAATACACCCAGATCGTCAAATCGTCTCTGCAGTATCTTTAGGTGCAATAATCAGCATCCGGTTAAAAACCTGTTGGCAGAGATAATAACAGGAAAAAGTACCAAAACCTGTCTCTAGTGAAAAAAAAAACAGTTCCATGGGAACTAGAAACAGTTCATGGGAATTCCAGAAGTGAGTTAGGAGATATGTTCCCTAAAAATACACGTGATTCTGTGTTCAGAGCAGATGGAGTCTCACTAGAGAAGTGAAAATCATATATATGGAACTAGAAATTCTAGAAAGAAAACATGTAATGACCCAAACTGAGAACTCTAAGCAGATCATACATCACAGAGGAGAGGAATTTATAGAAAGGGAGACACGCGAGAAAAGAGGATGTGGGGCAGAGAGGAGAGCAGATTGAACCCTCCCAGAACTGGGGTCCATCGAGAAGAGGCAAAAACGACTCCGCAGAAGCCAATCGAAGATGTGAAGCTGCAGGAAGCGCCTGGGGTGCGGAGCCGGTGAATGCGAAGCAGCCGCAGGCTCCCTGCAGGACGCCAGGGCGCAGAGCTGCCGCTGCTGGGGTCGGCGCCAACAGAGAAGGCGGGAGCAGAAGGTACTGGGGGCGCAGGAGGGGCCCGCTAACGTGCTTCCTGTCCCCCCACCCCACGGCCGGCTCTTCAGGGGGAGTTGGGGGGTGTCCCTGCTGGGGGTGAGCCCACCGGCTCCCAGCAGGCCTGCACGCCCCTGGGCGGGGGCGGGGGAGCGCTTTCCAAACACTGGCCTTTCCTTGCTGCCCTCCCTCCTCTTGCTCCCGGTCCCCACCGCCCTCCCCGCCCCGCCCCGCACGGCGGTCTTGCTGGCGCTTCCCTCTGGGGTGCCGAGCTCGTGCACCCAGCAGTTTGATCACAAAACAAAACTACTTCAAGGTTCCGTGTTTGCCAGGGGCTGGGGTTGGGGGGGAAGTGAGTGTTTCAACGGGGGAGAGGGGCCGTTTGGGAAGATGGAAAGTTCTGGGGATGAGGCTGGTGATGGATGGCACGTGGGAGGGGCGCGCCATGGGAGAAGATGCAGAGACGGGATTGGGTGTGCGGGGCTTTGTGAGAAGCCCAGGCCACAGGGAGACGGACCGGTGAGCTATCAGATGCCCGTTCTGACAGCCTGCACAGGGAGAGAAGTGCAGGGTGACTTCTGGGGATGAGGCTGGTGATGGATGGCACGTGGGAGGGGCGCGCCATGGGAGAAGATGCAGAGACGGGATTGGGTGTGCGGGGCTTTGTGAGAAGCCCAGGCCACAGGGAGACGGACCGGTGAGCTATCAGATGCCCGTTCTGACAGCCTGCCCAGGGAGAGAAGTGCAGGGTGACCTGTGAGCTCAAAGGCTCTCTCTAAAGCCTCAGGAGAAAACATCTCCGGGAAAACCAAATGTCTGCACGGCCCCGACCCCGGCACAGGAGGTGCCCAGTATCCTGGATGAAGCGCTGGTTCTCGAGGTGGTCCAAAGGGCGGGTGGGAAAGGATGTCCAGGCGCAGGGCCCTGCAGATGGGAGTGAGTTTACTCGGAACAGAGAGCAGAGAGAGTGTGGGCGCTGCAGGCATAGTGGGCTGACCCCCTGAAGGGCCGTCCTGTGAGCTCAAAGGCTCTCTCTAAAGCCTCAGGAGAAAACATCTCCGGGAAAACCAAATGTCTGCACGGCCCCGACCCTGGCACAGGAGGTGCCCAGTATCCTGGATGAAGCGCTGGTTCTCGAGGTGGTCCAAGGGCGGATGGGAAAAGATGTCCAGACGCAGGGCCCTGCAGATGGGAGTGAGTTTACTCGGAACAGAGAGCAGAGAGAGTGTGGGCGCTGCAGGCATAGTGGGGGAGGGCCAGGGGGAGGCCACAGGTTCCTGGATTGGTAGCCTATTTCTGTAGCCTCAAAACAAAGAAAATTCCTGCTTAAGGGTGGCGTTTCTTTCATATGTATCGAGCTATCTGGGGCCACTCCCGCTTTCTTTATTGTTCACATGCTAATCCCCTGCTTACCGTAAGAGAAGGCAGATGGGGGAACGGCTGTCTCCCACTTCCCCGCAGCTTCTCGGTGCTTACTGTGCAGAAAGTCGCTGATGGCTCCCAGTGAGCTGGCTTTCTTTCATCTGGGCTCAGAAATTTGCATTTGGAAGGGGCATGTTTACTGGTAGAGCTTAGAGTAGAAAATATTTCATTTCACATTCCCTCCCCATGGTCGGAAATTCAGCCACTGCTGCTGCTGCTGCTGCTGCTAAGTCGCTTCAGCCGTGTTTGACACATTGGGAGACATTTCATGACCACTGTTTGTTTTTATCCCAGGGCGCTGGGAGGCTCCTCCCAGATCAGGTGAAAATTCTGCACTGATCTGTCACTCTAGGTGTTAATTTCCAGATTAGGCCCATTGGTAGAGAATAAAAGATTCTCTGGATCCTCTTTCTTCTAACCTAATAGGATCCAAACTTCCCTGGTGGCTCAGATGGTAAAGCGTTTGCCCACAATGCGGAGACCTGGGTTCGATCCCTGGGTCGGGAAGATCCCGTGGAGAAGGAAATAGCAACCCACTCCAGTACTCTTGCCTGGAAAATTCCATGGACTGAGGAGCCTGATAGGCAAAAGTCCATGGGGTCACAAAGAGTCGAACACGACTGAGCGACTTCACTTTAATAGTATCCAAGAGATATTTCCCTTGTTGCCTCTTCCTATACCTAGAATCACACTATTGCAAGTATTCTGTATTATAAATACTATCTAGTTTTTCAAGATGTTTAGCCTTATAAAATAAACACATTACAACAGCTAATAATGTTGTTAAAATTACAAGTAGGATTTTAAGCCATGAGCTTCCATAACCAAACCATCTTCCTAACAGATCACCAAGGCTAGGAAGTGAATCATCAGGCAGCAATCTGATTTTTCACGTGAGTCATTAAATGTGTTACATCAGAGTATTCATCTGGTATGTAAACACAACATTCAATTTGAATTATAGCACAGTTGCCTCCCTGAGATGCTGTAAGAATATCAAGGGCCATACGATTTTATAATACAGCTTTTCTCATCATAGAGACCTCAGAATTTAGTAGGCTGGTAGCCTAGTTGCTATCATTTAATGTCTTTTGAGTGAATTTTGTTAAGTCTTCAATGTAAGAAATAACATTTTCCAATCCTACTGAAGGCACAAAACTAGCTGCTAAGTGATCATACCAGTGAAATACAGATCTCTTGGTCCATCGGGCTCATATTGACTGTAAATATACTAGAGTCACATCTGAGTTTGTATATAAGTGGCCTTGAGCCCAAGGGAATCCTAAAGTACACCTTCCTAGCCAGCCTGGTTGGTGGAAGCCAGGGTCATAGATTGGACCCACAAAGCCATTGAGTCCCGTTAGGTGCCAGCCAGTATATTTCTGGACATCTGACCCAATCTGTTCCATACCAATCACCGTCTTTAAGAGAAATGGTAAATTGGTTGTTTTCATAAGGCACCTAGCCTAATTTTCTAGTGTTATTAGGTTGATTATCCTTGGTATGGTTTAATTGTTCCCAGCATGGGGGACCTTTAGGCTTAGACTACCATAGCCTGGTGTTAGCCAGATAAACACATTCCAAAACTGAGGAAGTGTCCCTACTAATAATAGTCTAGAGTTTACTTTTTTTGACTGTAATTTAGCCTTTGTTTTGCCTGAGCTAGAGTAACCTTAAGGGAAAATTCATATTTATGGCCAGGGTTAGAATAAGTATGTTTGATTGGCCAAGTGAGTGGGTCCCATCTAGTGATGTCAGTACTACCCCAGACAGAAGTACAATTTCTTTCTTCCAAAATAAACTTTATAAGAGCCATCCAACCAGAGCCTTGGAGGAGAGAAACCCATCAAGGTAAACCAGAAGTGTTGGATGCAGGTAATTGACCCAGCAATTTGACTGATTTCTAAAATTTGCATAAGATCATGTCCATGATAGAAAAACATTTGATTCATGTGCAAGAGTCCAAAAAACTAAGGAGAAAACTTATGAACAATCATACGGGTCAGGTGCAGGGTCACTTGGGTCAGCTGTCTACTTCTGATGTCATCTTCTTCTCATCCTGGTGATGGCTATAAGTGGCCTTGAGCCCAAGGGAATCCTAAAGTACACCTTCCTAGCCAGCCTGGTTGGTGGAAGCCAGGGTCATAGATTGGACCCACAAAGCCATTGAGTCCCGTTAGGTGCCAGCCAGTATATTTCTGGACATCTGACCCAATCTGTTCCATACCAATCACCGTCTTTAAGAGAAATGGTAAATTGGTTGTTTTCATAAGGCACCTAGCCTAATTTTCTAGTGTTATTAGGTTGATTATCCTTGGTATGGTTTAATTGTTCCCAGCATGGGGGACCTTTAGGCTTAGACTACCATAGCCTGGTGTTAGCCAGATAAACACATTCCAAAACTGAGGAAGTGTCCCTACTAATAATAGTCTAGAGTTTACTTTTTTTGACTGTAATTTAGCCTTTGTTTTGCCTGAGCTAGAGTAACCTTAAGGGAAAATTCATATTTATGGCCAGGGTTAGAATAAGTATGTTTGATTGGCCAAGTGAGTGGGTCCCATCTAGTGATGTCAGTACTACCCCAGAGAGAAGTACAATTTCTTTCTTCCAAAATAAACTTTATAAGAGCCATCCAACCAGAGCCTTGGAGGAGAGAAACCCATCAAGGTAAACCAGAAGTGTTGGATGCAGGTAATTGACCCAGCAATTTGACTGATTTCTAAAATTTGCATAAGATCATGCCCATGATAGAAAAACATTTGATTCATGTGTAAGAGTCCAAAAAACTAAGGAGAAAACTTATGAACAATCATACGGGTCAGGTGCAGGGTCACTTGGGTCAGCTGTCTACTTCTGATGTCATCTTCTTCTCATCCTGGTGATGGCGTGTCCTTATTATCAGAGTGTTGTTTTAAGGTGGATTTGAGGTTAGCAGTTCTCTCTATAAACCAGTCTGTGCAGAAGCCCTTTTTAGGTGGGAGATATCAATCCAAGAGTCAATTCCCTTTAGTTTTGCTGCACATGAGATAGTTAAAAGAACCTAATAAGGGCCCTTCAATCTAGGCTGGAGGGAGTCGTTTGAATGATATCTTTTTTTAATATACATAATCTCCTGGTTGTAGGTCATGGGACATCTGATCTTCTTTTGAGGATAGATTACTACAGTAAGCTTCAGAAACAAATTTAGATTGATTTGTCAATACTTTGGCTAAGCCCTTTCAATAATATATCCCCCTTAAGTAATATAGAATCATATTCATCCAGTCTCATTGGTCTCCCTATAATAATCTCAAAGGGAAACAAATGATGTTTGCCAAAAGAAAAAGCTCTGAGGTTGAAGAGAACCAATGAAATAGCCTTAGGAAGGGAAGGAATAAGCATCCATCATTTTAGCCAACTGAGTTTTCATTGTTCCATTTGTCCTTTCCACTAACCCAGAAGACTGGGGGTAATGGAATGGAATGGAACAAAGAAAATGTTGCATAATTGACCAAATTTTACACATTTCCTTAAGTTTGTCCAGAAAAATGTGTCCCTCTGTCACTGTGTAGTTCAGAGGGGATTCCCCAGATAGGAATCACTCTTTCTAAAAGCAGCTTCCCTACTGATTGTGCCTTGGCCCTTCTGCATGGTTGAAGATTTGAGTACAACGTAGTTAAGAAACTTGGAATATATAACATTTTAGTATGATCTCTAGAATTATGCCTGATAACCTTCTATCAGGCCTTGTCAGATGTTAGGGATTTCATATAAGTTATGAAATATCTGTATTAATGGTATTTATCTATCACAACCTAAAGTTTAATTTCAATCACTTGACAATGTTTTCGAATTAAAAGTTTCAAATAAACTTAGCTTAACATTAATCTCTGAGTTTCCTCAGAGGTACTTCCTTGAAGCATCCATCGCAGTCAGCTGGAGGCTAAAAAGCCTGGTTCTATTTTGATATTTGGGAAGTTTGTTAGAAATATCAAAAGGATTTTAAAACACAGGATCAGAGGTCACTGAAACAATACCTCTCCATTTAACCAAGGATACAGAGAAAATACGCGTCATTTAAGGGCACAGAAACTCAGTTCATTCAGTCCTTTTGTTAACCTTTGTGAAGTCAAGTTTTCCATCAGAGTCCTTTAATTTCTTACCCAGTTCAGAAATTTTTATTTATCCAAAAGTCCTTTCTATAAATTTTCTTGAAAAGGAAGCATTTTTGCAAAAAACTTGGTTAGTGCTGTGACAACTCTTTAAGATAGTAACTCCAATTATTCAGTTCAATTCAGTTCAGTCTCTCAGTCGTGTCTGACTCTTTGCGACCCCATGAATCGCAGCACGCCAGGCCTCCCTGTTCATCACCATCTCCCAGAGTTCACTCAGACTCACGTCCATCGAGTCCGTGATGCCATCCAGCCATCTCATCCTCTGTCGTCCCCTTCTCCTCCTGCCCCCAATCCCTCCCAGCATCAGAGTCTTTTCCAATGAGTCAACTCTTCGCATGAGGTGGCCAAAGTACTGGAGTTTCAGCTTTAGCATCATTCCTTCCAAAGAAATCTCAGGGTTGATCTCCTTCAGAATGGACTGGTTGGATCTCCTTGCAGTCCAAGGGACTCTCAAGAGTCTTCTCCAACACCACACTTCAAAAGCATCAATTCTTCGGTGCTCAGCCTTCTTCACAGTCCAACTCTCACATCCATACATGATCACAGGAAAAACCATAGCCTTGACTCCAATTATTACTGAAAACATTTTACCCAAACATACCAGAATTGTAGGAATTCCATATAGTTTCTAGGATATCTATATTAGTAACATTTACCATACAGTGTAACCCAAGATTTATTACTTGACAATACTTCCCATGTATTCTGCATACAAAATGAACCTAATTAGTGTTATATCTCTCTTTGGGATGTTTCAGGAACCCTCTGAAGCTTCCCAAAGTTAGCTGGAAGTCAAAAGGGCTTCATCAGAATGATTTAGGAAGTTTTGTCAACAAATACCAAAAAGCTTTAGAACACTCAGTCTAGGTCATTGTGAAACAATAGCTGTTCACTTAGCCAAAGTAACAATAAAGGATTTTAGAGGTAAGTGCATAATGCATCATTTAAGAGGTAAATAAACTTAAATCTATTATCAAAGGCAGTTCAACATCTGAAGAATCTGTGTCCCTTAACAGAGAAAAGTCAAATTCTCTCTGAAAAGTTTTTGCACCAGCTTACTTTAAAATTCATTTAAAGGTAAACCTAATTAAATTTATTTTAAACTTCATCCTAACCATGCACAAAATTCTTTTCTCAGGGTCCACATTCCACACACCTTCTTATCACTTTTTTACCCATTACTTTGTTCTCCCATCCTGAAATAGCCACCTGTTAGTCAGACCTACTTCCTTTTCCCTTCATAAAATGCAATTCCGTTCTTCATACCTTCTTTACTGAAAACACACATCCTAGTTTCCTTAAGCAATCAACAACTGACCTTTATATTAGCATTCTATAGATTGGTAAGCATAAATACCAGTGATAATTTCTAAAAACATTTGCTTTCTTATAGAGAACATCTCAGGTGATACCAAACATTTTCATTAATGTTCTCAAATACTTTTAATTTTTTTTATATTTTAGTAACTGATACATCTTTTAAATAAATAAACTTTCATCAGTTAGCTTAAATTGGCACAGCTTTAGAATCTTAGGTTGCCGAACATCTGGAAAGACCATTTTACTTAGACATTTCTAAAATATGCATACTTTAAAGTTTTTATCCCAAAGTTTTTATCTTATTTTGCTTTACCTTGAAGTGGAACAATAAAGTATTATACTTAAATTTGATGACTATTAATAACATCTTTATTAATTTAGATCAACAGACTTAAAAATTAATATCAGGTTTCAACTTAATATTGAATATTTCCCAGTCCACATGAACCTGAAAGTCATCTTGGTCAGTTTTCTTCAAATGTAAGCATTTTTTATTAAAACTAAATAGAGCTCTTTATAAATCCAATTCTAATAATATCTTTTAGAAGTAGAGATATCATATATGTATAATGTGTACACAGACAAAAGCAGATGAGATCTCGTGGCTTTAGCTATGAACCAGGTATTATGATATTAATACAAACTTACTAGTTAACAGCTGGAAGACCTTAAAGTTGCTTGTTCAGATGATTAAGGCTTACTTTCTATAAGGATTGGCTGAGGGAACATTCTCAGCAGTTTTGATTTAAAACTGCCATTTTTTTTCTGGGTTTCCCAGGACTTGTCTGCTTAACTGGGCTTAGTCTCAGCTCCTAGAGGCCTGTATTCATATTCTGGTTTACATACTTGCAAGACAAAGTTATTTAGTTTTTCAAAGAACAGTTCTGTCACTTGAAGCTACTAAAATCAGTGGCAAGATTTTTAATAAAACTGAAATTTAATTTACAAAGTTCTGTTTTATAACTTTCGAGTTTTAATTTATCATGTCTTCAAAAGTTTGTATAAGGCATTTAGCAAAGACTTCTGAGTTTATAAATTAAACCAAAGCAAAAACACTTTTTTTTATTAACCCTTGCCTGTTAATTCCCAGTTTACTTATTTTATATGACTCAGGTAACTGTTGGTATCCTCAGCACATTTAGTTAATATTTCCTTAGTGGCAAACTATATGCCTTGTCTTTCCCACAAAATAATTAAATAAGAACTGTAACCACCTTATATAAAGCCCATTTAAATATACCAATTTATATACATTTATCTAAATTCCACCAACTTCTATACCTTTGACTTTAGTTTTCACAAGGATCCAGTCAACAAGGTTTGATCTTCAGACAGAGTTTAGAAGCTTTTGTTGTTGTTGTTCCTTGTCTATTTTACCTACTTCTGTGTATAAGGCTCTTCTATCCCCAGTCAGGTAAAGCCCAGGAAGTCAGGCCCTTTGGCCTAACTGTCCCAAAATACTTGGTCGGATATCTCAATGTAAATTTTTCTGGCCTCTTAAATAGATAACTTAAAACTGGGGTAAATAGAACAGGCTTGTTTAGCTTTTAATGTTAGAGACCAGTAGGGGGTTCCTCACGGTTCATTAACTTTGTTGTTGTTGTTGAATCCCTCAGTCCAAATGGATTCTGCGACTTCACAGACTGCAGCACGTCAGGCCGCCCTGTCCTTCACCGTCTCCAGAATTTGCTCAAACTCGTGTCCACTGAGTGGGTGATGCCATCCTACCCTCTCATCCTCTGCCACTCACCCCCTTCTCCTGCCCTCAGTCTTTCCCAGCATCAGGGGCTTTTCCAGGGAGTCTGATCTGGGATGCAGTAAGCAGCAGGGAGCAGTAGCCGGAAGCAAGGTCATAGTTTCCCAGCCCCGGAGTCCTAACCACTGGGCCACAGGAGCCAGCAGTTAGGGTTACGGTCCCTAGTCTTGCCTGCCCAGTCGAGAGGCAGAAGGCAAAGAGTAAAGTAAAAAGTTTACTGAAAACAAAACCACATTCAGAAATGAACACTGGTGAGCTCAGAGAGAGTCTCACCTTTGGAAGTTTAAATCCTTTATAAGGGGACGGTTTCCAGGTCTTTGTCTTCCCTCAGGCCAATAATTTTGCTTTGTCTGCGCCTCTCCACCCCCCAACCCCGTCAGTTTGTCTCAGGACCTTCCCCAGGGTGGATCTCCAAGCAAGGCTTCTGGAAGAAGCAAGACTCACTATGGCCTGGCATTATCCTCTGACTTTTGACTCCAACAAACCTTTCTGTGCTTGTATAGTGTCTCCCTTATCCCAAAAAGAGGGAAACGGTGTTCCCTTAATCTTTTACTCAGACAGGGTTTTGCCTCTCTTTGTCCTTGCCATGATTATTTCCTTGAGATGTTTGCCAGACTGGCTATTTACCCTGATTCTATTGTTTCTTACATTTTGGAGAACAAACAGGAAGCTGTAAATTCCTCAACTGGACCCCACCTACCTCTTGCTTCAGCAAGTACAAAAAGGAGGTTGGCTGATTGCAAATGTCCAACCTAGAGCCACTATCTACCAAGTCAGCTCCTGGGATCAGGTGGCCAAAGTACTGGAGCTTCAGCTTCTGCATCAGTCCTTCCAATGAGTATTCAGGGTTGATTTCCTTAGCATTGACTGGTTTGATCTCCTTGCAGTCCAGGGGACTCTAGAGAAGCTTCTCCAACAACGAGGTTCAAAAGAATCAATTCTTCGGTACTCAGCTTTCTTTATGGTCCAACTCTCACATCTATACATGACTAGTGGAAAAACCATAGTTTTGACAAGATAGACCTTTGTTGGCAGTGATGTCTCTGCTTTCTAATGTCATAGCTTTTCTTCCAAGGAGCAAACATCTTTTACTTTCATGACTGCAGTCACAATCTGCAGTGATTTGGGAGCCCAAGAAAATAAAGTCTGTCACTGTTTTTGATGTTTCCCCATCTATTTGCCATGAAGTGATGGAACCAGATGCCATGATCTTAGTTTTCTGAATTTTGAGATTTAAGCCAGCTTTTTCACTCTACTCTTTCACCTTCTTCAAGAGGGTCTTTAATTTCTCTTCGATTTCTGCCATTAAGGTGGTATTGTCTGCATATCTGAGGTTATTGATATTTCTCCTGGCAATCTTAATTCCAGCTTGAGCTTCATCTAGCCTGGCATTTCGCATGATGTAATCTGCATATAAGTTGAATACGCAAGGTGACAATATACAGCCTTGACATACCCCTTTTCCTATTTGGAACCAGTCTTTTGTTCCATGTCCATTTCTAACTGTGGCTTCTTGACTGCATACAGGTTTCTCAGGAGGTAGGTCAGGTGGTCTGGTATTCCCATCTCTTTAAGAATTTTCCACACTTTGTTGTGATCCATACAGTCAAAGGCTTTAGTGTCGTCAATGAAGCAGAAGTAGATGTCTTTCTGGACTTGCCTTGCTTTATCTAAGATCCAGTGGATGTTGGCAGTTTGATCTCTGGTTCCTCTGCCTTTTCTAGATCCAGCTAAACATCTGGAAGTTCTCAGTTCATGTACTGTTAAAGCCTAGCTCCCAGGATTTTGAGCATTCCCTTTCTATTGTATGTGAAATGAGTGCGATTGTGCAGTAGTTTGAACTTTCTTTGGCATTGCTTTTCTTTGGGATTGGGCTTCCCTGGTGGCTCAAATGGTAGAGAATCTGCCTGCAATACAGGAGACCCGGGTTCAGTCCCTGGGTCAGGAAGCTCCTCTGGAGAAGGAAATGGCAATCCACTCCAGTCTTCTTGCCTAGAGAATTCCATGGACACGGGAGCCTGGCTGGCTACAGTCCATTGGGTTGCGAAGAGTTGGGCACGACTGGGTGACTAACACTTTCTTTGGGATTGGAATGAAAACTGACCTTTTCCAACAGTGTAGTAGTATCATGTCTATCTATTTACCCACTCTAAATAGCCTCACAAAGAATTATTTATTCATTTTAGGTAACTCCTTAAAAAAAATCTTTTTTTACCTCATTGGTATAATAGCTAGACTTTTTTCTCCAAAGTTTTTTCTTGATATTCCTAATTGCTCTTATTAGCATCTGTAAGGCCCATTGAGGGGAAGGCCACAATGAAGCTTCCTCAACCAATTTTTCTCATTCAAGAAAAAGTTTTTAGATCAATTTGACTTTTGTTTTAATTATAACTATATTATACTTTTAACATCAAAACAGTTGTTTACAATGAGAATGCTCTAAATTTAATAATTTATTATTTTCACTAATTTTCAAAGACTCCATCATTTGGCCACCAAGAAATTATAGCTCCTCAGAGATGCAAACGATTGAGAAGGCAAAAAGATCTCTTACAGGCCTTACACAAACAAACACACACACACACCAGAACAAACTAGGAAGGTCAGATAGAACATTTACAACTCAGAGACACAGAAAAACCCGAACTTCCCCCTAGAAGCCCTAGTTTAAGGTTTTGCCAAGCAGGCTTTTTAATTTTGAACATTTAAAGAGCCCCTCAATAGTTAAGGTAAGATTTAATTTCTCCAGTTAACTAGGTACTTGCAAGTATGAGTTCCATTCCTTAACCCATAGACCCTAACTAGTTGGAGTCACAAAGCTCTCATTCTGTTTTAAGTGGCCCCAGGGTGACTTTTGTGGTTATTCCTATAAGATCTGTTGGGAAGAGTGGTTTTTCTCTCTGCATCATCATTACCTTGATGTAAATCTGTTGTAATTTGGAGGAGACAAAACTTAACAGGTATTTTTAAAAAAACAGAGGCCATGGATCAGTGAAAGAGTTATTGTAACCAAGGGTCAAGGAGGGAGTAAGAATCAAGCTACATTTGATGACAGTTTTGATTGTGGTCCAGATAGGGTCAGTGCTTGGGTCATCCTGTCCGAAGGAATGGAGCCATTTAGACTCAGAAATAGTTGGAGGAAAGACAACCAGAACATTAATAGACAAAACAGAAAAAAATTAAGCCTGAATCCTACTTTAGATTTAACACTTCAAAGAGACTTATGGCCAAGTAGTCAGTTGTCTAGGTTTATCTAAGTAGGTCTTAACTTTTAATGTCATTATTGATCATCACACATGTGGCTTTTTTCCTTGTCAGTATATGATCCAGAGCAATTTCATTGTCTAAACATATAACTCTGGAGAAGGAAATGGCAACCCACTCCAGTTTTCTTGCCTAGAGAATCCCCATGGACAGCGAAGATGGCAGGCCACAGTCCATGGGGTCAGAAAGAGTCAGACACGCCTGAGGGACTAAGCACAAACATGTAACAGTTATAGGAAGAGACCTTTAAAAAGTAAGGTTTAATCACCTGCTCCTAGCAGACTTTGTTTTTAGAATGGCTGATGGCATCCTAAGTCTGACACAGCTCAGAAAACTCAAGTTCTTAACAATACAAGGACTTGTCTGCAGTCACACCATGGTACTGAAATGTGAAAACCGATTCTATTCACACAGCCAAAGAATGAATTCTGCAAACTCGCAAACTCTCACACAGGTAAAGTTTATTTTTAAAGGCTGGAGATACAAAACTCTCAACATAGACTCTGAGAGGGGGTGAAGAGCCCCTAAAAGGCAGGCATTACAACAGTTTTATATCTCTACTAGAATTGATCTGTATAATTTTGATTGGCTTGCGACTTTAATGTGTGTCATTTTTGACCAATCAGTTTGAATGTCACAATGTCCAGTTTATCATTTTTATGGCTTTTTTGGACCCTCAGTTTCTCAGTTTCTGCAGACATTGCAAGACCATCACTTGACCTTTTCTCAAGACCCCAGACCATTAATTAGGGTCCAAATATATGTTTAAGAGCTAATGGTCTTCTTGGAGTTTTTTCCCCTTGAGAAACTGGACAGCAGTTTATGATTGTCTTGTCCTGGTGTTGTAGGAAGGGGGCCCCCTCCAGGGCCCCAAGAGACCAGGCTCTTGTCTAACACTTGGAAAAGAATTGTCCGAGGAGACACGTGTTGCAAAGCAAGAGACTTCATTGGAAGAGGGCTCCCGGGTGGACAGCAGCAGGGTGAGGGAACACAGGAGACCTGCTTTGCTGCGTGGCTCCCAGTCTCGGGTTTTATGGTGATGGATTAGTTTCCGGGTTGTCTTTGGCCAATCATTCTGACTCAGAGTCCTTCCTGGTGGCGCACACATCACTCAACCAAGATGGATATCAGAGAGAAGGATTCTGGGAGGTGGTCAGACACGTGGTGTCACCTTTTGACCTTTCCCGAACTCTTCCGGTTGGTGGTGGCTTATTAGTTCCATGCTCCTTACCAGAATCTCCTGTAGTAAAACAACTCATGCAAATGGTTACGAGAGAGCCTGGCCACGGTGGGTGGTTTCAATCAGTGTGCTTCCCCTAACACTGGGTCTGAATGTTTTATGACCCTCCAGACCAGGGAGGCATTTCTCTGACTGCCTAGAAATTAGAATAGTGAGTGAGATGCTTACTTAAGAAGAGAAAAAATATTGAAATTAAAAAGGAACTGAGGTCTCAAAGACTTATACTGTCTAGCAGTTTCTGCCTCAGTGTCACCTAATTATTTCCATATCTATTCTATTTTTACTTTAATTGTAAATTTTTTAGCAGTCAAAGTGGCTGTCACCATCAGTGATGTTAGTGTTTCTCTAGGTATGAGAAGATATAAGAATCAGAGGTCATAAAAATCTCCTCCCAAAACTCGCATTTCAGGATGTCTGGCTCTAGGTGAGTGATCACAGCATCGTGGTTATCTGGGTCATGAAGATCTTTTTTGTATAGTTCTGTGTATTCTTGTCACCTCTTTCTAAGGTCATAAAGTTATAAATCATGTTTTATCAGTAAATTCAGTCCCATGTAATTGAACTTTGACTCGTAATGGCATGCCTATATTGATTAGATCAGCAAGCTTAAACAATACAAGTATCAACTTAATATTGAATATTTCCTAGGCCACATGAACTTGACTTGAAGTTCATTTGGTCAGTTTCTTTAACTATACGAGATTTGGTCTTTAGGGGGGAGTTTAGAAGGATTTTTCTTTTTGTTCCCTGTTTGTTTTACCTACTTTTCTGTGAAAGGCTCTGTGATCCCCAGAGTTGGGTAAAGAAAAGGAAGTCAGGCCCTTTTTCCTTCTGGGAAGATTAGAGCTGGGATTAGAGCAATGAGCTCAGGTTTCTGTGCAGAGGTGGGTGGGGAGGGGGTTTTGGCCACAGTCACCTGTTGCTCCGTAGCTACTGCCCGCCGCTAGATCTCCCTCCCAGAATCACTGCCGTCAGAAAAGGTCCCAGCCAGCCTTGCTCAGGGAGTGAGGAAGCATGGAGAAGGAAGTAAGAACTGCTCACTCTGTGGTGACATTGGGGGCTGTCCCGGCCCATGCACAGGTGGGTCATTTCTGGACATGAGGCCAAATGAGAAGAGAAAGAAGTTTATTAGAGTGGGAGACACTGTTAGAACAGTGGGCCAGCTCGAGGGAGAGCAGAACCCTTTCACAGATGAATAGCCGTTTTACAGCCTCAAGACAGAGAAAATTCCTACTGGAAGGGTGGCAGTAGGTGATTGGTTAGGATATAGGGTGGGCTTCCCTGGTGGCTCAGACGGTAAAGAATCCGCCTGCAATGCGGGAGACCTTGGTTCGATCCCTGGGTTGAGAATATCCCCTGGAGAAGGGTATGGCAACCCACTCCAGTTTTCTTGCTTGGTGAATCCCCATGGATAGAAGCCTGGTGGGCTACAGCCCATGGGGTTGCAAAGAGTCAGATATGACTGAGCAACTAAGCGCAGCACAGCACAGGGTGGATAGTAGGGTGGGTATTTTACCTAATATGGGATGAGGGAGCTGGCCAGTTTAGATCTGAAGGCTCGTGGCAACAGTTGCTACGGGGCTTGGTGAGTTACAGAGATTTTACCCTGTGACTTTGGTACAGGGCTCCACAGGGGTCATCAAGGAGGATTGCCTGATATCCCCCATCCTCCCTGAGGTCATCCAGCATCCACCCCGTTGTTCCAGCAGGACTAGGATTTTCTGTGGGATGGACACTGTGGCTGGCTCGCCCAAAGTGAACTTCACTTCCTCTTTTAGCAGTTCACAGGTGGCAGCTACTGCTCGTAAGCAGCGGGGCCAGCTGGCAGCCCTGGTGTCCAGCTGCTTTGAAAGATAAGCTACTGGTCGGGGATTCTCTCCCACCACGCCCTGGTCCAGCCCCTGCTTCTCCTACACATACAATTTGAATTCTTTCTGAAGCTTGGGCAGGCCTAGGGCCGTTTCAGTTATGAGATTCAGCTTCAGAGTCTCATAAGCCTTTTGCCAATCTCCCATTCAAACCAAAGTTTCAGAATCTGTACCTTTCACAGCATAGTGTAATGCCTTTGCAATTTGCCCAAAGTTGGGGTATCCATATGTGACAAAATCCTGCAGTTCCTAGGAAACCTCAGTTTTGGCAGCTTTTTGGTCTGTGCTCTAGATTTAATTAGTTGGTTTCTCTAATTTTAAATCAGCCATTTGGCCACCACTAAATTATAAAAACACCTCTTATAAGCCTGACACAAACAAACACACAATAGAACTACTTAGGAAGATCAGATACAACATTTACATCTTAAAGACACCTAGAAATGTAACTTTAAAAAGAAAAAAGTAATTTTCACCCTAAGAGGTCTTAAAAGAGTTTCCTCAAAAAAAAAAAATTTTTTTTTTAATGTTTCTGATCATCTTTGTTGTTGTTCAGTCACTAAATCGTGTATGACTCTTTGCAACCCCATGGGCTTCCCTGTCCATCACCAGCTCCCAGATCTTGCTCAGACTCATGTCCATTGAGTCAGTGATGCCATCCAACCATCTCATCCTCTTTTGCCCCCTTCTCCTCCTGCCTTCAATCTTTCCCAGCATCAGGATCTTTTCTAATGAGTCAGTTCTTCACATCAGGTGGCCAAAGTATTGGAGCTTCAGCTTTAGCATCAGTCCTTCCAATGAATATTCAGGGTTGATTTCCTTTAGGATTTATTAGTTTGATGTCCTTGCTGTCTAAGGGACTCTTTCTCCAACACCTCAATTCCAAAGCATCAATTCTTTGGCACTCAGTCTTCTTTATGGTCCAACTCTCACATCCATACATGACACTGATAAAACCATAGCTTTGACTAGACTGACCTTTGTTGGCAAAGTGATGGCTCTGCATTTTCATATGCTGTCTAAGTTTGTCATGGAGGCTTCCCTCATAGCTCAGTTGGTAAAGAATCTGCCTGCAATGCAGGAGACTCTGGTTCAATTCCTGGGTCGGGAAGATCCCCTGGAGAAGGAAATGGCAACCCACTCCAGTATTCTTGCCTGGAGAATCCCATGGACGGAGGAGCCTGGTGGGCTACGGTCCATGGGGTCGCAAGACTTAGCGACTAAAGAGAGAGAGAGAGGTTTGTCATAGCTTTTCTTCCAAGGAGCAAGCGTCTTTTAATTTTGTGGCTACGACCACCGTCCGCAGTGACTTTGGAGCCCAAGAAAATAAAATCAGCCATTGTTTCTACTTTCCCCCCAGTTGCTTGCCATGATGTGATGGCACAGTATTCCATGATTTTCGTTTTTTTAATGTTGAGATTTAAGCCAGCTTTTTCACTCTCCTCTTTCACTTTCATCAAGAGGCTCTTTAGTTTCTCTTCACTTTCTACCATTAAAGTGGCATCGTCTTCAATTTCCTATTAAGTCACTACTCATCATAACTGATTTGGGATGCATGATGCAGTCAGCAGCAGTGAGTAGTAGCTGGAAGCAAGGTCTTAGTTTCCCAGACCGGGAGTCCTAACTGTCAGGCGAGTGCACAGAAAAAGAGACCCCCAAGCCGGACAGTCAGGCAAGAAAAGGAAATTTATTAGAGGGAAAAGAGAGGGTGACTGTCTCTTAAGGAGAACCAGCGTTCTCCCTTTCTGACAAAGTCCTTCAGTTCACTTCAGTTGCTCAATTTTGTCTGACTCTTTGCGACCCCATGGACTGCAGCACGCCAGGCCTCCCTGTCCATCACTAACTCCCGGAGTTTATCAGACTCCTGTGCATTGATTCAGTCATGCCATCCAACCATCTCATCCTCTGTCATCCTCTTCTCCTCCCACCTTCAATCTTTCCCAACATCAGGGTCTTTTCCAAGGAGTCAGTTCTTTGAATCAGGTGGCAAAAATATTGGGAGTTTCAGGTTCAACATCAGTCCTTCCAGTGAATACCCAGGACTGATCTCGTTTAGGATGGACTGGTTGGATCTCCTTGCAGTCCAAGGGACTCTCAAGAGTCTTCTCCAACACCACAGTTCAAAAGCATCAATTCTCCGGTGCTCAGCCTTCTTTATAGTCCAACTCTCACATCCGTACATGACCACTGGAAAAACCATAGCCTTGACTAGACGGACCTTTGTTGGCAAAGTAATGTCTCTGCTTTTCAATATGCTATCTAGGTTGGTCATAACTTTCCTTCCAATGAGTAAGCGTCTTTTAATTTCATGGCTGCAATCACCATCTACAGTGATTTTGGAGCACAAAAAAATAAAGTCTGACTCTGTTTCCACTGTTTCCCCATCTATTTCCCATGAAGTGATGGGACCGGGTGCTATGATCTTAGTTTTTGAATGTTGAGCTTTAAGTCAACTTTTTCACTCTCCTCTTTCACTTTCATCAAGAGGCTCTTTAGTTCTTCTTCACTTTCTGCCTTAAGGGTGGTGTCATCTGCATATCTGAGGTTATTGGTATTTCTCCCCGAAATCTTGATCCCAGCTTGTGCTTCTTCCAGCTCACCATTTCTCATGACGTACTCTGCATATAAGTTAAATAAGCAGGGTGACAATATGCAGCCTTGACATACTCCTTTTCCTATTTGCAACCAGTCTGTTGTCCATGTCCAATTCTAACTGTTGCTTCCTGACCTGCATACAGATTTCTCAAGAGGCAGGTCAGGTGGTCTGGTATCCTATCTCTTGAAGAATTTTCCACAGTTTATTGTGATCCACACTGTCAAAGACTTTGGCATAGTTGGTAAAGCAAAAATACATGTTTTTCTGGAATTCTCTTGCTTTTTTGATGATACAGCAGATGNGTTCATGTATTGCTGAAGCCTGGATTAGAGGATTTTGAGCATTCCTTTACTAGCATGTGAGATGAGTGCAATTGTGTGGTAGTTTGAGCATTCTTTTGCATTGCCTTTCTTTGGGATTGGAATGAAAACTGACCTTTTCCAGTCCTGTGGCCACTGCTGAGTTTTCCAAATTTGCTGGCAGATTGAGTGCAGCGCTTTCACAGCATCATCTTTCAGGATTTGAAATAGCTCCACTGGAATTCCATCACCTCCACTAGCTTTGTTCGTAGTGATGCTTTCTAAGGCCCACTTGACTTCACATTCCAGGATGTCTGGCTGTAGATGAGTGATCACACCATCTTTAATCTTTGCTAATTGCAGGTCATACGCCTCTGAACTCGCACACGGTTTGCCATTCCCTTGCCCACGAGCCAGGAGCAGGTATAGTTTAGAAACTGAAAAGGCGCTTCTTAACACAAGGTTAGTTAGAAGAGGGTTAAAACCCCGATTCAGGCATTTACTAGCTGGGTGACCTTGAAGAAGCTGCTTGCTTACTGAAACGTCTGCATCTGTAAAATGGGCTGAATGATAGCCTCAGCTCCTGGTATTGTTAAAAGAAGTTTCCTTCTAATGCTCTGAGAGCAACAGTGCATGGCACCTCTTAGGTGCTTAATAAATATTAGGTCATCAGCTATCTCCCCTACACCCCATCTCCTCCACACACAGACACACTTACATACTTCCTGGCTCCTAACCTCCTGCTCAGAAGTTTGAACATCTTTGAGGGAGGGAGAAGGAGAATAAGAGGAGATTGTTTACAAAAAGGGGTTTTAAGAGAAACAAGCAAAAAAAAAAAAAAATCATGGAAATAGCAAGAAAAGCATATCCAGATTGTCTGATCAGGGATGGTTTGGTCTCCCACTGGGACCAAAGGAAGCAGAAGTATTTTGTGTTAATGAAATTTGCTGGAAAATGCAGCTCTAAGGAAACACTGGCGGTGACTGCTCTATCCCTCTTTCTCCAAGTCTTTTCTTTTTTTCTCTTTCTCCTTCTTTCTTTTAAAAAATCTGATTGGTTATTTCTCAGCACCTCAGGACGACATTTCTTTCCCTAAGAGTACTGGAGGAGACCGAGGGGCAGCTGAGCTGGTGAGCTGTCTGTCCTGCCCTGTCCCCGAGACAAACGGGGAAGCCAGCATCCCAGTGTCAGCCCAGCTGTGGGACTGGGGGAGGAACCAGCTTTTGAGCAGAAGCTGCTCTCAGTGAAACTGAAGCACACTAAGCGGGAGGGGACTACTAAGCCCTGGGAGGTGCAGGGAGGGGTGAGTTGTTCGCTAATATATCCCTGGGGGAACTTCTAGTGTTTCTGGGCATGGCTGAGTGCACAGCTCATGAAAAATGCATCAGAGCATTGTTGGCATTTGATTTCAAAAGAAGCTACAGTACCAGGAGACCACGGTCTGTTTTCCTGCAACACCCAGATGACACACCAGATTTTCACTGCTCTCTGTCCATCTGTCCAGATGGTCCCAGTTACTTGGACAGAAAGCTTTATGGGTTCTTGTACAGGGTGTTACCTATCCTGCTTCCAGCGAGGCATTAGATATGACAAAGCTCAACCAGCAGAAGTTCTTTTTTTTTTTTACTTTGTGGCTAAGAATGCTTCAGTGCCTTTATTTCTGAATATATGTTGCTGTTGTATCAAAAGTTGTTTCTTTAGTGAATCATAAGAGCAACATGTACTGACTGTAAGGCAAAAGGAAGTGAAAGCATCTAGCCTCTATTGGACATCGGTATATCTGGGTATCATGGCATATCTCCTGCTAGGCAGTGCAGAAGACACGGGTTTGATCCATGGGTCAGGAAGATGCCCTGGAGAAGGAAATGGCAATCCACTCCAGTATTCTTGCCTGGGAAATCCCATGGACAGAGGAGCCTGGCAGGGTACAGTCCATGGGGTCTCAAAAGAGTTGGACATGACTAAGCAACTAAGCAACAACAAATAGAACAGGCATGATATGGCTACTTTGCATATCATATTTAATATCCTTCTCACTATTATGTCATAAAGTGGACAAGTTTGATTAATGCATGTTACCGTGGGAAGCAGCCCAGTATTCAGAAGGAGTGTGGGGTTGCCACTTATCAGCTATGTGAATTTAGGTAATTACTTAACACCTCTGAGCTTCATTTCTCTCTGTGTGATGAAGTTAACAATGGCAGCTAGTAGAGGTGTCGTGAAGATTGAATATAATTGTAATATAATGTGTTAAAATCTTTACTTGATCTATATGAGTGGGTCAGTGTTGAGAGCGCCTCTTGCAAAAAGACAAGAGAAAAAGAGCTTCATTGAATCATTAGGAGATTGAATCATTTAGTTTGCCTAAAGGCTCACAGCTGGCAGGGGGTTTGGTCAATGCGAAGCCCACAAATGACTGGTTTTAGACTCTAAACTGCTGTTAGTAAAGTAGTTACTCAGTGTACCGCATCTCATGTTGTACTGCCCACCCCAATTCTGCTCGCAATCTGTGATAATTTCAGGCACACACTTATCCTATGAGCAGATCCTAGGAAATCTAGGTAAGTTGGAGAGTTAGCACACGTGCAGGAGAGAGATGCTAGCACTCTAGATGTTTCACTTGAGTTCAGAATTTAGCCAGTCTCTATAGGCATGGGGCCGCGATGACGCATTTAGATTCCACTTCAAAGTCTCAGCAAAGTGTCCGCTCATGGAGTCCCTGCCTTGCGCCTTGGCTAACCGCTGGAACAAAACTAGCAAAGATGCTTTTAGTCTCACTGTGGCCTGTTCATTGTTGTCTTTATTAACACTCAGCACAGTATATGAAAGATACCTGTGAAAGAATGAGCAGGAACCTCTCCACTGAGATGAAAACACATTCTGGGGGGGAGTTCTAACTGGATTAATCTATTCTGATGGAATTATCTATATATTCATAGCTGAAGGTCCGTTTTGATGCAAATTATTATATCCTGATGTAAAGTACTGGTGCTTTTTGTTTGCTTGGTTGCTTTTTTTGTGTGTGTGTAGGGGGTTCTTTGGCAGAAGCTTTGATTGGAAATATTGAAAGCTGGGGAAATAATTGAGGAAGAAAACTCCAACTTAACCAGGGAGAGCCTGCTCAGTGAGGGGGGGCGCTGCTCAGTAAGGGGGCACTTGAGGTGTCGATTGCTGCTCAGACACTTGAGGGAGAGAAGGCAGGGCGCAGGGAGGAGAGAGGGTGTCGCAGTTAGCGTGGAAACCAGCAGCACGGCCACCAGGGGAGCTGAAACACAGCACCTGCTCTGCTGACCCCCTGCCAAAGGCGTCACGGCTCTTTCAGGTCCTTGTTAAACAGGCCGAAATCCAACCCAAACCTCTTTCCTACTCTGGGAAACACTGAAGCATTCATTTCCTCCCGCGATTCAAGGTGAGACTGCAAAAAGTATGACTCTCACTTTTATTTATTTACATTTGTCCTTACTGTCGTGATGGGTTCAAAGGCATCTGGGACAGGGGACCTGTCAGATGGTCGCCGTCCTGATGGAAGGCGGCAGGAAGCCAGGAGGACCAGTCCCTTGCCTGCCAGGCACGCAGGGTCTCCTGCACTCAGATCGCCTCCTGGGAGAATTCTAGGGGTTTGGCTGGGCTTGAGGCATTGCAGAGGAACAGTTGGTAGCATGCGTTTTGAGCCCTTATTGGCGAAAGCACAGGTAGAATAGAATTCTGTCTCCCAGTCTTTGTAGTCAGAGCCACTTATGAGCAATGGCATGAGGTGGTCTGGCTTCTCTGATGGCTCAGCAATGAAGAATCTGCCTGCGATGCAGAAAACGCAGGAGAGCTGGGTTTGATCCCTGGCTGGGGAAGATCCCCTGGAGGAGGGCATGGCAACCCACTCCAGTATTCTAGCCTGGAGAATCGCCTGGACAGAGCTGCCTGCCAGGCTCCAGTCCGTAGGGTCGCACAGAGTCAGACACGGCTGAAATGACTGAGCATGCAAGGCCCAGTGAGATGGTCAGCACCTCAGTGTGTCCAGGGTAGTTTGGGTGGGCTGCCTGGTTCATGTGGAGATAGAAGACTATCGCATCATCTGGCTTAGTGTAAACTCTCTCAGCGCTGCCCAGCCTTTTTGGCACCAGGGACCAGTTTTGTGAGAGTTCTTCCATGGCTGGGGGAGGCAGAGGAGAGGCTGGCTCAGGCAGTCGTGCTGCTAACAGAGGCGGGGAGTAACAGATGACTCTTGGCTCGCCCACCCGCCCCTCACCTCCTGCTGTGCAGCCCGAATCCTAACAGGCCGTGGACTGGCACCTGTTGTGGCCCAGGGGTTGGGGACCCATGCACTATGAAATGCTGGGGTGGCAGGGGAGAAAAATTCAGGTTCTACTGAATCTGCTCACAACGTTGCATGAGTTCAGTAGAGAAAACAGTAAGGTGTGGAGTAGCTAGGAAAGTCTTCATAGAGGTGGTGATTCCTCTTTTTCTTTTTATATTTATTTTTATTTACTTATTTGGCTGCACAGGGTCTTAGTTGTGACATGTGGGATCCAGTTCCCCAACCAGGAATCAAACCCAGGGCCCCAGCATTGAGAGCTCACAGTCTTAGCCACTGGACCACCAGAGAAGTCCCTCCTTTTTCTTTTTAATCCAACTCTATAGAGGCATATTTGCCATATAAGACTGTATACTTTCATACAATGTGTTTGATTTCTACCTGTATGTATTGCAAAGTTGTTACCATAGCCTTAGTTAACAGCTCCATTACATCACATAATTACCATTTCTTTTTTTGTGGTCAGAACATTTAAGATCTGCTCTCTGAATGTTATACATTTAATCACAGTGCTGTGCATTAGATTCCCAGGATTTATTTATCTCTCGAATTTATCTACTTTATAACTTCAAGGTTTGTAACTTTGACCAGTATCTCCCTGTTTACTCCAATGCCAGCCCCTGGTAACTATGATTGTACTCTTTGTTTCTATGTGGTCAGTCTCAGTCATGTCCAACTCTTTGTGGCCCCATTGACTGTAGCCTGCCAGGCTCCTCTGCCCATGGAATTTTCCAGGCAGCGACACTGGAGCGGGTTGCCATTTCCTCCTCCAGGGGATCTTCCTGATCCAGGGATCGTACCCACGTCTCTTGGGTCTCCTGCGTTGCTAGGCAGATATTTACCACTAGCTCCACCTGGGAAGCCCCCCTTTGCTTCTAAGGCTTTGGCTTTTTTAGATTCCACGTGTAAGTGATATCATACAGTATTTGTCTTTCTCTGTTTGACTGGTTTCATTTAGCATGATGCCCTCAAGTTCCCTCCATGCTATCGCAAATGGCAAGATTCCTTTGCTTCTCATAGCTGAATAATATGTTATTGTATATAAAAATACCACATCTCTTTATACATCCATCCTTTGGTGGGCACATAGGCTATTTCTGTATCTTGGCTGTTGTGAATAATTGTACGATAAACATGAGAGTGCAAATAATCTTCACAATCCTGTTTTCATTTCCTTTGGCTATTTTCCCAGAAGTGGGAATGCTGGATCATATGGTACTTCTATTTTTTTTAAGTTTTTTGAGGACTCTACATACGGATTTCCACAGTAACTACACCAGTTTCCACTTCTACCAATAGTGCACAAGGGTTCCCTTTTGTATTTTTTTTTAAACTAATATTTGTCTTTTTGATAACAGCCGTTCTAACAGGTGTGAGATTTATCTCACTGCAGTTTTGATTCGAGTTTCCCTGATGATTAGTGATACTGAGCATCTTGTTCTTGTATCTATTGACCATTTTTGTGTCTTTTTTGGTAAAAATGTCTGTCCAGTCCCTCTGCCCATATTTTGATTTGATTAGTCAGGGTTTTTCATTTGTTTGGGGGTGTTTTCTTTTTGCCATTGAGTTAGATTAGTTCTTTATATATTTTTGATATTAATCCCTTATCAGATACTTGGTTTGCAAATATATTCTGCCAGTCCATAGGTTGTCTCAGAGAAGGAGATTTCTGAGCTGGGCCTGGACTATTGCTGAGAGTTGAATGGATGGAAAAGAGAAAAGAGACTATTCTAGTCAAGAACGTAATGTGTTTTCTTAAAAGCAAAAGCAAGGAAAATAAAATTATCTAGATGGGATGGCATTTTGGGAAGGATAAGATCGTGATAAAGTTGGATGAAGTGTCAAAAATCCGGCTGGCTCTTTTATGTACTTTATGTGTTACCTACGAAGTAATAATGGTACAATTTAACTGAGTTTATATTGATGATAAGCAGTGTATGAGCTGCTCGAGATCCAGAGATGATAAGATCTAGTGTTTGACCTTAACGTCTCAGAATCTAAGCTTTGATAAGGTCATAAAGTCAATCCATTCTAGAATAATAGGTATATACCTATTATATATATAAATGTATGTATGTGTATGTACATATACATATATATACATGTATATATGTACATATAGGACTTTCCAGGTGGAGCTAGTGGACCTGCCTGTCAATGCATAAGAGACACAGGTTCCATCCCTGGGTCGAGAAGATCCCCTGGAGAAGGGCATGGCAACCCACTTCAGTATTCTTGCCTGGAGAATCCCATGGACAGAGGAGCCTGGTGGGCTACAGTCCATAGAGTCGCAAAAAGTTGGACACAACCAAAGTGACTTATCATGCATGCATATATATGTGTAAGAGTTAGGTGTGTGTATATATATATATACACACACACACCGAGAGAGTATGCAGAACAAAACCACTTGCTCTGCTTGCTGGATTCAGAAAGGCTTTGCAGAAATAGTAAGATCTCCACTGGTTGATGAAGGATGCCTAGGAGTTTGCCAGTTTGACAAGATGGAGGAGGCATTTCAGGCAGGAAGAATAGCACAGGAGAATGGCACAAAGGCACAGTAGAGTCCTAAATTACATTCCTTTTCATTTCAGCTAAAAAAAAAATGCTGTTTCACTGATGCTGGGGACAGAGCATATTTTCATTTTACCTTCCACGTTTTCACCTTGCCAGCTCTCTGTCTATGGACCATAATTTCTCAGCTTATCTCTACGGTGATATTTCAGCCAAATTACTCTACTAATATAATGCCTGATAGCTCAGTTGGTAAAGAATCTGCCTGCAGTACAGGAGACCCCAGTTCGATTCCTGGGTCAGGAAGATGCGCTGGAAAAGGGATAGGCTACCCACTCCAGTATTCTTGGGCTTTCCTTGTGTTTCAGCTGTAAAGAATCCACCCACAATGCGGGAGACCTGGGTTGGAAAGAGCCCCTTGAGAAGTGAAGGGCTACCCACTCCAGTATTCTGTCTGGCCTGGAGAGTTCCCTGGCTGTCTAGTCCATGGGGCCGCAAAGAGTCGGATACTTCACTTTCCTTCAGTATAATGCTAGGAAGACTTCACCGCTGTTTTCTGCTGCTATCCTTGGCTGTGTCCCTACCTTTCAGCCAACTTCAGTGATGATCATAAAGGGAAATGCAAATTCTCCCAGAACTGAACACAGACGTCCCCCTCGCTCCAGGATCAGGGTGTGGGTGATGGGAGGCATTATCATGTTCTGTCCCACAAACAACCATTCTGCTCCCCAACAGCAAGGGGGAGAGCAAAATGCATACCCTTTGCAGAAAGTTGTTGGAAGAGTGTGGGCCATTGTGATGCACCAGTTGTTAAAATCTTTGAGCATAACCAGAATTTTCCATTTCTCTTATACATTAATTTTCCAAGGGGCATTTTATATGTGATTTTCTGTGAGTCAAGTGGGGACAAGCACAATCACCATTTGGTAAAAGGGAAACTGAGTAAAGGAAATGCTTACTGACTGGAATAGAAAGATGAAATTATTTTCATTTCAGTACATATTCGCTTATTTACTTAGCTGCATTAGGTCTTAGCTGTGGCACACAGTGTCTTCACTGCATCATGTGGACTCTCTAGCTGTGGCCCGTGGGCTCCAGAGCGCGTGGACTCTGTAGTTGCAGAGCTGGGGCTTAGCTGCTCCAAGGCATGTGGGATCTTAGTTCCGCAAGCAGGGATCGAACCCATGTCACTTACACTGCAAGTTGGATTCATAACCACTGGCCACCAACGAAGTCTCCCAGCAAACATTTTGAGCATCTATTATATCTGAGCTTTATTGTTAGGGTCATGGTATATGCATGTAAATAAAACACCTCTGATCCCATCAGGCTCTTCTGTTCACATTCTGCTCTCTGGCTGGGATCCGTCTACCTCCATTCACCCTTGACCAATGCAGCTTACCCAGGTTTTGTATTTAAAGCCCAACCCATGTGCCATCTCCTCTCTGTGGCTTGACTTGACTCTCCCTTACCTCTCTCTGCAAACACAGTGATTTTGCTACCATCTTGGTTTTCCATGAATTCTGTCCCATATTCTATTCTACTTATTACGTTCTTCACTTGACTGAAATAGATGAGGCCATCTTTACATCCCTAATAGCTGGCATAACAAACAACAGACACATACTTAGTAAAGTGAAGCCATGGCTTTGCCTGAAATGGGTTCATGATCCAGAGGACATAAACACATGCAACTTTATTATGTATGCTAAATACTAAATCTATTTGAGGTCTTGAGATTGGTCGTAAAACTAATATTTGCTATAAACCTAGCAAATCTGATTTCCAGATTTCTGCTATTCTCTTTCCAATAAGATGATCCACCAAAGAAATTCTTATTTCCATAAAAGGTAAAAATCGTGCTCAAATCAATGTTGGGAATACTGAATACTCTGTTCTTTTGGATAGCTATGATTCCAATTAACATATTAAAAACTGAAAATTCCTGCTGTAAAAAAATCCCCTCCTCACTCTTCTCCCCAAAACCTGATTGTTCCCAAACCCAGTGGATCATAGAATTTATTACATGTGAAAACCAATCAGCATTCCACATCATTAGCAAACTTAGACATTCTTTGGATGATGCTGCCTTTGAGATCAAGTATTCGTATTGTGAAGAGTTTATAAAGCTCCTGTGGAAACAATATCTGGATAGACTTTTACTCTAAACCCACTTTGTGCTTGGAGGCCACTGTGCAAACTAGGTCAACGTGTTCATACTGGAGACTTCCAGGCCAGTTAGCATTCCTGAAGGGGAGAGAGAGGAGTATTGCCTAAGGGATAACCTGGATTTCTCTGAGGATAGAACTGGGAGCAAGGAGGCCCTTGGGAAGTTCCTGCTTTGTGGGGCCTGAAGCTTATACAGTGTGCGTACGTGTGGTATGTAACTTCTTTAAGAAAAATATTGCAAAATTAGATATAAGAGTGACTATTAATTTAGCATGAGAAAAGAAATAATGAACATTCACAAATTTAAAAAACTGATAAATATCATAAACATTACGGAAATATATACAATAATCTACTTTTTTGAGATAATTGCTTGACACACTTCCATGATATGTTTTCCCTACAATATAATTTATGTTCTCTTTGGATGCCTTTTCATAACAATTTTGTAATGTTTACTACAGATAAAACAGAAGGGTAATTCAGTCTTTTTTTTGGGGGAGAGGCTTGGTTGATCAAATGTATTTTTTATTAGTAGTAGCTTTTGAAATATTATATTGGTAAAGTCAAGTGAATTTTTAAGGAATATTTCAACTTTGGGCAGATTCTGTCAAGACTGGGTCATATAGAAATGGAGGTGGTCAGACTACTTCTGGAAGCCATTTCTATACCTGGAAAGGGAGTAAAGCCTTAATTCTGCTAGGATATATTGTGAACTATATGAAGATATTCCAACAAAGAACTAAAGGTATCCCAATCCACCTCCCATTAGTTGGATCCCAAATACATTGAGCCCTTCTTAAAGGGATGTGTGATGGAGAGGAGGTAGGAGATGAAGGGTATTGGGGTCTTCAGCTACTACAGCTAAAGTATATTGTTTATCAATTTTATGGAAAAGACAAGGCCCAAGGGACACATTGCTGTGCCCACTATCAGGGCTTTGGAAGCCCAGAATGAATGGATGCCCTAATGATTCAGCTTTCCTAGCTTCACTTCATGGTGGGGGAAAGGAGGGTCTTCTGTTAGAAAGTAACAAGAGAGGCATTGTACAGCCCGTCTTGGGTGGCCCTACATGGCACAGCTCATAGTTTCCCTGCCTTAGACAAGGCTGTGGTCCATGTGATCGGATTGGTTAGTTTTCTGTGATGGTGGTTTTCAGTCTGTCTGTCCTTGGATGGAGAAGGATAAGAAGCTTCCTGATGGGAGAGACTGACAGAGGGGGAAGCTAGTTCTTGTTCTGATGGGCAGGGCCATGCTCAGTAAATCTTTAATCCAGTTTTCTTCTGATAGGTGGGGCTGTGTTCCCTCCTTGCTATTTACCTGGGGCCAAACTATGGTGGAGGTAATGAAGATAATGGTGACCTCCTTCAAAAGGTCTCCTTGAAAAGAGCCTGATGCTGGGAAAGATCGAACGTGGGAGAAGGGGACGACAAAGGATGAGATGGTTGGATGGCATCACCAACTCAATGGACATGGGTTTGGGTGGACTCCAGGAGTTGGTGATGGACAGGGAGGCCTGGTGTGCTGTGGTTCCATGGGGTTGCAAAGGGTCAGACACGACTGAGTGACTGAACTGAACTGACGCACAGCAAGAAACTCTGTGTGGAGAGCAAGATAAAGGTATCAAGAGGTCACAGGTTCAGTAGAGAGTAGCTGGGACTGTTACCTTGGAATAACCAGCCTGTCCATAATCCCCTGGGCTCTTCGAGAGACCCTCTCCTCCCTGGGTCCTTGCGGTCCAGCGGCTCACCCCCATCACACAAGGCACTGCCTGGTGCCTCTTTATGACCAGAGGGCTGCTTGTGCAATGAAGGCCAGTCCCACTGCAGAGACTGTATGTGTCTTTCTTTTATTTTACTGGAAGTCTCTGCTGCCATCCGGGCTGGAAATTGCACCACACCGCTTCTGAATCGATTGCTTTTAGAGCTGTTGAGCTTTTATTACCGCTCCTCGTTGGGGAGAGCAGAGGGAGAAAGGCAGGTCAGCCTGGGCTCCGCGAGAGATGAATGTCATCAAATTGTCTTTCTCCAGCTGTTGAATAAAACTAGTAATGCTGTGCCATAAAACCGAAAAGAAAATGAGGATGTGAGAGAAAGGAGAGATGTTGCAGGGACAGAGAGAGACAGAACAAGATGAACATATGGATCTGACTCTTCTTGGAATAGACATCAAAGCCATATTGTGATGTTGACTACATAGTGCAGAAATGTTGTAGGAATGCAACAAGAAGTAAAAGGCGAATTTAAAAAAGATATCTGTTGGCAGTTGCACAAATCTGCCATCTTTGCAGGTTTACTGATGTTTCCTCTTTCTTGGAGCTGAGGAAAAAATATATATATATTATAATATTCCAAATAATATATATATATGTGTGTGTATATATACACTTTTTTTTTCTCACTCTGATTGACAGACTCTGTAATTTGAATCAAATATGATGGAATTCCTCCTTAATTATACATATTACTGTTATTTCACTGGCAGGTGTCTTTATCCACACAACTGGGCCGGTTTTATCAACGTTGGCATTTATTTTTGATTTATCTAGCAGCATTTCTCAGAGAAGGCAATGGCATCCCACTCCAGTACTCTTGCCTGGAAACTCCCATGGACGGAGGAGCCTGGTAGGCTGCAGTCCATGGGGTCATTAAGGGTCCGACACGACTGAGTGACTTCACTTTCACTTTTCACTTTCATGCATTGAGAAGGAAATGGCAACCCACTCCAGTGTTCTTGCCCGGAGAATCCCAGGGATGGAGGAGCCCAATGGGCTGCCATCTGTGGGGTCGCACAGAGTCGGACACGACTGAAGTGACTTAGCAGCAGCAGCAGCAGCAGCATTTCTTCACGGTTTAACATAAGGTGGAAAGTAGCAGGGCCATTCCCTCGAGATCGAGGAATTCACCCAACTCGATTTTATGAAGAACATTCTCATTCTACCTGGAATGTGTCCTCAAGAAGCTAGCTAACCTAGCTTCTGGGTCAGGAAGCTTGGAAAACAGGACCGAATGCTCGTGTGAACTTTGCCCATACTGTTTACAGTCCTAGACAACGCCTCATTTAACAATCTTGCCCCATATGATACCCCCACAATATTCATGTGCATGAACTGGATTCTTTCTTGTCATAAACCTTTTAGGAAAGGCTTAATGACACTGTCCATGGTATTTACCTATTTTCCAAAAATAGTCTAACTCTGTTATTATAATTTGGACTTTTGAGTTAAACTGGTCTGAAGTGTATTTAAGCATCACATAAATGTCAGATCTTACAGAGGATTCTCCTCTGCCGAGCAGGAGGCAATATGCCCATTTCAAAATACCAGTTAAAAGTGCAGGGGACTTAAATGACTTTCCTGGAGTCATACACCATATCAGAGCTTGGCATAACACCCAGGCATCCTGTTTCCCATTCTACAACTCTAACAACCAGAGTCGGTGTGGTACGATTGCACACAACAGGCCCTACCTTAGGAGTGGGATGCGTGTGAACATCATTCGTCACTTCAGTTCAGTTCAGTCACTCAGTCGTGTCCGACTCCTTGTGACCCCATGAATCACAGCATGCCAGGCCTCCCTGTTCATCACCAACTCCTGGAGTTCACTCAAACTCACGTCCATCAAGTTGGTGATGCCATCCAGCCATCTCATCCTCTGTCGTCCCTTTCTCCTCCTGCCCCCAATCCCTCCCAGCATCAGAATCTTTTCCAGTGAGTCAACTCTTTGCATGAGGTGGCCAAAGTGTTGGCGTTTCAGCTTTAGCATCAGTCCTTCCAATGAACACCCAGGACTGATCTCCTTTAGAATGGACTGGTTGGATCTCCTTGCAGTCCAAGGGACTCTCAAGAGTCTTCTCTAACACCACAAGTCAAAAGCATCAATTCTTCGGCGCTCAGCTTTCTTCACAGTCCAACTCTCACATCCATACATGACCACTGGAAAAATCATAACCTTGACTAGACAGAACTTTGTTGGCAAAGTAATGTCTCTGCTTTTCAATATGCTATCTAGGTTGATCGTAACTTTCCTTCCAAGGAGTAAACGTCTTTGAATTTCATGGCTGCAAGCACCATCTACAGTGATTTTGGAGCCCAAAAAATAAAATCTGACACTGTTTCCATTATTTCCCCATCTATGTGCCATGACGTGATGGGACCAGGTGCCATGATCTTCGTTTTCTGAGTGTTGAGCTTTAAGCCAACTTTTTCACTCTCCTCTTTCACTTTCATCAAGAGGCTTTTTAGCTCCTCTTCACTTTCTGCCATAGGGTGGTGTCATCTGCATATCTGAGGTTATTGATATTTCTCCTTAAATATATGCATAATATCTTCCCTAGTGGTCCCTCTACTGTGTTCAGTCTGTCAGGCCAAGCAGAATTGCTGTTATTATTTGAAATGGAGAGGATGTTTGGACTATTGGTCTCAGTGGCAGTTGGCACATAGGAGCTAGTGGACTGTGGTGTCATACAGAAAGATACAGCCTGGTGCACAGATCTGCCAGTGTATCAGCACAAATAATGGCATCAGATGGCCCTGCCAAACTGCTGTCTCTTTGCCAGTTCCCCACCTACACTCTCATTAGTTCCTGCCTAATAGCCAGTGATAAAGGTACTTTGAAGTTCCATGGATTTCCTTGTAAAGATCATACCATTTTGGATTTGGTTTAACATTCCAGTCTCTTCAGGTTGGAAGTCAGAGTTTAGGAGAGCTGTATTTTGTGTTAAAAGTCAGTGTAATATTTGTCTTGCTTGTTCTGTATATCTGCGACTATATAAATCTAAAACAGTATAAACAAGAAAAATTATTTATTGTTGGGTAATGATTATTTTGAAGGAAACTTTTCTGTTTTGACTGACCATCAGAATCAGTTCATCAATGAAGAATATCAGTGAATTAAGCATGGAAGAAACTTTGATCCAGAGTAATTCACAATGTGGGAGACCCTGAATGTAACATAAGAAACATGTTTAACCTGCTCTAATAGACTCTACTCACTGTAAACTCTTGGTGAGTAATTAGGGACTTAAGCAGAGTCACTCTGAAAGGATAACTCACTACAAAGCCCTTATCGAAGGCAAGAGGAGAAGGGGAAGACAGAGGGTGAGATGGTTGGTTGGCATCACCGGCTCAAAGGACATGAGCTTGAGTAAACTCCAGGAGTTGGTGATGGACAGGGAGGCCTGGTGTGCTACAGTCCATAGGGTCACAAAGAGTCAGACACAACTGAGCGACTGACCTGAACTTCTTTGAAAATGGACAACATACTTTAATGCTAGTTCTGACCTATAATGGATGATGTCATAATGAGGATCTAGTATATGATTCCTATTTTGTGAGTGGGATATTGAGGACAAGAGACATTTTTGTGACTATAAAATTTCCCTGAGCTGTTGCTCTGCAATTGCTCGGTCATGTCCAACTCTTTGCCACCCCATGGACTGCAGCATACCAGGCCTCCTTGTCCTTTACCATCTCCCAGAACTTACTCAAACTCATGTCCGTTGAGTTGGTGATGCCATCCAACATCTTGTCCTCCATTGTCCCCTTCTACCACCTTCAATCTTTCCCAGCATCAGGGTCTTTTTCAGTGAATCAGCTCTTTTGATCAGGTGGCCAAAGTATTGGAGTTTCAGCTTCAGCATCAGGCCTTCCAATGAATATTCAGGACTGATTTCCTCTAGGATTGATTGGTTTGATCTCCTTGCAGTCCAAGGGACTCAAGAGTCTTCTCCAGCACCACAGTTGAAAAACATCAACTCTTCAGCCTTCTTTCAGTGTCATGTGTCAAAATTAAGATTTGACTCAGGCCGAGCCCAAGTCACACTTTCACTTGAGCCCTGCTCTCTGCCCAGCAGCTTATTTCACAGAGGATACCCTTTGTTGGATCTTGTAGGGATCAAGATCTGTTGTGGGTATCAGTCTCAAGGGGCTTACAGCAGTAATAAGATGCTGTGTAAATAAGGAACATGTTTAACTTCCCGAAAACCCCTGTCTACGCTTTGAGGCTGTGACCATGATGTTGACAGGGATCAGTCTTAATATTTGACTAGTTAACTGTAGGGTTTGGTTTTCCATTACAGTGTACTCTGTTGAAATAGGGTCTCATTAAATAAATGCCCCTCCTATCAGAGACGAGTTTCCTACAAGCAATGTGAAGGCTAACAAGTTTAATAACTGACAATTTTTTTCCTTAAAAAAAAAAAATGGAAAGGAGAAAGCAAAAGAAAACTTTTAACCCAATTCCCTTCTTCTCACTGCAAGGCACACTATGGCCACTTGCGAAGATGTGTAATTGAATTCAGCGGTGCGGGCTGACAGCATTTCCACTGTAAGTGGATCTCTCTTCTCCATCAGTGAGAGAAAATGGCCTCAAATGATGCTGACTGGGACACAGCAGCCGTCTCCCTTGAAAATAGCTGGGCCTTATTGACTTCCCTGCGTAGGGAGTCCAAATTGCTACCCAGATGAGCCCAAGGGGCAGCTGGGATAGACCTGGCTACTCAGTGGGTCTCCATCCTTCTGGAATAAGTGATCAGGAGGGCCCATCCCAGAGGAAGGAAGAACATTGTGGCCAGGTGTCGGGAATAATGGGGCAAAGAAACGGTGAAAGCACTTTATAGATTTTAATAACATGTAAAGTAACACGTGTAAGTGTATTTATAAGTTTCATAATATAATACATGTCAAGCATCTTAAAAAAAAAAAAAAGATTGGGATTTCCCTGGTGGTCCAGTGGTTAGGTTAAGACTTCTCATTCCAATGCAGGGGATAGGAGTTCAATCCCTGGTCAGGGAGCTAAAATCTCACATGCCTTGTGCCCCCAAAACCAAAACATAAAACAGAAGCAATATTATAACAAAATCAATAAAGACTTTTATTTATTTATTTTTTTAGAAATATATTTGGGGGAAGTGCTGTTTATTATTTTTTTAATTTTGGTTTTGCCATGCATCAACATGAATCTGGCATGGGTGTACATATGTTCCCCACCCTGAACCCCCCTCCCACCTCCTTCCCCGTACCATGGTCCACATCAAAAAAAGTCTTTTAAAAAGAGATATTCCTAGGTTCTAACTATTTGTCCTTGCAGAGTGGTTTAGGATATGTCAACATTACATGCTCAGTCATGTCCAACTCTTTGTGACTCCCCTGGACAGTAACCCACCAAGCTGCACTTCCGTGGAATTTTCCAAGCAAAAATACTGGAGTGGGTTGCCATTTCCTACTTCAGAGGATCTTCCCTACCCTGGGATCAAACCTGTACCGCCTACACCTCTTCCATTGGCAGGTAGATTCTTTACCACTCTGCCACCTGGGAAACCCCTGTGTATACTGACTTTTAAGAGAACTGAGAATGAAAGAAGCCACTGAGGAAAAGAGAAGGTACTTTGAGTCTCAGACCTCATCCCTTGAATAAGGTCTGTAATGGTGATTGGTATTATTTAAATCTGCCATGCGTCTTCTTGAAGGTAGAACTTTCTTTACCTAATGACCATGGTGGAGTTTCAGAAATGTCGAGAATCTAGTTAGGGAAAGCCCCCAATGAGATTTTTTTGGCTGAGGATATTAACAAACTGCTAAATATAGTAAGAATCATGACCACCATCCTTGCCAACATCATCCCACACCTTTTGGACTTTAAGATGACTAAGCTTATTGGGGTACAGCCTACAGAAACAAGTTGCTCATACAAGGAAGGAGTTTCCAAGAATGCATTCTCATGGGTCTGAGTGTTCTCTGCAAGTGGCAGATGTCAGTGACAGCTGAAAAAGTTATAATAGTACAAGCATATTTTGAATGATCTGGCTGTGACCACTGAATACTCAGGTGCTTTCTCACGATTTTAATGACTATGCTGAGTTGTTTTCATACCACATGGGGACCAAACCTTTCCTGTCTTCACTGTGGAGAACTAATGTGAAAAGAACAGAGGCGGACAGAGAACATGACTATACGTTTATGCCATGCAAAAGGTAACATGACGTCAGAGCATGCTTTCACAAACAAAGCCTTCACGCTATTTAATGGCAGCCCGCTCCAGTACTCTTGCCTGGAAAACCGCATGGACGGCAGAACCTGGTAGGCTACCGTCCATGGGGTCGCAAAGAGTCGGACACAACTGAGCGACTTCACTTTCACTTTCACACTGTTTCAACTGGAGAAAACTGGAGGGAGGCTAGAATCATAGTGAGCATTGCTTGCAAAAGGTTGAAGAGCTCGGGCTTCTTGACTAGTGAACCTGGGCTTGCCTATTTCAGGTCAGGACTATTACTGTGGGAATGGTCTCCCATCCAAGTACCAACCAGGCTTGACCCTGCTTAGCTTCCGAGATCAGATGAGATGGGGCGCATTCACAATGGCATGGCCATAGACTGGGACTGGTAATTTTGTTTAAGCAACATCAGCTGTCACATTAAATTAAGTTGTTAATTGATATTTTACAACGTTTCTGGATTTATTTGTATTTAATCTCTAAATCTGTTTTGAAATTGACCACATGCTGGGCCACAGGGCAAGCCTTGGTAAATTTAAGAAAATCTGAATCTGGTTTGCTTTCGTAAGGGCTATAAGCATAAGTGGATTGCAGCTACCTTTGTCTGTATATATGTATGTAAATATATTTTTTTAACGGGCATACACTTTCATTCATTCATTCATTCTTATTTCGGGGCTGTGCCGGGGCTCCCTTGCTGCACACGGCCTTTCTCCAGCTGTGGTGGGCTGACGCTGCTCTCTAGCTGCAGCGCAGCTCTCATTGTAGAGCAGGAGCTCTAGGGCGCGTGGGCTTCAGCTGTTGCGGCACTTGGGCTGTCAGAGCACAGACTCAGTACCTGTGGTGCATGGACTTAGTTGCCCTGCAGCATGTGGAATCTTTCAGGCCAGGGATGAAACCTGTGTCCCCTGCACTGACAGGTGGATTCTTAACCACTGGACTACTGGGGACATCCTGTTTGTGTATATTTATGTAATGCTAAAATAAAAATAATTGGAGTGATCGGGGGCAGGGGGGTGGCTCGCCCCAAATGGCTTTTTCTTTTAAAGAGATCCTATATTTTTTTCAAGTTTGATAAGTCATCACTGATAAAGATACTCAGAGTCTGTTGACTCAGAATTGGGTGTTGACATCAGTAGGCAGGGTTTTCTTCTCTTCATATTCTGTTCCCCTGAGTTACGATTGCCTACTGATTTCAGTAGGGCTATGGAAATTACCAGCGGCCAGAAAAATGCAAGTTTGTAAGTACCCATTAGATTCGGTTTTGTAAGATCAAAGGCTCAATATTACCTCAAAGGCAATTGGGTAGATTCTTTGAGAGAAAGAGATGTGTCTGTGCAAAGAATAAAGCTCAGCACCTAGACTGGTTTTAGAGAGGGGATGGAAAAGAAAGGGATAGCACAGGAGCTGGCCAATTATTACTGTTGTTTAGTCAAGTCACGTCTGACTCTTGTGACCCCATGGACTGTAGCCCACCAGGCTCCTCTGCCCATGGGATTTCCCAGACAAGAGTACTGGAGTGAGTTGCCACTTCCTTCTCCAGGGATCTTCCTGACCCAGGGATCAAATCCACGTCTCCTGTATTGGCAGGTGGATTCTTTACCACTGAGCCACCAGGGAATCCTTCAGGCCAATTATGCTTTCTCCATAAATGAGAGTCTTAAAAAATTTCAGTGTGAATTACTTGGTAAACACAAATTACTGTCTTTAATATTTGTTAAGAAAAATTATTTAGTGCAAAGAAGGAAGCAGCACAGGAATTTTTAAAGCACAGACATATAACTTAATCACTTTCAGCAAAGCTTCGCATGTATTATTTTCCCCTACTTCAGTTTTAGATGTACTCAGAATATTTGGGGGGTGTTTAGGGAGAGTCTGTATGTCCAGGCTCTCTATGTCCAGGCTCTCTATGTCCAGGCAATGGCACCCCACTCCAGTACTCTTGCCTGGAAAATCCATGGACGGAGGAGCCTGGTAGGCTGCAGTCCATGGGGTCGCTAAGAGTCAGACACGACTGAGCGACTTCACTTTCACTTTTCACTTTCACGCATTGGAGAAGGAAATGGCAACCCACTCCAGTGTTCTTGCCTGGAGAATCCCAGGGACGGGAAGCCTGGTGGGCTGCCGTCTATGGGGTCGCACAGAGTCGGACACGACTGAAGTGACTTAGCAGTAGTAGTATGTCCAGTTGTGTGGCTTCTGAGCTGACATTCCTCTGTTCCTATAAGCCCCTGGGAACATGTCTTTAGCAGGTTCTTACTCTTACCAGAACAAAGGCATCAAGTTGCCAGTTAACTCCAATAATTAACTCCATGGAGCAAGTTTCCTTAATTTCACTTAAGGCAGGAGCAGAAAGCTGGTACCTACTGCTCTTTTTCCTTTGGTCTAATGCTGAACCTGGGGGAACTGAAGGATTAAGGAAATTTCATTGCCTTTAGTTTCTCTTTGAGGAGCCACCCCCACCCCTTCTTACTGCTCACCCTGAGTTAGCTCTCAGTTAATAGTGATTTCTCTGCTTGTCCAACCCCTGCAGTGTCCTCCAGAATTTCTACTGGCATAAACTGTTAAAGCCAAACCTTGCTGTGATTTTTGCCCCCATGGAGAAACATGCATTTCAGGAACAACAAACCCTTTATAACTTGGGAGACTCAGGGGCTTGATTGCATTACAGAGTCACAGGACCATAAGTACACAGCTGTATATCACCAGGGCTAAATTGTTTTCAGTTTGAAATGATGTCATCCACTTTCAACACAGCCTCAAGCCCAGTGCCCTTCATGTGGTAAGTATTCCATAAATACTTGACATTTTGATTTATTAATTTTTACCCCCTTGATATAAAGAAAAGTGTTATATCGATAACTCTCAGTTATCTGTAAAAATCACTTAGTCGCAACACTTTATTCCATAGCAATGTCAGATGACTTGGATAGCATTGCGTCATTCTAATATTTCTAATATCATACATGGAAAGTAAAGACCAGTAAATTAGTTTAATTGGGGGGAAATTCATGTTTGCACTGATAATAATTGCATATTATCTTTAAAGACATAAAGGGTTATTATTTTCAAGTAATGTAAACATAATAAAATATTGCTTGTAGAGATCCTACTTTAAGGATCTCCTAATAATTCCCATGTAATTAGCAATTAGAACATCCCCCTTAAACTTGCCCTTTCCTACTCCCTTTGTAACTCCTTTTTGAGTGTAAGGTTGCATCAGAAGTTGTACTCTGATATCAATTTTGTTTAAGCTATTAATTTGACAGTGATTTTTTTTGACCCTTGAATGGCATAATTACTTTAAATGTATTTCAGGTTAAGTTGTGTTCAAACTGACACCAATTTTTAAATTGGTGACTTTGAAGTCAGTGAAGAAAAGTAAAAAATAATGTATTTTGTATTTATGCAAAAAATTCTTGAGGCTGAACAGAACTGACCTCTGGGTACAAGACAGGATTGGACTTCCATATGTTAATGGCAAATAAGATAGGGCAGGGGCTTCTAATTACTTTAGTTTATTAAGACTCCCAGGGCACCTCTTAGAATGTAGAGGTGATGTTAGCCCTTATGTCCTGGACATGATCCAGTTTTGGTAATTGCTAATTACAATCTGTCTCCCTAATTCCCTTGACTCTTGCTTCTGAATGTGATTTTTCTTCACTTAGCAATATTTAACTATTATATACTCGTGACCATTAGAACAGCTACTGATTTCTATTTCTATGTTTAATATGCTCTTGTTTTTGTTTGCTTTTGATTCTTATTATTATCCTATTATTATTCTAACTATGTAGACAGAAAAGAAAACACAAATCTTTAAAAATTGTAGCTACTTTTAATGACTTAGGCTGGAACGTACTTTGTAAATCTAGCATAGGGACTTTCTGGATCCATGTTTAACAATCTGAAATCACTAGAAACACCAGTGGCCTACATCATACTCATTACAAAAGAGTGAAAACGCAGAAATGGATATCAGTCAGGCCAGGATTTTCAGTGTCCTCATTCTAGGGTTCCAGTCACGATGTGGAAGAGAGATACATGAAAGTTATCCCACAACTAGACCCACCTAATGATTCATCATGTTCTGGAGCCTACCCAAAACAGGAATATCTCTATTTTCGAGATTCTTTCGATCACAATGAATTGGAGCCGACGAATACAGAAAGACGTGATGGGTCCAAAAGATTTTATTCGTTTCAAAATACAGGTCCAAAGGATATCCAGGTGTTTACATTGTTTCTGGCCCTCTGAAGGTACACAATTATTCCTGAGTCTGTTGGGATGTAAGCCCTTGTATAGGATGTATTATATGGAGTTCAGATGGAGGGATATCAGGTTTTATCTGTAATCTACACTCAGTGTGTAAAAATCACATCATGAAATAAGTGGAATTATCTTCACACCCTAGCAACATTCAGATGAATGAAGCATCTTTCTTGCTAGTCAGTATGCACCGAGCCTTCTCAGTGAGCAAAAATACTTAGAACTTTCAAGACACAGACATCCCTGAGTCCCTGGATTACGTATGCCAAACATGTCAGATATAGATTTTGACCTGCCTTACTCACTCTAAAGAGGTTCATCAAACCGTCACTTCAAAGAGATGTTCTGCCCGAATCACCAGAATGTCTGAAAAACTCAAATATAATATTCCTGATATTTTCTTTTTGACCATGTTTTAGCCAGAGGTGGAAAGACACTTCCTGTGGGTTTTCTTAATGAAGCACGGTTTCCTGTGATATTGCCATACTGTGACTCAAACGCCCTATCCGTGACTCAGATACTGATCAAAGTAACTCATCTTATGAGTTGCGCTGTCTTCTTCTGCTGTTCTTCATACTTCAGTTCCATCAAAAGGAACAAATTGCTACTATTGTGTCTAAGAACACCATTTACTCACAAGCAGCATTGACATGGAAGTGAGGGATCCTGGTAACAGAACAATGGCTAATAATTGAGCTCGGAATGGCCATTTGGCTCGGGAGGCTGGGGAAAGATAATCATGTCCTGCAGTAGCACATTTCCCCAGCGTTCTTTGAACCTAAAATTGCCGTGTTGATGAAATCCATTTTAAACATGTTATTAAGGTTCTTAGGCTTGAAAAAAAAAATGGATATTTTCAGGATGTTCTGACTTTTTGATATATCAGGGAAGATTTTGATGTCAGAATGACCACACACAAAAAAAAATAATGACACAAACTACCCCCAACCCAGAACTCAGTAAATTTTATTACTGAGGGTCTGAAGAAACTCCCGCTGGTTTCTATGTGGCTATTTGTCTAACTTGAATATTATCTTTTTTTTTTTTTTTTTTTAATCCTGGTAACACACTGATACTCACCTCCTGCCACACAGTTCCTACTGCTGCTACACTGGAAATATATTCTTGCTTTCTATAAGTTTAATAGTCTAGGAGAGAGAGAAAAAATCCATCTATTTATTTCATTGTTTGCTTGCACTAATGCAGAAAACCATTGGACAAAGCCTTCCTCTTTAGTGAGTGGAAGAACAAACAGGCGTTGCATCCCCGGATTTTCTGCGTTCATTCTAATCAGGATAGCTGATACTGACCTTGCACTTAAAAATACTGGGCAAGCTCTAGGGACGAGTCTTGACCCAAATTTAGAAATGTTTTCCACTATACCTTCTAGGATGTGTATTTCCCAAACAATGAGAGGAGGATTAAGAAAGAAAAGCTAAAACACTAAGGGGCTTTGGATGGGCCCAATGTGTGTGTGTGTGTGTGTGTCAGAGAAACTGAAGCAGAGACTCCTGAGAACATATTTTAATCGATTACAATAAAATCTTTTATGAGCATTGCAAGAGTGGATGCATCCACCACTGTCCCCAAGCCAAAGCTTGAATCCTTAACATTTGCTGTCTTGGTGCCCTTAGACCAAAAGTCCTGTGTTCTTGGCCCCTAATTCAAGTTCCCTTCCGACCTTTTCCCCTCCCCCGCAAGGGTTATCTCCAGGTGACCTCTGAGTTTTCCAGGGACCATAATCCGTCCTCTCATAAGGTTTTCCTTCTTGGTCTCTTTGCTGATGTCTGCTGCCTGCCCAATTCAAGCAAATATATAATTGTCACGCAAGGACTCTGCCGTGAGAATGTTGCTTTCTGAGCCCTCCAGACTGGAAGACCTTCAGGGATCAAGATTCAGTTTAACCTCCTAAGGCCCAGCAGAGTTCTCCACAGAAACGGGGAAGAAATCCTTCTCCACAGATGACAGCTGGGCACGTGGTTGAGGCTAATGAAGAAACACCCCTTTCCCTGTTTCCTCTTCGCCTCTGGCACCCCCGCAGCCCTGTCTTACAGACGCTTCTCCTCACAGGCCCCCTCTTGACACACAGCCTGCCCAGAGCAGACCCCCCGAGGCTGACCGTGGAGGTCTTGGGACCCAGTTTGGCCCGGGTCCTGTCTTAGCCGGCAGGGACCATCGCAGTACTGCAGATACTGTGGCTTAACCCGCAGATTTTTGTTCCTCACAGTTCTGGAGTCTGGAAGGCCCAGAGGAAGGTTCTGGCCCATTCAGTTTCTGGTAAGAGCTGGCTTCCTGGCTCACAGAATGCTGCCTTGCCTGTGTCTCTCTGTGGCCTCTCTTTGGCATGTACATATGCCTGGGGAAGGGTGCCGTAGGAGAGAGAAAGCAAGACATCTTTTCTCTCAGATGTCTCCTCTTATGAGGGCCCAAATCTGTAATTCTGTCAGATCAAGCCACCCCTTATGACTGCATTTAGCCTTCCTTTCTTAGAAGCTCTGTCTCCAAATACAGTCACATGAGGAGCAAGTAAATTTGTGTTGCCGTCGCTGTTGTTCAGTTGCTCAGTTGTNAATCTGTAATTCTGTCAGATCAAGCCACCCCTTATGACTGCATTTAGCCTTCCTTTCTTAGAAGCTCTGTCTCCAAATACAGTCACATGAGGAGCAAGTAAATTTGTGTTGTCGTCTCTGTTGTTCAGTTGCTCAGTTGTATCTGACTCTTTGCACCGCCATGGACTGCAGTACTCCAGGCTCCTGTCTCCTGCATAATCTCCTGCAGTTTGCTCAGATGCGTGTCCACTGAGCCAGTGATGCTATCTGACCATCTCATCCTCTGCTGCCCCCTTCTCCTTTTACCTTCAATCTTTCCCAGCGTCAGGATCTTTTCCAGTGAGTCAGCTCTTCATAGCAGGCGGCCAAAGTGTTGGAGCTTCAGCATCCGTCCTTCCAATGGATATTCAAGGTTGATTTCCTTTAGGATGGACTGGTTGGATCTTCTTGCAGTGCAAGCGACTCTCAAGGATCTTCTCCAGTACCAGATACATTTTAGGGGGACACAATCATTTAGTACATAACCACTCACATTTAAACACACCAGGGACCATTGATACAAATCTATTCATTCCTCCCTAAGTGGTTATCCAAGTGCTGGCACAGAAAGTTACCATCCATTGGATAAGTACAGTATATGTTTGAAACCATAGGTAAATTACAGTATGGCTTAGTGACTGTGAGAAGACTGACAGATTAGCTTGGGCTAGATTTTTATGATAAAATGGACTATTTTACAACCCAAGAAAATGAACCAAACTCCCATAAGCAAGGTAAAAATGCACTGATGTTGGAAGGCACATCCTCACTTGGAAACAGGGCCATTTTCAGCATCTCATTTAAACACAAAGGACACTAGAAAATTAAAGAAAATAAAAACTGTGCCCATATATGATTAAAGTCGGAAATGACATCCCAGGGTGGTGATAGGAGCAAAGCGTAGGCATCAGCGGGCTTCTGCAAGGCTCTCCCTGGGTCTTGGTCTTTATTTCCAGTCTTTTGATCTACGGTCCATAAGATCATTTCCTCAGTAGGTCAGACTCTGGGGAAGAAACGACATTATTAGTTTAAAGTCTGAATCCTGAAAGGTAATTTAATTACCAAAAATAATTGTAGTGAATATGTCGGCAGGCACGTGTGTGGCTGTAGGAGGGATAGAGAAATGAAGAGTAGAGACTGACAGAGATGGGGGAGAAATGGAGAGCACCTGTTTTGTCTGAGTTTTCCACTTTTTAAACAAACAAAAAAAGCTAGAAATGTGAAATTTTATATAGAAATCTCAATTTGTGAAAGTCAGAAACGAATTCTTTAATTAACCACTCATGGGCCAGCATAGAAAAGCGGTATCCAGCCTTAGCTGCTGCTGTTTGTAGAACATGTACATCCGTCAGTTTTCTTGAAGGCGCTAGGAAGGATGTCTTCCCTTTGTTTTGTGGGTTCTGTACACTGCTTTCTTAAGAGGATCATAAGGCTACTCTGGTGTTCTCTCTGCTTTTGTGGTTGCTTGGCCATTCATAAGGCTTATAGTTGATAATGAAGTTGTCTTGGAGGGCTGCCATGTCCATGATGTAGTTGCTTATCCGATTTTGTAATCCTTTATCAATTCCCTCTCCAGCTTGGAGGCCAGGCTGAGGTTATGGAACAGAATATTAAGTGGTTTTAGATCAAGTCCCATCTCTGTTAGGATCTTCTCTGTGATAATAGGAGACATTATTAATAATAATAACAGCAATAACACATAGCAGTAATAATGTGTCATTGTATTCTAAGTTCACCCTGAAGTAGATGGCCAATCTAGGACCTTTTCTTATCACAGCCACACATTTTTACATAATATCAAAGAAAATAAAAATAAAAGCAATTCCAGTGGCAGCTAGAATTAGGGAGAGATTGAAAGCAGCATAAAGGAATAAGCAAAAGCAAAAAAAAAAAAAAAAAGTAGTCCAGAATATGAATATATTCTGCCAACAATGAGATATATTCACAAAAATGTCTTGCATTTTTCTTCCAAGTGGATGTTAGGTTGGTTGCCATTTCTTAGGAAAGGTGGTTTTGATTAAAGTGCAGACTTGGATTCATGCCACCTGAGTTCCACCACTTACTATCTATGTAGCCTCACAAATATATCAAGTGTCTCTGAGTTGCAGTTTTCTCATCTGTATCAGGCATAATAAGTACTTAGTTTGTGGAGAAAGAAATGGCAACCCACCCCAGTATTCTTGCCTGGAGAATCCCATGGACAGAGGAGCCTGGTGAGCCACAGTCCGTAGGGTCACAGTGAGTCAGACATGACTGAAGTGACTGAGCATGCACAGATGCAGTTGACATGATTAGGGTGGGTTGGAGATCAACTTAGCTCAGTCTTCCACTTTGCAGCTTGGGCCCAGAAGGGGCAACAGTGTGTCAAGACTTCAGTGTGAGTTCGATAGCCAACTTGGGTCTCCACAGATGCACAATTTTCCCTTTTTGCAACCAAGACATTATGAGTAAGGCTCCATCTCCACTCCTCTGAGTTGGAGCACAAGAACCTTGTGCTTTCCTACATAAAAGGGGCGGGAAAGGGCCAAGAGAAAGCTGTTTGATGGTTAGCTAAAATATGAGATGTTTCTTTGACAATACAAAATCTATTTTAAGACCTTTTATAGAAAGTAACACTGTCCAATAGAAATAAAAAATCAAAAATTTTCTAATAACCATGTTTTAAAAAGTTATAAAATGGTGCAGTTAATTTTAGTAACATATTTTACTTACTCAGTAGATTGAAAGCATCAGAGAAGGCGATGGCACCCCACTCCAGTACTCTTGCCTGGAAACTCCCATGGACGGAGGAGCCTGGTAGGTGGTAGTCCATGGAGTCGTGAAGAGTCGGACAGGACTGAGGAACTTCCTTTTCCCTTACCTGTGTCCTACTAGGTACAGTTAGATGAGGTACTCCATATAAACCTTCTAGCATTCTGCTAGACACATTTTGTTGTCATTGCTAATTAATTTTGTTATTGTCAGAATACTTAGGATTACTGTTGGAGTCTTCACTCTCTGACTTGCTTTCCTTCTGTTTTATTTTTTATTGGCGGGCCTGAGACAATTAGGGGAACCCCATCCTCAGCTTCTCAATGCTATTTTCTCATACATGATTTTTTTTTTTAACTGAGTGCTGTCTTCTTTCTAAATGCAATATTAAAAACCATCAGAGTGGACTTCAGAACTTAATGAAGTATCTAGATGGAATAAATAAGAGACAGGCTTTAGGTTAAATAGACATTAGGCTTGTTCTTCCTCTGCCTCTGGCAGGGATCCACTTTGAAAACCTGAAGGGTTAAAGAGTCTCTGTGAAATGAGTACAGTCATAGTCATGCTTGATCACTGTCAAAGAGCAATAAAGAACTCAGATGTGTTGGGTTACTGTCCTGTGCTGATTTATACATTATTTCGTTAGATCTTTGGATAACATTATAAGAAAAAGAGTCTGTTAATAATGTTGTTGTTGTTCAGTCACTAAGTTGTATCCGACTTTTTGCAACCTCATGGCAGGACCCCAGAAGAACCTGCCAGGCTCCTCTGTCCATGGGATTTTCCAGGCAAGAACACTGGAGCGGGTTGCCATTCCCTCCCCCAGGGGATCTTCCCAACCCAGGGATCGAACCCGCGTTTCCTGGATTGGCAGGCAGATTTCTTCCCACCTGGGAAGCCCCTTTCATAATGTGATTTTATATAAGAATTACCCAGAAATGTAGTGGCTTAAAACAATGATAAACATTCTCTCTCATGGTGGCTGTGGGTCAGGAATTCAGGTGTGACTAAGTTAAGTGGTTCTGATTCAGACTGTGTCCCAAGATTGTCCTTGGTGTCCACCAGGGCTGTAGTCATCTGAAGGCTTGAGCAGAATTGGATGTTGCACTTCCATGATAGCCCATTCTCGCGGCTGGTGGCTGATGAAGCAGTGCTGGCTCTTGGCAGGAGGCCTTGGCTCCTCTCACAGACCTCTCCACAAGGCTGTTTCAGACACGGCAACTGGCTTTGCCCAGGATGGGTGAAGTGGGGGAAAGACAGAGAGATGGGCAAAGACAAAGAGAGAAAACAGACAGCAGCATTCACGTCTGCCATATCTACTTACTATCTCTGACCCACAGTGGGGAAAAAAAAAGTGAATATAAGGTTCTATGCTTTGAAGGGAGGAATTTTAAAGAATTTGCAGAGACATTTTAAAACCACTGCAAGGCAAAGGGTTGTTATCCTCAATTTACAGATGAAGTAATTGAGCCAACATGCCTAAGAAAAGAAGTAAGTTCTAGAACTTGTTCATTGGATTCTTCCCAACCTCCTATTTAAATGACATCTTTGTTTTAAAAAGATTATAAAAGTGGTATCACCATTGATTTTGTGTGTGTGTGTGTGCCCTCTAGTAAAAATTTGAAGACCTTATTTTCTAGAATTGTTTGTTGCAGTTGTGTTTTCGGAGTAGTCATTTGTATGCAACTCACCTGATAGGGGAGGTGTATTTCTCGCCGGAATTAGTATATGCAGAAAACATCATCAATCACAGTCATCACAAAGCAATTAAGTACCTAATTGTGCGTGGCACTGAGTTTGCTGCTGAAACAGAAAACTTTATAGGCCTGCTGCCTACCCTCTAGGGGCGTGGAATCCAAGAACTCCGTAGAAGATTGAAGCATGGTAAAGAAAACAAGGACCCAAGGTGTAAGCAAATTCTGAAATATGGCAGCAGTGGCAAAGGGGAGAGGATTGATTCAGAGGAAAGAAAAAGAAAGAAGAAGCTGAAACAGCATCAGGCTAAAGGGAGAGATGCATAAGAAGGGTAAAATGCTGAATTCATATGACCTGGATTTTTTTTCTCTTTTAAAGATAAAGAAAATTGGAAAAAGGTTCCATGCTTTTCTTGGGACTCAACTTTTCACAATGTTGTTCCTTATGTTTTTTTTTCTCTTTGAAGCAGACTTTTCTGTCATTTTAGTCTCACTTCCATGTCACGTGGAGAAGGAAATGTTAACCCATGCCAGTGTTCTTGCCTGGAGAATTCCACAGACAAAGGAACCTGGCGGGCCACAGTCCATGGGGTTGTAAACAGTCAGACATGACTCAGTGACTAACACCTTCCATGTCACTGATGGCTTTTAATTCGTCATTTCAATCGCTAACCCTCAGTGAAATTGTTGCCTAAGTGTCTTAATAGAATATCTGAGGTTTGTGTCTGTTGTTTTCATGCAGAAAGGGAAGAGGATGGTCTTCCTTTTCATCTGCATTTGTCCTTATTTTCAATCAATCATGCATTTATAATCCAACTGGGAAGCTATGATTCAGACACTAGCCCTTCTGTTGCAAGAGTCTGCTGTGAAATTGACCTGCTGGCCAAGTTGTGCTTTTTTTTTTTTTTTAACTTAGATTTTGCTTTCTTTCTGGGAAGAAGAAAGACTAAGTCCCCAAACCAGCAGCAGCAGATGCTGCCAAAATGGTATTTTTTTCTTATCTGTGCTGATTTCAAGGGGAGAGTAAAAGAATGTGTAATTGCTTCTCTCTCAGGCTGCTGGGATGGCGCCTGTCTCTCTGGCATTATCCACTTATTTGATCTAGGTAAGGAAAGAGGCAGAAATAAATTAAAAATACATTTTCCCCAAGGTACCAAGGCTGTTACACATGCTCCCTTCCACCCATCTCTGGCAACTGTGTGCAAATATGAGTTTAGGGAAAAGCTAGACAAAGGTCAAAATCTCCCCTCAACATTCCTCCCCTTTCCTTTATTTGCCTTCAGTAAAGACAGACCTCAGAATAGCAAAGAAATTAACAGCCATGACAACATAGCGGTTTCTTTTGAATGTGGTAATATGAGCAGGTTCATCTATTTTGGCCACAGATGTCAAAATTCAAGTTTCTAAAAGGAGGCAAGAAAACCCACACATTTAAATAGTGACTTGTTTACTTGTATTAAAGAACGGTTGGATGGAGGAAGAGGATTCTCCACCCAGGAGAGAGGCAAATGGGAAGCTGGTTGTGTCCTCATGTTGGACAGAAGGCAGCCTTCTGGCCCGGCTGTCAGTTTCCATCTGATCAAGCTCCCGTGTGCCGCCCCCCTGCGACCCCCTGTGGATTGGATTCTGACTCATCCCAGAGAATTCCTGTCTTGATCCTGCTTTATCTTTTTTTTTTTTTTTCCTCCTTTTCCACTTTCTACAGACTCCCCAAATCAGAGGAAGCTCAGTGCCAGCTCTTGTATTATCCTGAACGTTTTCGGTTGTGACAGTCACTGCCTCAATGGACATGAGTCTGAGCAAACTTCAAGAGATATGTGAAGGACAGGGAAGGCTGGCGCGCTGCAGTCCATGGGGTCGCAAAGAGCCAGACACGTGTAGTGACTGAACAACAGCAACAACCGACCCGTAGTCTCAAATTTCTAGTAGCCATCTGTGTTTCTCACGTCGAGCAGTAAGAAGGTTCTCTCAAAAATCTCATCTAAATTCCTCTTAGCATAATAAAATCAATTGCTTTTTGCTTTATTCTCTTTAGCAATGAAGCAACTGTTTACCGTCAGCTATTAGCAGTCTCCAGTATAACTAGTAAAGTCAACTTGGAGGCGTTTTTATTTTTTTTTAATAGCCTTTGAGTCCTTCAAATGTACTCATATTTCTCAATTTGGACTGCTTTTTGTTTTGCTACCATTGTCTGTGAGTTTACCTTTTTCTGACCTTCTGCTTATTCATTATTTAAAACTCGGCTCAAACATCCCTCTTCCTTTGAAGTCGATGACTCAACCCTTAAGAAGCTTAGATACATTGAACTTGGTAAGCACCCTCACACTTTCTACATACTTTTATAATGTGTGTGGGTACATAACTTTCTGATTTGTTACATGATAAATTTCTCAAGTGCAGAGCATGCTATCTCTGTGTGTCTTCAGGTACAATACTTGTACAAAGTAGATGTCCCGGACATGCACACTGGATGAGTGAGTAAATGAATGAATGGATGCTGCTAGTGTCAGCGTGATGCGTACTTAGGGGTTTTGATTGTTCCAGGGCCAGTATTAACGCTTCTCTTCAGTGCATCAGAACTGTGCTTGAAGTCCATTAACTTCAGACAGCCAAGCACAATCACGATGTGCATTTTGTTACCGTACCTACTCTGGGTGAAGGATGGATGATCCACTTGTGAAAAGTTTGAGGGAGCACAGTCTGCAAGACTGCTCCCACTTCTGACACCAACTGCAAGTTTAGGAATTTTCTAAAACTACCCTCAGGTTTGATAATTTAGTAGGAGAACTCACAGAACTCACTGAAAGCTGTTATGCTCCTCTGTGTGGTTTATTATCAGGACACGGTACAGAATAAATCAGTCAATGGAGCAGCCTGCAGGGACCCAAACAGGCAGTCTCTCCAGTTGCTCGCTCCCTGTGGGGTCACAGGCAGCATTAACTCACTAATATGTGACCAAATGCCCTGAATATTGCTCTCCGGGGAAGCTTACCCAGTCCTTGGTGCCCAGAGTTTTGTTTTGTTTGGGAGCTAGGGGACAGGAGCTCCATCACATAAGTGTGGTTCTCTACCCACGTGGCTGACCTCAGGCTCTTTGCTGTCAGGAGGTAGAGCTGGTAGTGAATCACCCAGAGTCCTCACTTAAAGTCACATTGTGGTCGTGCCTTGCAGTCCCATCGTAGATACCAGAGTTGGACCTTCTGGCATGCCAGCCCTACCCTAAGCAAAGACAATGCTCCTATCAGACAGGACAGTCCAAGGTACACGGATTACCTCCTAGAAGCTGAGGGCAAAGGTCAGAAGGCTCCCTGGCAGCGGTGGTGTTTTAGTCTCCAAGCCCTGTCCGACTCTGTGACGCTACAGACTGTAGCCTTCCAGATTCCTCTGTCCCTGGGATTTCCTTGGGCAAAATTATTTCTTTGCTGAACATTTTGCCTCATGCCCCAAAGATTCCACCCAACCCTTCACTATCAAATAAGAGAGACAGGAAATCTGATACAGCAGCTCCCATACCTTGAGAAAAAGGAAGAGGAAAGGCTTTGGGACTTTTCAGTCAGGATGGGTGTGTTTACAAGGGACAAAAATCCCCTTAATTCAGTTTCAGCTAAGTGTCTGTGAGGCACCCCTGGAGTGTGGGAATCATTTATGAACATCTCTCTCCTTTCTTCCTCTCTGTGACGAATTATTTTCCTTAATAAAGATTTAATAATTTAGTAACTCTCATTAGATATTTTTCACTCATTAGTTTTAAAACAACTCACCATTAAAGTAGAAGAATGCATTTCACTTTAAGAATAGTATCCGGATTCAATTGCATTATTTTATATAAGGCCCCAAATTTGAACTTATACCTCCCCCCACACCCCAAAAAATTACACAGCACAGTTCTTTCCATTTCACTAAGTGGACCCAAATAAAACACAGTTGAAAATTCCAAGTGATCACATAGAATGACTGAGTTGAATAACTCAAATTTTCTTTCTTTTGTCTTCATAATCACTGTTCTCTTACTGATTATTTCAAATGGATTGTTTAAACAAAAAGGTAATATGTACCACAGGATTGGAGACCCAAATTGCACTTAAATTAAATGCTCATGATTCTGGAACATTTTAAACTTATTTTCCAAGTGAATGCATATAGCTGCGTCCCTGGATTTGGGGGACTGATTGTGTATTTGGGAATTCTCCAATTATCTTCCATGTAGAATACAGTGGTTATTAAATAATAAGTAATCAAATGTGTTGATGTGAAGCTTACATATATAATTTTAAATTCAACTGTGTCTTTTTCTTTCATTAGGGTATAGTTGCTTTACAATGTTCTGTTAGTTTCCATGGTACAACAACAAAAAATTTCAACTCTGTCTGAGACAACTGTTTAGAGTTTTGACCAACAGAAATTTTATGGTTTTTTGTTTGTTTGTTTTTGTGAGTAGAGTTGTAGAGTTTTGTTTCACTGGCATTGTTTAGAATTGTGGTGGGAAAGCAAAATGAAAAAAAAAAAAAATTGGTCAGAAAGGATTAGGCCTATGTTTTTGTATTCTCAGTCATTTCTTCTCCGTAGCACAGAAGACTATGTCTTTCTCCCATAACTCAGCATCTTTGTTAGTTGTGGAACTCACTCTGATATCCTTTCCACTGCCTGGGGTGGGGTATATTCTGAGGAGGGGCCAGGATTGCTCACACACTGCTGCAGAACATTTGCTGGTGCTATTTACAGCCCTAATTAAATGGAAGATTATTAGAAATGGGAGATGACTATAAATAGCTGGTCCATTTTATCTGTTTCTTCAGTGTGTGGGAAGAGCATCGCTAAGCTTGTCTCTTGAAGTTCACGTAACTCAGGATGTGTTCTGTTTTGACTTAAAAAAGAAAAAAGGTCTCCTGATGCTGATCAAAGTGGAAAGAAAAACAAAGAGGAATCACTCTCAGTCATTGCAGGATATGGATGGAAGGGGAGTGAAATGAAATGGAAGTGGGGAAGATGGTGAGTGATATAAGGAAAAAAAAAATGTGGGCGTAATCCTTTTTGACCAATGTTTTCCCCAAAAAATAACTAAAAATGAATCTTACTTTCAAGTTTGTGAAAAACTGATTCACAAGGCTCGTTAAGACATCTTTTACAGGGAAAGGTCCGCTCCTATCAGTTTTCTTCCTCTATGGTAGAGAATACAGAAATCAGCTCAGCTTTAGGGGCCGTGCTGTGATCGAAGTGAACTTGACGTTGGCCCAATCACCTGGCCTTTACAAATCCCTGATTTCCCAAATTATGAAATACCTTTAGATACAGTCCCTCCCATCTTGGCTCTTGTGATAGACTTCTTCCCTTCTGGTTCTGCCTCCCTTTTCTCTTCCCCTCTGGCTTCCGCTGAACAACCTGCCAGACTCATCTAACAATTCTCACCTTTGATCCCTTTTCTTCAAAAGGCTTTAGCATTTTTCAGTGACCTGTTTAAAATATCCCAGGTCTTTAACCTGTCTTGAAGACAACCTGTGATGCTCTTCTAACCCATATATGAACCCTAACTCCCTCCAGTCCTTGGCTCAAAGGAGTTCTGGTCCAAGGGGCTTACAGGCATGGCTCAAACCCAAAAGTCAGGGGTCCTCAACTTCTGGGATCTAATGCCTGATGGTCTGAGGTGGAGTTGATGTCATAATAGAAATAAAGTGAAAGTGAAAATGAAAGTTGCCCAGTCGTGTCCGACTCTTTGCGACCCAGGCCAGAATACTGGAGTGGGTAGGCTTTCCCTTCTCCAAGGGATCTTCCCAACCCAGGGATTGAACCCAGGTCTCCTGCATTGCAGGCAGATTCTTTACCAGCTCAGCCACCAGGGAAGCCTGAAAGCACAATAAGCGTAATGCTCTTGGATCATCCCTAAACCATCCCTCTCCCCGTCCGCCCTTGGAAAATTTACCTTCCATGAAACCAGTTCCTAGTGCCGAGAAGGCTTGGAACACTGCTATGGAGTGCTTTAGTTATTACTTCCCTGTTTCTGTTCATCTTTTTGTTTGTTTCTTTGGTATATCCTTGTTCTCCCACTGACTTGTAATTCAAAGCCAAAGTCAAATCCTGTTTCTCCCAGGTGGAAATTACTTTTTCCCCATACTCTAGATTCCTTAAACCTAATGCCAGAGCTTTTCATTTAGCACTTACTAATGGTCCGGTTAGTTCTTTATTTGTGTGTGTGTGTTTCCTCATCAATTAGTTTTAAGGCTCTTTAGAATTGTCATAGCAGAGGGACATGACTAAACCTGAACCTCTATTGTATTTTGTTGCCTATGCAAGATTTTCTCAAATAATCTCATTTGATCTCTAAAGCATCCCTTTGAGGAGGCATGATATCATCCACAGTTTTACAGTAAAGTAACAGAAGCGCAAGAGAAGCTAAATAATTTTTCCTGTATTGCTCAGCTGATAACTAATAGATCCATATTATAAAGTGCTGGATGTCTGACTCTCCTTGGTTCTCTTCATAGTTCATGGCTACTTTTATAATTTTTGCACCCACCATAATACCTGGCACTGGTTACAAATTAATGATATTTGTTAGCTGAAAGAATGAAAATGAGTAAAAGAATGAATGAGTGAATGAATGAATGACAGCAGTACTATGTATGACATTAATGATTTTAACAGTTCAGCATAACTTCACTATGACATTCTCAGGGTGTCTGCCAGTGACCTGAGAAATGCAGCCACTTGTTAGTGGAACTTGTCTCTCTCAAAAAACAATAATAAAAGTTAAGACAGGATTCAGTTCAGTTCAGTCGCTCAGTCATATCCAACTCTCTGCGACCCCATGAATTGCAGCACGCCAGGCCTCCCTGTCCATCACCAACTCCCGGAGTTCACTCAGACTCACGTCCATCGAGTCAGTGATGCCATCCAGCCATCTCATCCTCGGTCGTCCCCTTCTCCTCCTGCCCCCAATCCCTCCCAGCATCAGAGTCTTTTCCAATGAGTCAACTCTTCGCATGAGGTGGCCAAAGTACTGGAGTTTCAGCTTTAGCATCATTCCTTCCAAAGAAATCCCAGGGCTGATCTCCTTAGTCTTAGGAATATTTTCTTTCATAGCAAATGCTAAGAGCAAATTCCACGGTATTTATAGAATTTTTTGCTTCTGCATTGCCCTTCAAGTTGCTACACAGAAGTCAAGCAAAACTGCAACACATATATTCTGATTTAAAGAGGTATCTCTTTGGAGAAATGTCTAATTATATCTTCTGCTCAGTTTTTGATTGGGTTGTTTTGTTTTTTGATATTGAGCTGCATGAGCTGTTTGTATATTTTGGAAATTAATCCCTTGTCAGTTGCTTCCTTTGCAAATATTTTCTTCCATTTGGAGGGTTGTCTTTTAATCTCATTATGGTTTCCTTTGCTGTATAAAAGGTTTTAAGTTTATACAATGAAATATTACTCAGCCATAAAAAGGAACAAAAGTAGGTCTTTTGTGGCTATGTGGATGGATCTAGAATTGGTCATTCAGAGTAAAGCAAGTCAGAAAGAGAGCAAATGTCATATATTAGTGCAGACATATATGGAATCTAGAAAAAGGGTACAGATAAACCTATTTGCAGGCAGAAATAGAGACGGGACATGTGGACACAGAGGGGGAAGGGAAGGGTGGGATGAACTGGGAAGGTAGCATTGACATATGTTCTACCATGTGTAAAACAGACAGCTAGTTGGAAATTTCTGTATCGTGCCAGGAGCTCAGCTTAGTGCTTTGTGATAACCTAGCGGTGAGACACGGAGAAGGCAATGGCACCCCACTCCAGTACTCTTGCCTGGAAAATCACACGGATGGAGCAGCCTGGTGGGCTGCAGTCCATGAGGTCGCTGAGAGTTGGACACGACTCAGTGACTTCACTTTGACTTTTCACTTTCATGCATTAAAGAAGGAAATGGCAACCCACTCCAGCGTTCTTGCCTGGAGAATCCCAGGGATGGCAGAGCCTGGTGGACTGCCGTCTATGGGATCGCACAGAGTTGGATACGACTGAAGTGACTTAGCAGCAGCAGCGGGGAGTAGACACAGGAAGGAGGGGACACGTGTACACAGAGCTGACTCACTTTGTTAGCAGACGCTCACACAACAGTGTAAACAGCTGTAATACAGCTTAAAAAAAAAAAAAAAAAAAAAGTGATCTCAACACAACAAACCCAGAGAGGGTAATTTCCCTCTAAATCCCGAGCGCGTGCATGCTCAGTCACTTCAGTCCTGGAGTGGATTGCCATTCCCTCCTCCAGAGGATCTTCTCAACCCAGGGATCTAACCTGAGTCTCCTGCATTGTAGGCAGATTCTTTACCACTGAGCCATCTGGGAATGAGCATGGTCCTCTTTAATAACTTTTTACAGCATCCATGATTTTTTATTTTTAAGGTTCAGAAAGGTATATTTTGGTTGATGGAAGAAGTCAACCTCTAGGTAACCAGCGTCACCTGGTGGAATAAACCACCACTATTTGGGTACATTCTTTCCCCCTCTCCCTCCTTTTCTAGAAGCTGAAGCTTGCACTCAAGCCACTCCACAGAATGCACTGTGCAGCCACTGTAGGCCATTCTTCCCAATCATTACAGATTGTTCCTGTTTGGAGAGAGGCAGCTCTTTTTTCACTGATAATGATGGTTGGATGAAGAGATTAAGCTGATTACATCTTTGGAGAACTGTATTCTATAAGCAATGTCTGCTCCAACCCCATGAAGTCATCATAAACTTGTAATCCATTACTTAAGAAAATAGATTTTGAAGTAGTAGAGTTTCTGACCATCCCCAGGTAATTTTTTCCCCTGGACAGTTTAATTATTTTTTTTGGCTTGAGTGACAAACAGCAAGTTCTACAGAGAGATTGAGGCCATTTTCCAGTTGTAAACTCTCCCCGTTCCAGAGGGTTCAGCCAAGTGGAAATGTATAATGAATAAAAATCATGGTTGGGGCCCACTGGGAAAAAAGTACATTTGAAGAGAGGGGATATTGCGTCAATCTAAAAGTCAGATGGAATGTTCTAAGAGTATCCCAGAGGTTGGATTCGTGAGTCTAGTAAAACAAACAAGAAAAAAATAATAAACTCCCCACAGATGGGCAATTACTTGCCTGAGTCCATATGGTTGTGGAGTTTTGTTTCTTAACTGGAGGGCCAGAGGGAAATAAGCACTAAGGTGATGGAGGAAGTGGCTGTGGAGGTAAGGAACGGAGAATGCAGGCAGAAGAGACGGCATCAAGTTAACTCAAAACCTGGTGGGACTTGAGACACAAACACTATACCTCTGAGACCTAGAGGGCAGCGTTTCATACAGATTTGGAGAAGAGACTGTTTTTCCCACCCAGCTAGTGGCAATAGTCCAGCTTCAGCACTCTAGGGACCCACTGACTAGCTGAAGTCATCTGCCTTGCTTGAGAAACAGCAAAAGATCCTACAGCAGCTGTCGGCTCAAGATTCTCACCTGAGCTGATCCACAGCAGGAAGAATGGGCAAGTCCCCACCTGAGCAAAGGGGTGAGTGAACAGGAGAGATTAAATGGGAGCCCACACGCTGCAGATGAGCATGTAAAACTGCTTTCTGCATCATCCCGGACAAGCGTAGATCCATAGTGGAAGTCGGGTGGTTGAGGATGCTCCATCTGCCTTTGAAAATAAAAGAGGCGAAGCGACCAAAGGTCCTTTCTGTTCCAAATTAAGAGTAACTTTCAGGTGTCTGAGTCAGAGGACATGAAGCCCTCTAAGGGCTTTGATGTCTTAATAAATGTGTTGCATCTCTCCTGTCAGTGAGTAGCGTGAGAAATCAGCGCTTTTGTGTTAAAAACTACTTGAAAATATTGACTGAATTTTAGTTTCGTGATTTCACCCTTGCCGCTAGGATGAGTTTGGTCAAAGGAGGGAAACTGGTAGACCTACAGCCAGAGGGACCCTCATCCTCCCCTGGTCTGCCAGACCTATGTGAGGACTCAGGGCCAAGACAGTAACTGGAAGGGCATGACTCTTTCTGAAAGAATGTGACACAGCCTGCAAAGATCCGGGTGGAATCTGTGTAAAAACTTTGATCAAGACTGAACAACTCTTAAGCAACAAGGGTTTACTGTGTAGTATCAGGAATCGTACCCAGTATCTGGTAGTAGCCTATAATGGAATAGAATTTGCAAAAATACTGAATCGCTATGCTTGCACATCTGAAATAACACAGTATTATAAATCAACTATATTTCAATTGAAGAAACTTTTCAATAAAAAAAGAGAACTCTAGCTAATCAATTATATACAGACTGAGTGGAATTATGATGCTCTTTTTAGTTTTAGGAAGACACTTGCTAAACACAACCTGGATATAGTGAAGAACCTTGGCATACCTCTTCGTAATAATCTCCTAAAGATGAGCTATGAGTGGACAGCAAGCTGCTACTGACTTATTAATTAGTGTACATGCACCACTGACTTCCCTGTGTCTTAGCTGTGCGTGCACATTGGTTTTACAGCATGTGAAGGCCAAGCTTGTGGCTTAGCATATGGTGCTCCTTCAAATAAGTACAACTGCCTGCCTCTGCTTATCTAATCATAGCAACAGAGAAATTGACTTTTCATTTTTCTTTTCCCCAGGCCCTGGGAGATGTATGTGCCAAACTCGGCATTCTTAGTAACAGAGTCAATCATAATTAGGAATCCAAATTAAAGTACATTGCAAGCTAGGACATGTCATGCTTTATATTCTGCATTTGAGCAAATGTAATATAACTTGAAATCAGCAAAATAACAGAAATAAGGAAAGCTGATGTTTTTCATGAGTAATAAGCTTGAGTTTTACTTGATTAGAACACTGGATAAAGTGAATAAGCAAACATATGGAATATAAAGATTTATCTGAAACTCTAAGTAATAGTTTTGCTTTGTTTTGTTTTGAAATGTTATTGTATGATGTTGCTTATGGTCAGATGGTGGGTAGGGGTTTTATTGGAAGTAGCCTGTGGAAAAAACATGATGTAGTTAGTCATTTCATGGATCTAGCATGTAATGAGTCTGGTTTGACTTGGTTTCCAGTGGTGGTTAGTGTTTCACAGGTGATTGTAAAAATACTTTCTACTAGCATTCATTCAAAGTCAATTAAAATACTTTAAAGGGGAAAGAAATGTTCTTGGTAAAGAAGCCATGCTATTTCAGATACAGCATCCCATTGTCCTTACAATTCTTAATGAATAATAAGCCATTATCCACATGCATATTAAAGCTTAGTGAAAGTGAAAGGCACTCCGTGGTGTCCGACTCTTTGTGACCCCATGGACTACACAGTCCGTGGAATTCTCCAGGCCAGAGTACTGGAGTGGGTAAGCCTTTCCCTTCTCCAGCAGATCTTCCCAACCCAGGGATCGAACCCAGGTCTCCTGCATTGCAGGCGGATTCTTTACCAGCTGAGCTCTGAGGGAAGCCCCTTTACCAAGTGAGCTGTCAGGCTTAGGCTGCGAGAATTCTCCAGATTCCATTTCCTCTTTTGTAAAGTGAGGGGGCCTATTCAGATGATCTCCATAAGGTTAAATAATTATTGAAGAGCCTAGTAGTTGGTGGTAGAGCCTTGATTGCAACTCGTTTGCCTTATTTAAAAACAACAAACCAGGACTTCCCTGGCAGGCCAGTGGTTAGGACTCCATGCTTTCAGTTTAGGGCGCCGGGGTTGGATCCCTGGTCAGGGAGCTAAGATCCCGCAAGCCACTCAGTGCAGCCAAACAATGAGTAAATAATAAAAATAAATGTTAAAAAAGAAAGAAACCCGTACTGGTCTACTTTGCAGTGCCCAATATTGAGGAGAGGAGTGGACTAGGAAAGGGTCTTTAAGGCAAAGCACTCGCCAACATGGAATTCTCTGTTTTAATCCTAAAGCTTCACCCACTTTCTTAGCTTCCCTCCCCTCCTTTTCACACTCCTCCTCCTCATGCCTTCTTGGCCTGTGGCTGTGGTGGAGAGACGCTTCTAGAACATACCTTGAGTGTAGGTTGCTGGCAAAATGCCAGCAAATTTTACTGGCATGACACTTGAAATTTGTGGACATTAAAATCAAATCTCAGTTTAGTTCAGTTCAGTTGCTCAGTCTCGCCCAACTCTTTGTGATCCCATGGACTGCAGCATCAGGCTTCCCTGTCCATCACCAACTCCCTTTTTGTGTTTTGTTTTTTTTTTTTTTGAGAGGAGGTATTATTGACATCCTTTTACATCCAATATTTTTGTGACAATTGGGCTCATTCCTACTTTCTTCTGTACCAACACTAGCTATTCATGTACATTCCTATATTTTAGCTTCTTTATTTAATTGGCATAAACAAATTATTAGCCTAGCAATACTTGCTGCAGGCTGCATTAATCTATTACGTTATTATCATCTCTGCTGCTGCTGCTAAGTCACTTCAGTCGTGTCCGACTCTATGCGACCCCATAAACAGCAGCCCACCAGGCTCCCCCGTCCCTGGGGTTCTCCAGGCAAGAACACTGGAGTGGGTTGCCATTTCCTTCTTCAATGCAGGAAAGTGAAAAGTGAAAGTGAAGTCGCTCAGCGGTGCCCAACTCTTAGCGACTCCATGGACTGCAGCCCACCAGGCTCCTCCGTCCATGGGATTTTCCAGGCAAGAGTGCTGGAGTGGGGTGCCATTGCCTTCTCCGATTATCATCTCTAGACCACAGTAAACATGGTAGTAACTAAATACTAATAACTCCTAGCCATATCAATAACTTTAGCCATGTTTTTGCTGTTCAGTCACTCGGTCATGCTCTTCAGACCCCATGGGCTGCAGCACACCAGGCTTCCCCGTCTTTCACCATCTCCTGATTGCTATTTTAGTACTTTTACCACCTTACCGCAGTTGAGTCTTCTCTGCATTTTCTTCTCAGAATGGCTGTGCCAGACTTTTTCTTTGGGAGCCATTTTTAGAGCCTTTACTATTCTTCCAAAAGAATATAGCAGCATTTCATTGGAGATTTTCAGAGCTTTATATCTTAAAAAAAGCTTCTTTGCATGTAAAATGCTTTCTTTTGAATGAAAGGTGTTATGCAAACTTAAGTTATTGCTCTTTTTATAAAATAAAGCAAGATAAATTGTTCTGTAAGACAGTTTTGTCACTGTAATAAGTATCTCTTTCTTTGACTTCTTGGAAAGCTTTAGTAGCAGCTTTTGTGATCAGATCTTTGTCTCTTTCACCACATGCTAACGTCAGGGAAACCCTTGGATCACCGCCATGCTGTATCTTTGCTGGACGCTTCTTTCAAGTCCTGTCAACACCTCTTTTAATTGCATGGTTTAAAAATCAGGCTAGCAATGTGTTAAAGTTAGATGGCAAATTTATTTAAGACAAATATGTAAATTTGTATGCTTTCAAATACACATTCAACCATGCACACATAGATTTTAAAGAAAGAGTCAAAGAGAACAAGAGAGAGAAATCTATATATGTAAATAGAAGACCCAAGTTGCAAATACTTTGTATCTTATTTCCAGATACTCTAAGATATATCACAAGTATATATGTAAAATACCTCCTTCCATATATGTTATACATACATACTGCCTTTCCAAACACCAGCGGTACTTAGTGGCCAGGATTCAGTAGGCTGTTGATGCTAAGACCTAGTTCTTGAATAGGAAAAGGTCTTTAGTTTCACATGTTCATCTGTTTTCATATGACACTTTAAAGGTGGTGTGAGTTTGAATTCTCCAGATTGTATTGTGTTTGACTTCTCAGGTTTATTAATGGTTTACCTTTGAATTCCCATTTCCCTTTGAGTAAGAAATTATTAGATGATATATCTAGCTGGGTGACTAACCTCACCGTCATGCTCAGATATAATTATAGGTCATTTCAGATTCATTTCAAGGAGATGTTACCTGTCAAGAAATCAATTTCTACACTTTGGCCATTCTAGTATAGAAGGGGCTCTCATTCACAAGTAGCTTTGTTCCTGAATTTGTGTTCTATGTGAATACTGTAACACCGCAGATCACAATATTGTTTTGATTATGGAAATGGCTCTCATATAAATGCTTTAGAATTGCATGTTCGGCCTTACTCAGCTGTTCCTAACTCAAATGTGCTTCATTTTTGAGTCAGAGGATTTCTTTTCCATCACTCATCCCTCCAGCTCCACTTGTGAGCTTTAAGTCCAGCTGTCCCTATTGATTTCTTACAGGGATGTGGGGAAGGTGTCTGCTATTTGAACTAAACGGTTTTTGTTGATGAGCCATGAGACAGATTAAACTCTATCTCTTCAATTGTTCCCGAGGTTCTGTGGGACTTAGAGTAATAGAATTTTACTTGTCTCACTAACATTGACAGCTTTGATTCAAACCACAGAGAGCTGAGATGTTGATTAAGAATTGTCGTATAGGCCATGGTTTAAGTGCATAACAAATGAACTGACAGGCTCCATGTTTGTCTATCCATGAACCCACTGTTGACAAATGTGCTTTGAATTTTAATTACTTATCCAATAATGTCTTTCTAATATGTGGAGTTATCTCAGGGACATTTTTATTTTTTGCCCAAAACTTATTCATTGTTAATTATATTGTTCCTTTTAGAAATAAAATTGGAAATATTCATAGCAATGACTATTTAAAAGAGAATGTCTTGATAAGATAAAGAATCAAATAAGGAAGAGATAGATAGTAACTGAGAAGGAAGGTGAAGGTGAAGTTGCTCAGTCGTGTTCGACTCTTTGCAACCCCGTGGACTGTATAGCCTACCAGGCTCCCCTGTCCATAGGATTCTCCAGGCAAGAACACTGGAGTGGATTGCCATTTCCTTCTCCAGAGGATCTTCCTGACCCAGGGATCGAACCCAGGTCTCCTGCATTGGAGGCAGATGCTTTAACCTCTGAGCCACCAGGGAAGCCCCAACTGAGAAGGAAGTATAAGTGATTCAGAATATATTTTATCAAAGATTGCTTTTTAAGTGGCTCTTCCTCTTGCTGCAGAAGACATTATTGAACAAAAAGCAAGCCTGATGCAATTCAATTTAAATTTATCACTCTATTATTTTAATATATTTACTCAGGGTTAACAACTCATTAAGCACCAAATTGCTCACTCTTAATGAGTCTCTGATGCTAGAATTGAGCTGACTTAAACTTTACTGTAAAATAACAACAGTACCATTGCATAAGGATGTAATAAAAATTAAGTAAATGCTACTGAGTATCTGTGGAGTGGAAACCAGATTTGCTACATGAAATAGAAAATATCCACATATGGTTGCAGAAATCTGAGTAATAGATTTTATCCACAAAAAACACGATAAGCCTACTTTTGCTTTGCTGTGGTGGATTCCATTATACATGAAGTCATATATATTTTATTAACATATCCACCTTGTTTCTACAATAAAAGATTTCTAGAATCAGTTAAACAGAATATCAGCGAGTAACTCAAATTCCCATAGACTCCACCAGTCTATAACTATTGTCAAGGTTATGATGGTAGTAATCAATACTGGGTTGACTGTCAGAAATTAGCACTCTGAAAATGTTAGCCAGTTATTTCTGGGACATCCATCAGGCATGTGTTATATGTACCCACACATCAGTCAATCATTTTCAGATATCATGTATTACCCAAATTAATCATTGTTTCTTTCTCTACCACTCTGACATCCATGAAGCATTGTCCTTAAAATCTAAATGTATATGCCCCACGATGAAAGCATCTATCATGAGAGCCACCTGTTTCCCTGGGGCAGGACGTCAGTTCAGTTCAATCATTCAGTCGTGTCTGACTCTTTGCAACCCCATGAACTACAGCACGCCAGGCCTCCCTGTCCATCACCAACTCCTGGAGTCTACCCAAACCTATGTCCATTGAGTCAGTGATGCTGTCCAACCATCTCATCGTCTGTCGTCCCCTTCTCCTCCTGCCCTCAATCTTTCCCAGCATCAGGGTCTTTTCCAACGAGTCAGCTCTTTGCATCAGGTGGCCAAAGTATTGGAGTTTCAGCTTCAACATCAGTCCCTCCAATGCACACCCAGGACTGATCTCCTTTAGGATGGACTGATTGGATCTCCTTGCAGTCCAAGGGACTCTCCAGAGTCTTCTCCAGCACCACGGTTCAAAAGCCTCAATTCTTCGGTGCTCAGCTTTCTTTATAGTCCAACTCTCACATCCATACATGACTACTGGGGCAGGACCTCATCTCTTCCCAAATTCAATAGCCGTCTTGTTGTCAGGGCAACGCCAAGCTTCCCATGGAAAGGAGATCCATGGCCTCTCCCCAGCACCATACCCTGGAATGCTACCCAGGAAAAGAAGTTGTGCTTATGCCTCAAGTTTTGAATTTTTCTTTTGAAATTTTAATTGTTCTTGCAGCTTTTTGGCTGCAACCCATCACTTAAGCCCTGCTTTTTCCTCCAGCTTCCTAAGGTCTCTCAGGGCCTTAGCTCCAACAAAGTTTTCCTTCTCTCTCATTATAAAACAAATTTCCTGTGAATATCAATAGAGCAAACAGGCACAGTGGTAGCTGGTAGAGGACAAAGAACATTGAGATTATATTTGCACTAACAGCACTGGGCCTTGGCATTGCCAAATGAGAGCTTTCCTATACATTTATTTACAGTGTCTGTGGCTTGGGGCAACATTTAAATGAAAAGTATTTATGAAAATAGATATGCTATGTATGCTTCTGGATATGGAGCATGCTATTAATGTAACAAGCTATGAAATTTAAAGGGTTTTCTCGTGCTTTTCTTTTTTTTCCTATGAAAGTTCACTCTTCGGTTTTCATGCCTTCAGTGAAATCATCATTTAGAAGTCACCATTATCACGACTTTACTATGATTTGAGCCGCGATGCTACATTTCAATAAGCCTATTGGGACTTCAAAAATTGTATAAAATATGCATAAAAGAATATTTCTTGTTCTGCTTTGGTCCATATCTTAACTGATATTTTCACAGAACCATGATTGCCAGAAAAACACTAAGTAAAGCTTAAATTTAAAAAAAAATTATAGAATTATAAAAATAAGTCTCCTTAATAGATTTTGAAATAGGTGATGTATTAGTCCAAATTTGAGCATTAAAACTAGCTTATGAACTATGTTTGATGAAACTAAAGTTTACATGTTTCTTTAAATTCAGTTTGATTTGTATATTTCACATGAATTAGTTTTTAAAATTTTAACTGGCATGATTTCCCTAAATTTCTAACTTAGTATTTTAAGGATTCGGTAAAAATAGGGTTTCCATTTCTTTGTGGTGGGCATCCTCTAATTTATTTTTGCTCTTTTCTTCCATACAAGTCAGCCCTTGTTGATTCCCAATCTTTTTAATGGTAGACCAAATTCTTATATTGGAGTTTATTTTGATGTTTGGCTAAAGTGATAGTTTGCTTTGATTGGTCTTACATTTTGTTTATTTAAGTATAACTTATGTACAGTGAAATGCTCAGCACTTAAGTGTACTATCAAATGAATTTTGACAAATGCATACAGTTGTATACCAAAAATGCCTAACAAGAAACAGAACGTTTTAATGCCCTCTAATTTTTGGATAGCTTTTTACTAATATACATTCATACAGAGCCTCACATTTTTGAGCAAGCCAGATTTCTTATGAAATTAGACATTATGATTTGCTGCCTACTAGATGATGAAGATGAAACTACGTATTTCAGTGACTTTTGAAACTGAGATGGGTTTTTACCACCAAAATAAAACAGTGTTTTTGATCTTTTCCAATTATTGCTGTGAAATTTCATTTTTCTTTTATAAATTAAATAATTTATGTCGTCTAATTGTGACCTCAACCCAGACTAAGTCACAAGGACTTTTTCTTTTAATATGTGTTCATACTCCATCTCCTGAATACTGATGAATTCCAACTTCTTCTAGCATAAGATCATCTAACAGATGAGTTTTGTACTTTCATCTTCCTTGTATATCTATCATGAATAATTTGTTACGTGATTTTCCAAGACCTTCACTATCTTAAATGCTGACAGTATGATTAAGATTAGATCATTTAGCTAAAATGCTAAGGAGCTATTTAACTTGACGTATAAGTCAAGCAGAGACCTTATCATCTGTCAACAAATAATGTTTTTTCTCTACATGGAAAAAGGAGGACGAGGCAAAAAGTAGAAGGATGCCTAGAAGAAAAGCAGATAAAGTAGAGAAGTTTCTGACTATGAGTTTGATAAAAAATAATGACATCTGATATCATGTAGAATCTTATTTGAAAAATAAGTTATCATATATTTTCATTTGCTGGTATTTTATAGGTGAAAAGTATTAGTTGCTTATTTTCATCTTATTTAACCTTACATCCGTCATGATATCCTTGTGTTTGTCCACGGAGATTTATTAGGCTGCTAGTCCGTATCTTAGCCCTCTTTCATCTGGAATCCTTGAAAAAACTCTTGACTTCATCTTGAGATAACTTTCTCCCCCTGTTAATGATTGCTTTTAGTATCAATTCAGTAAATGAGAAGAAGCTACTATTAAAATAATTTATCTCATTAAGAAAATAAAACTCTAGAATTCATAAAATGGGATGATAAAGGTATTTCAGAAAATATTTTTGTGTGCGTGTGTTTGCATATGTGTTTGTTAAATAGCAGCATTGAAAAAATCCACTTAAGGTAAAATAGACAAACCAAAAAAGCACCATTAGATATAAATATTGTTTTTCATTGATCCGGTGCCACTTCCGAATGAAACACAAATTTACTTATGGTAGCAGAAGTAGTAACTTTCAATTTGATGAATCCTTGATTTAACAAAGAGGCATTGCAGTTTTTAGAAAATAAAGTGTTACCCAACATGATATTCCTTCTGTAGTCCCTTCGGCACTGCAGGCAACTGGGCAGCTCTACTGGCCTGAATAATGGTCATAACCTCGGTTGTGTGTGTCCCTTGCTCAGTCGTGTCTGACTTTGCAACCCCATGGACTGTAGCCCACCGGGCTCCTCTCTCCAGGGGATTCTCTGGGCAGGAGTACTGGAGTGGGTTGCCATTTCCTTCTCCAATAACCTCAGTTAGAAAGAATCATTATTTTACTGGTACAGGTGCACTTAACTTTCCAACAGATGCCCTCCTAAGGTGCTATGTATTAAACATTTTTTTAAAGTTGAATAACCATTCAAATGTTTGAGAGCAATTTGCTGCTTTGAGAAACTCTTTGAGGTTTTCTTTTATGATGCAAAAGCCAATACTGACCTTTTTGGTAAATTAGGGTGTGTTTTCTTGTAATTTTATTGAAAAGTGACACATTCACCTTAATGTAAAAGTTACTTTGGAAATGATGTGTAAATATATGTAATTTAGCTGTTACAGAATATAAATGCACGGATATTTTAGTGGTTTGCAGTATAGAAGAGGTGGGGAAAAGACTATCAGAATCATTCAGGCTGGAGGTATGTTTGAATTAAACATCCTTCTCCTGGTCTAATAAAAATCATTGCCGTGGAGAGCCACTGGCACTAATTACAGTGTGTTGGATACTTTAGATATTTGAGGATCAAGGAAAAAATGAATTGCAACCTAGAGATATTACATCATTTAGAATGCATATTATATCCTTTTGGTTCTACATACTGTAGGATGGTCTCTAGAATACGTTGGGGGCTTCCCAGGTGGCACAGTTGGTAAGAATCTGCCTGCCAATACAGGAGATGCAAGAGACATGGGTTTGATCCCTGAGTAGGGAAGATCCCCTGAAGTAGGAAATGGCAACCCACTCCAGTAATCTTGCCTGGAAAATTCCATGGACCAAAGAGCCTAGCAGGCTACCGTTACAAAGAGTTGGATACAACTGAGCATGCACATATGTACTAGAATAAGCTATAGTCAGTTCAGTTCAGTTCAGTTCAGTTGCTCAGGCGTGTCCGACTCTTTGCGACCCCATGAATCGCAGCACACCAGGCCTCCCTGTCCATCACCAACTCCCGGAGTTCACTCAGACTCACGTCCATCTAGTCAGTGATGCCATCCAGCCATCTTATACTTGGTCGTCCCATTCTCCTCCTGCCCTCAATCCCTCTCAGCATCAGAGTCTTTTCCAACAAGTCAACTCTTCGCATGAGGTGGCCAAAGTACTGGAGTTTCAGCTTTAGCATCATTCCTTCCAAAGAAATTCCAGGGTTGATATCCTTCAGAATGGACTGGTTGAATCTCCTTGCAGTCCAAGGGACCCTCAAGAGTCTTCTCCAACACCACAGTTCAAAAGCATCAATTCTTCGGCGATCAGCCTTCTTCACAGTCCAACTCTCACATCCATACATGACCACAGGAGAAACCATAGCCTTGACTAGACGGACCTTAGTCGGCAAAGTAATGTCTCTGCTTTTAGCACTTTCACAGCATCATCTTTCAGGATTTGAAACAGCTCAACTGGAATTCCATCACCTCCACTAGCTTTGTTCGTAGTGATGCTTTCTAAGGCCCACTTGACTTCACATTCCAGGATGTCTGGCTCTAGATGAGTGATCACACCATCGTGGTTATCTGGGTCATGAAGATCTTTTTTGTACAGTTCTTCTGTGTATTCTTGCCACCTCTTCTTAATATCTTCTGCTTCTGTTAGGTCCAGACCATTTCTGTCCTTTATTGAGCCCAAGAATAGTTCAAATGACACTCAAACCTAAGAAGAAATTCTAGCTCCTAGAGAATGGTAGCATGAAAGGTTTTTTGTTCTTTGTTTTGTTTTGCAATTGATACTCTAAAGATCAGTTTCTCATCATCACTGAGGCTTCAAGGAATGTTCTGAGAAGAGAGGGTTTTGTGTCTTTAAAGATGATGGCCCAAAAATCTGTGGGAGATAAACTTAAGAAAGCTGACTGAAAGGAAGAAAACTTCTGAGTCTCACTGTTGGGAGTTTTCATAGCAGATAAGAGGAGTAGCCCTCAGTAGGCCTAAGTGCCCTGGGGCCTCCTTGGGTGTAAGTTTATGTTTATTTAACTAGGATGGTTTCTTCTCCACCTATCCATTAAAGGCATCATGATGATTTTATTCTTTTTATTTCTATCGGACAATCGCAAGACTACTTGTGTATAATTAGTTCCACACTTTCAATAGTTATTGGCTTCGCACTCAACATAATTTATGCATACTTTTATTAAAAATTCATAGTTGTTTGTTAGTGCTTGATTCTCTAACAGTATTAAAAATACCTTCCAAAATTATTTAGTTGGAGTTATTGAAAGTATGAACATCTTACTTTAGCCAGCTTGCTACCCTGTTTCTATCCAACCAGCTGTACTTCTTTTTGTTCTCTAAAAAATAAAGTTGGAATAACAAACCACCTATTTGCAGTACCTGCCTTGTCTTATTGTAGACCATCACCAAGAGATGAAAGATATATGAAATATTTACAGCAAATGCCTTCAATTCTTTCTGCATTGGATATATGAGATTTATCTTTTATTTTCATAGTTGTAAACTATGGAAGTCTTAGATGTAATATGGAAAAAAAAAGTTTTTACTGTTTCTCTAAACTATGCTTTCCAATACACAAGCCACTAGACCTTTGTGGCTATTGAGTAATTAAATTAAGGTTAGGGTGAATGAGGAAATTAGTTTTAAAATTTAAGTATAATAAATTTAAATTTAAAACCTGAAGCAGTGTAAAATATTTTCCATTAAACACAACTTTATCATTGTGATAGAACCATATTTTGCTTAAACCTTTGAAAACATATCTGAATGGCAGTGTGCAACCTACGTGTAACATATATCCTAGACTTCAAGGACTTAGCATTAAAAAAAGATATAAACTATCTCATTTACATTTTACATTAATTAGTAGTTGAAATAATAATGTTTTAATAGATTGGCCTACATAAATATATTATTAAAATTAATTTAACATACTTGTCTATGCTGTTTTTTAATAAGGCTTCCAGGAAATTTATAATTACTTTATTTCTATTAAGCAGAGCTGATCTAGAACATTCTGAAATTTGTGGCAATTATTCTTCTGTGGTCTCATAAACATTAATCCAAAGCTGAAGATTAGTTATATAAGTGTGAAGACAGCAGGTTTTTTTCCATGGTTTTTGCCATGAGAGAAAGGGTATCTCTCAATGTCTAGACCACACTTGGGCTCCGTAACTTTTTTCGGCCCATTCTGTTATTTTTCCAAGTTTTCTCCTATTCCTTCCATTCTATAGTACCTTCTTTCTGTCAGTGGGTTTAAGGAAATCGCCCCCCGCCCCGGCTTTTCCTTTTGGACACATGAGGGATGCATTATGAGGAAAGATGAGCTGATAGTTCAGAAAGGCAGTAAATACTCAGCACGATATAGTTGGGAAGATGTGTGTCTGAAGCCTCTTCCTTTCAGTTACCTGCTGCAAGATTTGGGGAAATGTTTTGTTCTTTTTTTTTTTTTATTCTCATAGGAGTGTATGTGTTTTACGATGTTGTATCCGTTTCTGCTGTGCAGCAAACTGAATCAGCCATATGTATCCATGCATCTCCTCCTTTTTGGATTTCCTTCCCATTTAGGTCTCCACACAGCGTTGAGTAGAGTTTCCCGTGACACACAGGAGGCTCTCATGAGTCATCTGTTTTATACTTAGCGTCAACAGGGTATATATGTCAATCCCAGTCTCCCAGTTCATCCTATCCCTTCCTTTTCCCGTTGGTATCCATGCATTTGTTCTCTGCATCTGTTTCTATTTCTGTTGATTAAATAAGATCATCTGTACCAATTCTTTCAGATTTCCTGTATACGCTTTAATATATGGTTTTTGCTTTTCTCTTTCTGACTCTGTATGGCAGCCTCGAGGTCCAACCATATCCCTTTTCTAAATTTTAGCTTACTTCATCTAAAAATGATACCTAATAGGGAAATTTTGGATATCAAATACCTAGTACACAGCAGGTCCTCAAATGTGCTCTGAACCAAGACTCCCTATCTTTTCTTAGTGACCAAATGGAATTGTAACTGTTGAGATATACGTAACAGTGAGTCTGAGGTACATACCAGTCTACCAGAATGATCCCCTCACTGGTGAGGGGGTGATCCCATTTCTCTACGGAGTCCGTCTTTCTATATACTGGGAGGCCTTTCAGTTCTTCCACTTGGATTAAATTATTTCTGATTCAAGATTGTTTCTGTTCGTGAAGAGAAGAGAGACTGCTTCAAGCTAGCCCTCAGCGGTGGTTTAGCTGCTAAGTCGTGTTTGACTCTTGCGGCCCCATGGACTGTAGCTTGCCAGGCTCCTCTGTCCTTTTGATTCTCCAGGTGGAAATACTGGAGTGGGTTGCCATTTCCTTCTCCGAGGGATCTTCCTGACCCGGGATTGAACCCAGGTCTCCTGCATTGCAGGCAGATTCTTGACCCACTGAGCTGCAAGGGAAGACCTTAGTGCCACCACTAACTCCTTAATGCGCGACAATATTGGGGGACATTTTTCCCTAGCAAGAAAATTGTTTTCCAGGCTTCCCTGGTGCACTAAAAGTCCTTTACCAACAGCCCAGTGCTAGTTAACCTGTTGTAAAGTTTGCTTTGTGCTCTGGAAATGCACAAACTTTTAATATAGAGATGTGTGATTTACATTAGTTTGCATAGGAAAATTTTACGCCAAGGACCCATTTCTCTGTTTATTCCTTCTTATCTGCCTGCAACGCAGGAGACCTGGTGTGATCCCTGGGTTGAGAAGACCACCCTGGAGAAGGGAATGGCTACCCATACCAGTATTCTTGCCTGGAGAATCCTGTGGACAGAGGAGCCTGGCAGGCTACAGTCCATGAGTTGCAAAGAGTCAGACACAACTGAGTGGCTAAGCCCACACAGTAGCAAACAAAGAGGGCTAGGTGGTTGTTTCGTAGCAATTGTATAAATCACTTGGGATTCACAGGAAATATGAAATGCGGTGTTATTTGAGTGAAACCTTAGTTCTAGCCGGGAGTGCTTTCAATGTCCCATTTGTATTACCTTGTTGTTGTTATTTATTTTCCAGCTTGGGGTACTTTTCCTGACCTCCAATTTTTTTTTTTTTTTTTACTGTATTATCATAATTATTTAAAGGCTCCTAACATCAGCACAGTCATTTATAGAACTCTCCTCCATATCCCAGAATAGCACTCATTTGGGCCTTACACTTGAAATCACTGGGAGAACCAAATGACTTCCCTGTTCCCTCCTCTCCTACCTTGAGTTTATCCTCCTTGATGACCAGGTGTATTGTGATTCCTCGAAGTGTGAAGATGACTTTCCTTGTGAGGAAAAATTTTAAAGTACTGCTGACTTCAAAAATGCACAATGTGAGAATTGCAAGTTCAGTTTTAACTGGGTCAAAATGAGGACTATAGCCCAGGAGATAGCTCTGAGAAACTGCTCCAAAGAGGCAGGGGTGCAGGTCAGGGAATATGTAATTTTGGTGAAGGAGTACAGGCAATCAAGGACATATTTTTTGGAGAAGATTTACACTAGTCTTGAGGGGCCATCATCACCATGAAGGGTGTTCTAGATATGAAGCAATCCAAGAACTGGGCTCATAAAACCAGCCCCTGAAAATATCTAACTATCTATAGATTTGTTCTGCAGGTTTTCCCAAAGCATAGAGAATCTCATTTCTGTTCTCCACCCTGAGCTCCTTTCAGGAGATGTTGGAAATCAGCAGCTGCAGCGTCACATGATTTAGTCCTTGTAGAGGTAAATGGCAAGTGCCAATTGTTTAGTCGCTCAGTCGTGTCCGACTCTTTGGGACCCCGTGGCCTGCAGCATGCCAGGTTTCCCTGTCCTTTACCATATCCTAGAGCTTGCTCACGTTCATGTCCATTGAATCGGATGTCATCCAGCCATCTCATTCTCTGTCATCCCCTTCTCCTCCTGGCTTCAATGTGCCAGAGGTAAGTGCCACTTTGTAGCTGACAGTACCTAGTCCTACTTCCTCTGTGTCATCAAACCTCTTGTTTAAAGCAGTTAAACCTCTGTTTAACCCTAATCCTTCTCTGTTTTCCCCCAGACAGATCATAAATACCACACTCCTAACCGGAAGCAGAGCAAACAAAATCTTACCCTATGGGTAAGATTGGCCTTTTGTGCCAAAATTTAGTTGATTCAAGTCTTCAGCGTAACCGCTACTATTCATTACAACAATACCAACGTATATAGAACTTTCTCTGTCCCAAACAGTGTTCTGAACACTTGAATGACATTTACTCTGTTGACAGTAAAGCAGTTGCTTTCGGTGCATACTGTTGTTAATAGATCCATTTTATTGATGTGGAAACTGAAACTCGCAGGAGTTAAGTGGCTTCTGTGAAGACATAAGGCCAAACAGTGGTTGAGCTGAGGTTTGCGGTTTGAATTCAGGTAGTCTGGCACTAGGTCCACGGCCTCTTACTGTCCCACCCTGCTGCAGCGTCTACTTATGGGGCACACGTTCTTTAACGTTCTTCCCTGCTTTTGTCAACCTTATTCTCTCTTTTATATCCTTTTAAACTATGAGCTTCTTAGAGATTTTCCAGTGTGGCTAGTAAAGTTCCTGAGGTCCTCTAAATAGTCTCTGAATGGAAGAGAGACTGTTTTCTTACACACATAAAATGCACATGAGTACTTCATATGTTGAGGTCAGAGCCTCAGTAAGAAAATATCACAACGGGAGTGATAATGATAAAATTCAAAGGGAGATAAAAATCTCAAGTATTTTAAGGTCAAGCACTAGAATCTTGGAGACACTGCCCTGGTTAAGCGGCAAGGGAAAGGAAGTAACATAAGGTGATTCAGCAGGGGAGTGATGCGAGGCCAACGGGGTTAAATCAGGGAAGCTGGGAAGGAAGCTCTGCAAATCCACTGATTTAGGAAACTCAAAAATTGAAGAGCATAGGCTAGAGATGACCAATTTTCTTGGTGACTTTCAACCACACAAGGAACACTAGCACCCAGGTTTTGGTATCTAGTTCAGTTCAGTTCAGTTGCTCAGTTGTGTCCTACTCTTTGCGACCCCATGGACTGCAGCATGCCAGGCTTCCCTGCCCATCACCAACTCCCAAAGCTTACTCAAACTCACTTCCATCAAGTCGGTGATGCCATCCAACCATCTCATCCTCTGTCGTCCCCTTCTCCTCCTGCCTTCAGTCTTTCCCAGCATCAGGGTCTTTTCCAGTGAGTCAGTTCTTCCCATCAGGTGGCCAAAGTATTGGAGTTTCAGCTTCAGCATCAGTCCTCCCAGTGAATATTCAGGACTGATCTCCTGTAGGATGGACTGTTTGGATCTCCTTGCAGTCCAAGGGACTCTCAAGAGTCTTCAATACCACAGTTCAAAAGCCTGAATTCTTCGGCACTCAGCTTTCTTTATGATCCAACTCTCACATCCATACGTGACTACAGGAAAACCCACAGCTTTGACTAAATGGACCTTTGTTGGCAAAGTAATGTCTCTCTTTTTAAATATGCTGTCTAGGTTGATCATAGCTTTTCTTCCAAGAAGCAAGGATCTTTTAATTTCATGGCTGCAGTCACCATCTGCAGTGATTTTGGAGCCCCCCAAAATAAAGTCTGTCACTGTTTCCATTGTTTCCCCATCTATTTGCCATGAAATGATGAGACCAGATGCCAGGATCTTCGTTCTCTGAATGTTGAGCTTTAAGCCCACTTTTTCACTCTCCTCTTTCACTTTCACCAAGAGGCTCTTTAGTTCTTCTTCAGTTTCTGCAATAAGGATGATGTCATCTGCATATCAGAGGTTATTTATATTTCTCCTGACAATCTTGATTCCAGCTTGTGCTTCATCCAGCATAACGTGTCTAATGGCATTCTACAATAAATGGAACTAGGAATCCTTGGAGAAGCTAATTCTGGAACTGGAGTGTCTTCTTGTGACCAAAAGTGAGAAAATGCAGGTAGAGAGAGAGGAAGAAAGAACAGGAACTGGAGGAGAGGAAGGGATAAAGGAAAGAATGAAAACCCATAAATTTCTGATTTCCTAAAATAGCCTGTAATCTCAGATTTAAAGAGAGTAACTTTTTCATATCATGCTTCATTCTGCCACAGGTGCATGTGGGTTACCTGTGTCCATGAAAGCATATAGTGATAAGATGACAGTATTAATTAGAGCATGATTATTACTAAGGGGTCTAGAAGGACTGAAGGTTGGTGTGCAGGCTTTGCTATATATATTCCCATCTTGGCATTTGAGAGGAATCACCACTCCTACTTTTTTCTTAAGGGATGAAAACACTAAATGCTTTAGACACACGAGTGAGAGAGAGTCCCTGTGAATATCCCTGTGGCATGGTCAGGCTGTCCACCTGAGTCTCTGGGTTATACAGGGCTTCTCAGATACCTGTCCTCTCTCAAGGGCATTGACATAAGCAAATGGGATTAAGGTCCGTATTCCTCCTGGTACTTATCAATCCTTTTTGGGAGGGATTGGGTTCTGTTCTTTGTTGCTGTTTCTTGAGCTTCCCTCTAAGGATTCTTGAGCTGTCCCATGCCTATGCTTTTTACTCTGCAGTCTGATCCTCTCCCAAAAAATAGATCCTGTGTACTCTTCCCCATTTAAGGTAAATAGATTGAGTTGCCATGCTTTTAACCCTCTCCCTCTTCATTCCCAAGGTGTGACACTCCTCCAGTCTCTGTCCTGATCAAGCCCTCGTTTCTATAAGCTTCATTCCGACCCCTGCTTTAACAGATTATATACTGCCTCCTAGAGTATGTGATACAGCCAGTGCCCGGGGTTCACAGCTAGGAACAGATCTAGATAACTCATCATCATTCTAAAGTCATCTTAGAAGTCACTTTCAGTTCACTTCACTAAAACAGAGGCTACAAAACTCGTATGCCTGTGAGTGAAAGTTGCTCAGTCATGTCCGATGCTTTGCGATCTCATTATATAGTCCGTGGAATTCTCCAGGCCAGAATACTGGAGTGGGTAAGCCATTCCATTCTCTGGGGGATCTTCCCAGCCCAGGGATCAAACCCAGGTCTCCCACACTGCAGGCAGAGTCTTCAACAGCTGAGCCACTAGGGAAGCCCAAGAACACCAGGGAAGGCCCATATGCCTGTAGGGGGCCAGGTAAAAGAAATTATCCATTTAGGACTGAGATCAGGAAAACAATAGTTAGGCAAGATTGGCCCTAACTCTTGGCCTCCCTGTCAGAGAGACAGCAGGGAGCGGTGGGGACTGTGGCATATAGGAGGACCCAGTGCCAAGGCGGTAGCTACTACTCAGCTTCTGCTCATCATTATTGAACAGGAAAGCTGGACTGTTCCTATGAAGCTTTCTTCCTTGTCAAGACAAGCCAGAAGTCCAGACTTCTGTGCTTAGTCTTTGAATCCATCCCTTATGTTTACATTTTCTTTTATTTAAAACACTTATTGGGTTAAATAAAACAAATCTAGGGGCAAGATAGTACTTACCTACCGCAGGAGCACTGCGTCTGCATTTAAAGAAGAAAGCATACAACGCTTTCTTCATAATCATGGCATTGTGTGAACAGGATTAATAGCCCAGCTACAGGCTAATAATTTCATAGCGCCCGTGCAGTTATTATGTGTTGCATATATGAAATTGTGTCATAATGAGCTGTCTCATAACAAGATTGGGCAGGCAGTAAAACCGTTTTATAGTTCCAAGAGAGAGCAGCTCCTGAGGTAGCTGACAGTGGTTATTGTGTCTTTGGTGGGAGGGGGGTTCGGGATGGGGGACTCAATTAAAATAAAGAAATCAATTTAAAAAATGCTCTCTCAACTCTTCTAAGCCCCAAGGTTTGCAGTGGTGTGCAGTGCTTTCTCATAATAACGTTTCTTGGATCTCCTCTCCTGTTCTTTCTGCCTGCTCCAGCCTCCCTCCCGACACGGCCTCCACTCGTGGAATGAATGTGCTGGACTTGTGAGACCAGAGCATCCTCGTGTTTTTGTAGTTACTTGTTTCCTTTCTCTGTGAGATGAGAACTTAATAAACTAAAGGTTTATTGTTACCAAAGAGAGCACCATTTTTGCTTAAACACACATTTCAGAAAAGATGAAGCCTATTATTCCTCTAAGACTAGAAAACATTTGAAAACTAGAGATAAGCCCATTTTCTGTAACTTCCTTTAAAATATGCTTTTCCATAGATGCTCTCATGCATTTGCCATCAGCTATTATGAATGATCCCTGAATCTAACTTGTAACTATATTTTCAACTACCTGCCAGGTATCTCTGCTGGAATTGCCTTTGGCATTTTATTGTGGCTCAAGTCTGCTCACTATTCTTTATTCCATATGCTGCTTACCTCCCCTGGACAGAGACGGGGGGCTCAAGACCGACTCTGACTCATCTCTTACCTTCAGACTAACTGGTAGTCCAGCCCTACTTAGTCAACATCTGAAATGTAGCGAAAATTCAGTCCTCTTTCAGCCCTTCCATGTCTTACAAGGACATTTTCTTATTTTTTCTTTTTTTCACCATGTGAAACCTTTTTTTAAATTGGAATATAATTGCTTTACAGTGTTGTGATAGTTTCTGCACGACAACAGCCTGGTCAGCTCTATGTACACATTTATCCCCTCCCCCTTGCACCTTCCTCCCACCTGCACCAACCACCCCGCTAGGTCATCACAGGGCACCATGCTGAGCCCCTGTGCCATACCACAGATTCCCGCTAACTCTCTCTCTGACACGCGGTCGTGTACATCAGCCAACCCTAGTCCCCCCAGCTCACCCCACTCGCCTCTTCGCCCTCTGTGTCCACATGGCCCTGCTCTGTGTCTGCATCCCCATGCCTGCCCTGGAAGCACGTTCATCTGTACCATTTTTCTAGATTCTACACATACGCATTAATGCACGATATTTGTTTTTCTCTTTCTGACTTGCTTCACTCTGTAGTAGTTTCTGAGCTGATCATTTTTGCCTCTGAGCTGCCTCTTCTCTCATCTGCTATTCACAAGTTTCCCAACCTTACTTTCTTGAAAACAGAATGGTAACTCGGCTTCATTATAAGACTGTCGGGACACTCCGGCGGCCGGGGGGAGTGGGAGGAGACAGCACGGCTGTTGCTTTTCGTATCGCAGAGCTGAGGCTTTTTCTCGTTTCATCCTTTAAAAACATGATTTGATCTCTAGTCAGTGTGAAGCTACACGGCCAGTCTTCCCTTATGGTGTGATGAGGATTCAGCCTCTCCTCTGAAGTATCATTAGCTTCAGAGAAATGTGGGTAAGAATGGCCCAAAGTCAGGGGGACTTCCAATCAGTGTTCTCTTTGTCACTTGAGACCAGCCTTGATAGACCTCTGGGGTCTCTGTCTTTAAGGTTGTACCTGGGCCTCTGGCAGGATGAACGCTTAGAATACTGTTTCAAATGATCATAATTATCATTTCATCCAGAAACACTGATAAGATTATCATTTTCCTGGCTATACCCTGCGTGTTATTAAGTGGTCGAGGAGAAGGAAGGGCTTCCCAGGGGGCACTCGTGGTAAAGAACCCATCTCCCAGTTCAGGAAACATAAGAGAGGCGAGTTCAATCCCTGGGTCAGGAAGATTCCCTGAAGGACGGAATGGCAGCCCACTCCAGCGTTCTTGCCTGGAGACTCCCATGGACAGAGGAGCCTGGCAGCCTATGATGCATAGGGTGCAAAAAGATGGACACCACTGAGCGACTTAGCACAATGCTGGGAGGAGTCCTGGGGTCTGGATAGGGTCCTGCCCAGGGCTCATGTGGCTTTACTGGGTCCTGTAGTCCTTGTGTGTGCTGCCAAGACGTCACATGCTTGGATGAGCAGCATCCTTTGTTCCACACCTTGTGTGTATCCAGGCTACTGTCCTCCACTGGCCAGAAGAAGGGAACAGGAGACAAGTGAGTATTTGCACAAAATAATGGATTAAATGGTACGCAGGAGGATGCTCACTGTTGAATTCTTCTTGGTCAGTTGGACCAGAATGATAGAGGGTCACCACGATTTTCATACTAGAGGGGCCTGAACTCAAGGCTGCAGCTTAGCAGCTCAGGAGCAGTTGTCTGCTCTGGAATTAGCTAATGAGGCTTTCTTTGTTTGAACATTGGAAAGCCTCCAGAACCCACTCAGGAGGGAAATTAACAAATGGCCTTGTTTGTTACCTCCGGATAAATCTTCATGGTGAAAAGTGCAGCCATTCCACCTCTTCAGCCTTCTCCCTTCTTCCCCAGTGGACCCTCAATTACTATGGAGACCAAAAACTAACTAACTAAATAATACATGGACACATGTATTCTTTCTTAAAATAAAAACCGATAGGGAAAAGTTTGAGAGTAAAAACTAGTTAGAAGTGGGTGTGATGTTCAGGGTCTACAGGTGATATTCTAAATTTACTGTGCCCATGCAAACATTTCTGATGATTTCAACACCAGTTATTTCTGTTAGTATGCAATCACCAGCAGCTGCTGGCATTGGCTGAATATGCAAATGCAGAAGCTGTGGCAGTCAGCTCCCTCATTTCAGTTAGGATGGACCATCTCATAGGGTCATTTTTATGTTTATCTCTAATAATTCTCTGCATGAATTTTATTTTTACAGAGTAGAATAATCATCTCATGGGCTTTTAAATTTTCACTGATTTTACTGCTATAATTTTCAATGAATGAATTGTTAACAGGGATTTATTAAGCATCTACTTTGTGCCATATGATATTCTGATTATGAGTAATGCCAGCATGTTTAATCCAGAGTCCATGGTTTTCAAGTAACTCAGTAGAATGGGGGAAATAAATATAAAAAGCAAATAGTTACAATCTAACACACATGTGTCAGTGTTTTAGGTACCCTTTGGCACAGAGGAAATTGTCAATTTGGACACATTTTAGGGAGTGTTATTAGGAGAAAACAAGGAGGAAGAGGATTTTAACAGAGGTGGTTATTTTACAGACGCATATGATAGCATGCTACTATATGTAATCTAGTGTGTTGAATTTGCTTTGACAAAGGGGTAAATATTGTTCACGACACTTGTGTAAGGTATCTCTCTCTTTAGTCGCTAAGTCATGTCTGGCTCTCATGACCCTATGGACTGTAGCCTGCCCGGTTCCTCTATCCATGGGATTCTCCAGGCAAGAATACTGGAGTGGGTTGCTATTTCCCTCTCCAGGGGATCTTCCTGACTCAGGAATCGAACCCAGGTCTCCTGCATAGCAGGCAGATTCTTTACTGACTGAGCCAGGAGGGAAGCCCGCGTGGGCGTGTTTATGGGTGCGATGTATGCACATGGTTATTTGCACTGATGTGTGTGTTTATGTGTGTTTGTGCTGTTACAGTAAAATGTGCATCCATTTTTGGACTTAGCAGTCAAACGCATTTAACCATGTAGATGATGGAGAGGACAGAATTCATAAAGGAATTTATATACATTTTTTGTATGTAATTTTATTTTTCTAACCACTAATATAAAAAGTTTATTATACTAGTCAACTGAGAATCTTTTTTTTTTTTTTTTTCAAAAAAATGAAAAGACTTGGATTGTAGCAAAGACAGCATTCCTCCTGGCCTACAAAGCACTCCTCTAACACTTGGAAAAAACTAAATATTTAGGAGTGTGTGGAATTTCAGTTCCAGAGAGTTAGGAGAAATAGTGTAGATCCAGATGGAATATTCTACCAACTGGCAAAGTATAATTTAAGAAACCACCATCCTCCATAGTGGAAAAGGAGAGAAACTCAAGATTTGTCTGTAGTTTAATTTTTTCCCAGGAACACATATTTTCTGGTGAAAAAAATAGAATTTAGATAAGTCAGGCAGAGGGAATGAACATTTACAAGACCACAGAAAAAAATAGCAGTTTGAACCATGTATTTAGATGTTAATCCACATTTTCTTTTCATGATAGACCAGGCTCTAAGAGCTTGTAAATATTTCTCCCATCATGGGATCACTTTGATTATATTTTAAAGCTGTTGATATCTGGTTTCATTGATAAACATATCTGGATTTTTTGTTTTCTTCTTTTTGTAACCCAGTGCTTGTACGTTGTCTTGACATTTGCTATAAAATGACTACAGATATAATACAGGCTTTGGAGACAGCAGAGTTCACAATTTTGCACAATCAATGTAGTTATTCTGGAAGAAATAATGATGTAGAAGCCACTGAGAGTTTGGTTGAAATTGAAAGTGTTGGTGGCTCAGTCATGTCAGACTCTTTGTGACCCCAGGCACTGTAGCCCCCAGGCTCCTCTGTCCATGGGATTCTCCAGGCAGAATACTGGAGTAGGTTGTCATTCCCTTCCCCAGGGAATCTTTCTGAGAGAGTTTGGTTATCTCTGGATAAAATTGCAATCTGTTTTTTCTTTCCTCATGTTTACATAATACTGTGAAATTTTAGGATTAGATTTGAATTAGTGATATGAGTGGTGGAGAATAGAAAAGGTTGGACAAGTTACAGAAACCAGCAAGGGTATTGGAGATAGTGATCTGATTTCACCAGCATTGGAAGTCATTGATCCCTGTTGTATGTTTTAACTTCAAACAAAAAGGAAACTGAAGCACAAACAGACTTCTACTAGAGCTCTCTAGAGCAGCTACATTGTATCCCCTTCTTGTAGTAGAGGTAAAAAGGATGCCTCTAGCTGGAGGTCTGTGGATAGGGTTGAACTCTGACACCCTTGGATTTTTGCTGGTGCTAGGTGGTGTTGGAGAAGACCCTTCAGAGTCTCTTGGACTGCAAGGAGATCCAACCAGTCCATTCTGAAGGAGACTAGCCCTGGGATTTCTTTGGAAGGAATGATGCTAAAGCTGAAACTCCAGTACTTTGGCCACCTCATGCGAAGAGTTGACTCATTGGAAAAGACTCTGATGCTGGGAGGGATTGGGGGCAGGAGGAGAAGGGGATGACAGAGCATGGCTGGATGACATCCAGAGATGGCTGGATGACATCACCGACTCGATGGATGTGAGTTTGTGTGAACTCCGGGAGTTGGTGATGGACAGGGAGGCCTGGCGTGTTGTGATTCATGGGGTTGCAAAGAGTCGGACACGACTGAGTCACTGAACTGGACTGAACTGAAGTGAGGTCAGCTTCTATGTTGCCTGGCAGTACTGGTGTCCAGCCAGCCTAAGACACCTCTAGTTTCCTCTGTCATGAGGCAATATGTTAACGAATAAAAGTGCCAAATAGGAATGGGACATGATTCCAAATATGTGTAAACTGGAACTCTCCTCCTTATATTGGTTGATTTTTTCCTTCATGTGCTTTTTAAATATACTCTTCGTAAGAATGCCAGGGGGCATGTTGATAAAAGGTGTTTATTCATCTGCCATGTCCAATTTAGACCTGCTATTTCAAGACCCAATTCTAGGACCTTTATGTTTGAAAATGTTCTTCTGTATAATCCAGCTCCCAGTGATCCTCTCCTCCTCTACAGACATAGTTTTTATTGACTCATTTCCTGAAAGAGAGGTAATACATTGTGATGAAAAGAAAATTGAACTGCAAATTGGAAGACCTAGGTTCTAGTCCCCAAGCCTTCTCATATACCTGTTTAGTCATATAATTCAATCCCTAGGTCTCCTTCACTATGATTCAGAGTGGTGAGTTTGTGTGGGAGGGTGTCCACCATAAGATATTGGATCCAAAAGAGTGAGCCCAAAGGCTAAGGATGGGTGTTCCAGAGATGTGCCCATGGGAAAACCACTGTCAGCCCACACTCCCAACTAGAAGGGACTCATTCCATCGAAAGAGACTGAGGTCCGCCTGCCACAGTCACAAGACCAGAGTGTAGACTTCAGAGAAAACCCAGATTCAGGGCAGGCTTTTAAGGCCATAGAGAGAGGCTGTGAGGTAGAAGTTTGGGGAAGAAATCAGTCAGCAGATTGATTACTGTCTATTAGGAGATACACTTTGATCCTGTAGAGGAAAAGGCTAATACTTATCATACGTTGTGAAACAAGAAGAGATATTCTGCCATCAATTCAGTTCAGTCACTCAGTTGTGTCCAACTCTATGCGACCCCATGGACTGCAGCACGCCAGGCTTCCCTGTCCATCAACAACTCCCAGAGCTTACTCAGACTCATGTCCATTGAGTCAGATGTCATGTAACCATCGGATGCTCTCTCATTCCCTTCTCCTCCTGCCTTTGATCTTTCCCAGCATCAGGGTCTTTTGCAGTGAGTCAGGTCATCACACCAGGTGGCCAAAGTATTGGAGTTTCAGCTTCAGCATCAGTCCTTCCAATGAACACACAGGACTGATCTCCTTTAGGATGGACTGGTTGGATCTCCTTGCAGTCCAAGGGACTCTCAAGAGTCTTCTCCAACACCACAGTTCAAAATTATCAATTCTTCTAAGCTCAGCTTTCTTTATAGTCCAGCTCTCACATCCATACATGACCACTGGAAAAACCATAGCTTTGACTAGATGGACCTTTGTCGGCAAAGTAATGGCTCTGCTTTTCAATATGCTGTCTAGGTTGGTCATAGCTTTTCTTCCAAGGAGTAAGTGTCTTTTAGTGTCATGGCTGCAGTCACCATCTGTGGTGATTTTTGAGTCCACAATAAAGTCTTTCTCTGTTTTCCCATCTATTTGCCATGGAGTGATGGGAAGAGATGCCATGATCTTTGTTTTCTGAATGTTGAGATTTAAGCCAACTTTTTCCCTCTCCTCTTTCACTTTCATCAAGAGGCTCTTTAGTTCTACTTTTCTCTCTGTGATAAGGGTGGTGTCATCTGTGTATCTGAGGTTATTGATACTTCTCCCAGCAATCTTTTGCCATCTTCAACTTGAAAAATAAAGGGAACTAATCAACTCTGGCAACACTACTTAGGGATTATCACTAGATATTTAATGAGGAAGAAATAGAGACTGATAATTTACTGGGCATCCCTTCTGTTCAGTTCAGTTCAGTCGCTCAGTCGTGTCCGACTCTTTGCGATCCCATGAATCCCAGCACTCCAGGCCTCCCTGTCCATCACCAACTCCCGGAGTTCACTCAGACTCATGTCCATCGAGTCAGGGATGCCATCCAGCCATCTCATCCTCTGTCGTCCCCTTCTCCTCCTACCCCCAATCCCTCCCAGCATCAGAGTCTTTTCCAATGAGTCAACTCTTCGCATGAGGTGGCCAAAGTACTGGAGTTTCATCTTTAGCATCATTCCTGCCAAAGAAATCCCAGAGTTGATCTTCTTCAGAATGGACTGGTTGGATCTCCTTGCAGTCCAAGGGACTCTCAAGAGTCTTCTCCAACACCACAGTTCAAAAGCATCAATTCTTTGGTGCTCAGCTTTCTTCACAGTCCAACTCTCACATCCATACATGACTAAGGGACTCTCAAGAGTCTTCTCCAACACCACAGTTCAAAAGCATCAATTCTTCGGCACTCAGCCTTCTTCACAGTCCAACTCTCACATCCATACATGACCACAGGAAAAACCATAGCCTTGACTAGATGGACCTTAGTCGGCAAAGTAATGTCTCTGCTTTTGAAAATGCTATCTAGGTTGGACATCACTTTTCTTCCAAGGAGTAAGCGTCTTCTAATTTCATGGCTGCAGTCACCATCTGCAGTGATTTTGGAGCCCCAAAAAATAAAGTCTGGCACTGTTTCCACTGTTTCCCCATTTATTTTCTATGAAGTGATGGGACCAGATGCCATGATCTTAGTTTTCTGAATATTGAGCTTTAAGCCAGTTTTTTCAGTCTCCTCTTTCACTTTCAGCAAGAGTCTTTTTAGTTCCTCTTCACTTTCTACCATAAGGGTGGTGTCATCTGCATATCTGAGGTTATTGATATTTCTCCCAGCAATCTTGATTCCACTTTGTGCTTCTTCCAGCCCATCATTTCTCATGATGTACTCTGCATATAAGTTAAATAAGCAGGGTGACAATATACAGCCTTGATGTACTCCTTTTCCTATTTGGAACCAGTCTGTTGTTCCATGTCCGGTTCTAACTGTTGCTTCCTGATCTGCATATAGGTTTCTCAAGAGGCAGGTCAGGTGGTCTGGTATTCCCATCTCTCTCAGAATTTTCCACAGTTTATTGTGATCCACACAGTCAAAGGCTTTGCCATAGTCAATCAAGCAGAAATAGATGTTTTTCTGGAACTCTCTTGCTTTTTCAATGACCCCGCGGATGTTGGCAATTTGATCTCTGGTTCCTCTGCCTTTTCTAAAACCATCTTGAACATCTGGAAGTTCACGGTTCACATACTGCTGAAGCCTGGCTTGGAGAGTTATGAACATTACTTTACTAGCATGTGAGATGAGTGCAATTGGTAGTTTGAGCATTCTTTGGCATTGCCTTTCTTTGGGATTGGAATGAAAACTGACCTTTTCCAGTCCTGTGGCCACTGCTGAGTTTTCCAAATTTGCTGGCAGATTGAGTCCAGCACTTTCACAGCATCACCTTCCAGGATTTGAAATAGCTCGACTGGAATTCCATCACCTCCACTATCTTTGTTCGTAGTGATGCTTTCTAAGGCCCACTTGACTTCCCATTCCAGAATATCTGTCTCTAAGTGAGTGATCATACCATTGTGATTATCCGGGTCATGAAGATCTTTTTTGTACGGTTCTTCTGTGTATTCTTGCCACCTCTTCTTAATATCTTCTGCTTCTGTTAGGTCCATACCATTTCTGTCCTTTATCGAGTCTATCTTTGCATGAAATGTTCCCTTGGTATCTCTCATTTTCTTGAAGAGATCTCTAGTCTTTCCCAGTCTGTTCTTTTCCTCTATTTCTTTGCACTGATCTCTGAGGAAGGCTTTCTTATCTCTCCTTGTTATTCTTTGGAACTCTGCATTCAGATGCTTGTATCTTTCCTTTTCTCCTTTGCTTTTCGCATAGGTGATTGTGACTTTAGAACAGACAAGGAAAGTCTTTTGTATGAATCAGCTGGGGCTGCCCTAACGAAATACCTTAAGAATGGATGCCTTCAACAACAGAAATTTATTTCTCACTGTGTTGGAGGCTGGGCAGTCCAGTCAAGGTGCTGGCTGATCTGGTTTCCGATGAGAGCTCTCTTCTCTTCCCTTCCTGTCCTTACCCATAAAGTGAGGGGTTGGACTCAGTGATGATCTTTGAGGCTCCCTGCACCTCTAATGTTGTTCCTGATCTCTCTTACAGTTGAAGGAGATCTTTGGATTCAAAGTGGACTGTTCCAAATTGTCCAATGTGTGGTTAAATCCTTAAGGGAAGTGACAGTCACCTCGGGTTCTAAAGCTTCACATTTGTTCTTTATCAAGATGAGAAGCTGCCAGTTGTTCTTTAGTCGGCTGCGTGTATAAAGCAATACCGGTCCTCTGGTTATATGGCTCTAATAAAAGACTTTCCCCACCACTCCCTCCCCTTTCTTAAAAAATAAAAGTTTATATTATTTATTATCACTTAAAAATATTTTCCATACAATTTTTAAAGGTGACTTTCCACCTATAACTGTTACAAAATGTTGACTATATAGCCCATGTTGTACAGTACATCCTTGAAACGATCTTATACCCAGCAGTTTGTATCTTCCACTTCTCCACCCCTATGTTGCCCCTCCTCCCCTCCCCACTGGTAACCACTGGTGGACTTCCCTGGTGGCTCAGAGGATAAAGCGTCTGCCTGCAGTGCAGGAGATCCAGGTTCGATCCCTGGGTTGGGAAGATCCCCTGGAGAAGGAAATGGCAACCCACTCCAGTATTCTTGCCTGGAGAATCCCATGGACAGAGGAGCCTGGCGGGCTACAGTCCACGGGGTAGCAAAGAGTTGGACACAACTGAGCGACTTCACTTTCTTTCACTATATCTGTGAGTGTACGTCTTTTTTTTATATTTAGTAGTTTGTTGTATTTTTTAGACACCACATGTAAGTGATATCATGCAGTATTCATCTTTCTCTGATTTATTTCACTTACCATAATGTCCTCCAAGGCCATTCATGTTGCTTGCTGCAAATGGCAAATTTCTTTTCTTTATGGCTGAGTAATATATCTATTGTGTATGTGTGTTAGAGAGAGAGAGAGAGATCTGTCTCCATATATCTGTTGATGGACACTTAGGTTTCTTCCGTATCTTGGCAATTGCAAATAATGTTACTATGAACATTGGAGTGCATATATCTTTTAGAATTAGTGCGTTTGTTTTTTTCAGATACATAACCAGGAGTGGAATTACCGGGTCATATGGTAGTTCTATTTTGAGCTTTTTGAGACACCTCCATACAGTTTTTCACAGTAGCTGCACCGATTTACATTCCTATCAGCAGTGTACAGGCTTCCCTCTTCTTCACATCCTTGACAACATTTTGTGCTCTTTTTGATGATAGCCATTCTGATGGCTATGAGGTGTTATCTCATTTTGGGTTTGATTTGCATTTCTGTGATTATTGGCCATGTGAGCATCTTTTCATGTGCCCATAGGCCATCTGCATGTCCTCTTTGGAAAAATGTCTATTTACTTCTGCCCATTTAAATTTTTTATTTATTTATTTTAAAATTTATTTTTTTCCCTGCCCATTTATTAGTTTCTTTTTTGATGTTGAGTTGTATGAGCTGTTTATATATTTTGAATATTAATTCCTTTTCAGTCATATCATTTGCAAATATTTTCTCCCATTCAGTAGTTTGTCTTTTTATCTTGTCAGTGGTATCCTTTGCTGTGCAAAAGCCAACTCCACATCCCTCCCCCTTTTTAGAATTCTTCTTTGTGTCCATGTTCTGGCATTTGTCTGTGGAAGCCAGAAGACTTTTATAGTCAAGGACTTAACTGACTCTGAGTGGTAGCCCCATATCACATACGGTTATTTTATCCTTTCTGGCAATTTGTTGTCTTCTTTCCTGTTTTCCAGTTTTCCCAGTTTGAAAGTGGTCTGAGATGTGGATGGAGAATGGAGGCTGGGACTGGGGGGAGTTTTATAATAGATAGGGCTGAGCTTCCCATCAGCAGCTCATTAAAGGTGTTTGTTGACTTCTCTGCTGGGTACCAGGCCCAGTGCTAACTAGCCGCTTATCACTTTCTCTGTGGGCTCCCTTCAGCGATGGGCTCTTATTCTGGAGACCTTGACTGGAAAATGCACTCTGCTATCAGCAGGGCTCTTTGTAGTGTTTGGCTCTGGTATCTGGAACATTCTGGATTGAGCCCAGCTTGCTGTGATCTGCACGCTGGTGAGGCTGATCCAGTGGGACTTGGAGTAACAGTTGATGGAGAAGCACTGCGGTAAGGGAGAGGGCGGTAGTGGTGGTTTACTCGCTCAGTCGTGTCTGACTCTCTGCGACCCCACGGACTGTAGTCCATCAGGCCCCTCTGTCTGTGGGATTCTCCAGGCAAGAATGCTGGAGTGGGTTTGTCATGTCCTCCTCCAGGGGATCTTCCCGACCGAGGGATCAAACCAGAGTCTCCTGCATTGCAGGCAGATTCCTTTCCACTGAACCACCAACTGACGAATTGATCATACTGAGAACTGAGCTCCAGAGGGAGCGCGGCTCACTCGGACCTTCCCTCTAGGTTGATTCTCTCTTCTCCAACAATATAGGATAATGTAGAAGATATTTTCTTAGCAATGGCAAAACAAGGCTGCAAGGGAGAAGTGTGCTTCTGGCTTGTGGGTAGAAGGAAAAAAGCCTGGACCTGGGAGTGTGGCAGACCTGACTCAGACCCTGGCTCCGGTGCTTGTTAGCTGAGGGGGTCCTAGTGTTCTCACATGTAAAACGAGGCTGTTAACAACAACAATGAAAAAATGCACAGGCTTGTAACAACAGTTATGCAAGGAAAATGCCAACTGTATAGTGGGTGGTCAGTATATGTGGATTTACTCCCCTGGTGAACACAGGTGGGGCTTCCTGCAACGGAATCCTTGAAGTTGGAGACCTGTCTTTGGAGCATTTGGGTGACCTGCTGGGTCACCAGGTCAGGGGGCCAGAGCTGATGGTGAGACCACAGGGCAGAACCTTTGCACCAAAGACACTCATTTGGGCACTTCTGTGGGGGTGGGGAAGCCTTGATTTGCACAGGAAATGTCATGCCTCTATCTCACATGTATCAGGATAGCTGATACTGGTCTCTCCTCTTTTTTTGACAAAAATAATCTCCCCTCCCCCATTTGGGTGATATTTAGCAACTCATTTGGGAAAAAGTACCCAAAGGAAAACTTGAAGGAGAAAGCAGTCACATCCGCCTTCTTTTGCACAGGCTGTTTCTCTCCTTGGCAGTTTTGCAGTGGGAGAAGATTTATGTGATGAGAATGAGATTTTTGATATTCTTTGCAGAATTGAGATGCCTTAACCTGGAGGTCTTTTTGCCCCTTTGGAATATAAATCCGATTAGAAGCTCTTTGTGCTCTGCCACAAGTCATTACACGTCTACATTTTGTTCTTATAAAATATGGATAATGACATGACTCTGTCTCCTAGGAGTTTGAGTGCATTAGCTAATGATCATGAAACCTTAGAAATGGGAAATGCATATGAATGCTGAGAGCTTTTGTAATTACAGGTTTGCATCATTTTGCTTGGCATCCTTGAAGAGGCCTGCTTTCAACATGAGAATACTCGGGTTGATTCCTGTTCTAATTGTAGAGCAAGCTTGAAAGAGAGAAGCTCGGAGGGTGTTCAGAGCAGAGAAGTCGTAGCATCTGGTGGAAGCCCTCAAGTAGCTTAGGCTGGAGTGGCTTGGTTTGCACTGAAGTGGGAGAAGAGCTTGAGATATTGTAAAGTCATCACAATGAGAAAATGCCAGTACCCAAGGATGGTAATGGCTTCCACACTGGGCTGTAAGGAAATGCTCGTGTCCTTTATTCTTGTGACATCAGATATATTACTTTCTCAGCCTTTATTCTAGGCAGCCGTGAACACGCTGTATTGCAGTGGGCTGTTTTGATGTGGGTCACCTTCCTGGATTGTTAAGCCTCTGGAGGATAGATACTGTCTTTGTATCCTCTAGAAAAATCCGGATTTTCCTTTATCTCATCCAGATCATTATTTTTGAACTTAAGAAACTCTTTAAAAGGATGTCAGATGGTAATGTGTTGAATACCCAAGTTATAGAAACTTAAAAAAAAGTAAGAATTTATCTGGGTAACCTGACAGTGTGCCATTTGACAGCTGATGTTGTTTTCATTTCCTTTCAGGCAGTGGCGCTACGGCTGTGGTTCAGGCTGCTCTATGCAAACCCAGGCAAGAACGTGTAGCAATAAAGCGGATCAACTTGGAAAAATGCCAGACCAGCATGGACGAACTATTAGTAAGTCAAAGTGAATGGGATATTGCTGGTTGCTTTTCGTATCTTATGTAGAGATGGGCCGGAGAAGCAGGAGAGGAGAGAGCAGAGGCCACTTGATGTTTTCTCCCATTTGGACTCATGTATTTCTTGGAAAGCAGCCCACCTGGCTTTTTCCTCCTTATGACTGTGTTGTGTAATATACAGCTTACTTTGTTTTGACAAATAGAATTTTACCCAGTCCTCATAATCCCCAGGTGGGGATGGTCTCAGTGTTGACACTGCTTTATGAAATGAGGGAATAGACTCAGATGACCTAAGGTCATGTTATACTGAATTGGATGACGAGCTTCTGGCCCTCCGTCTCGACTCGTACACAGAGAGGAATTACTCCCTAAACAATTTGCTGGCCCTTCTGGCTTTCATAAATCACAAAATCTCCTATAAATTTCAGTTATTCAAAAATACCACAGGGTAGCTTGCATTCCTACTGGCGAATGAGAAGAGTTTGTTTTTTGTGTTTTTTTTGGTACAGGCCAACTTGTACTTTTTCTAAGTAAAGTATGTTACATAAATAATTGGAGCTTGTCAATGTGGCTATGACTGTAGTAGCATTGGTTGGTTGAAGGATCATTTGCTTTTGGTTTAGCTGACTCATTATTAAATGAACAGCTTGGCAAATGGTTATTAGTTGCCCGGCAAACTGTGAAGGGTTTGAGAGTTTAATCTCATAAATATAGTTGTCATTCTGCCTGCCAATTTTCTTTTTTCTTCCTTTTGGTCATTTGTTTGAGGATAATGGAAAACTGCAGTGGAGGAGTTGACTGATTGGTTATCCCACCACTAATCCCAGAACAAATATTAGTCCAATAGCTCCATACAAGCTACAAAGTATAATGACAGTTGGCTCCAAATGAAGAGGCCTTTTGTCATAGTCTACATTGGGAATGGAATGTCATTAACAAGAGCCTTTTGTCTTTACTCAGAATATAGCTTTTATTTCAGGCATAATTACAGTACACTATAGTATAAATTAAGTACAAGGATAAAGCTGTACTTTTCCAGATCTGTTTGGCCTTACATTTTAAATCAGGCTCCATAAAGCATAGTTTTCGCTGGGATTGATACAACAGATTGCTGGCTAAAAGTTCAATTAAAGGAAGGGCTTCCACAATTTAATTTAAAAAAAAAAAAAAAAAAAAATTTTTTTTTTTTTTTTGCATACATTTAGCACTTTTACCCTCCTCAGAATTTCAGCTCTGCTCTGCTTTTACTGAAATTATTGCTGCATACTTCTGTTGCTTGCTATCACGGTGACCAATAAAACTGTGTCTTTGTCATCTGACCAGTTTTCAAGGTCACTTTCTGGCATGGAAAAAGCTTTAAACAAACTGCAGAGAGCTGTGTCCTGCCTTTGCCACTAACTTTTTTTTTTTTAGTCAAGTTACGTAACAGCTCTGCATCATTTAAAGAAAATTGAATCACAAGAGCTCTAAGATCCCATTGTTTGTTGCTGTTGTTCAGCTACTAGGTCGTGTCTGACTCTTTGCGACCCCGTGAACTGCAGCACACCAGGCTTCCCTGTCCTTCACCGTCTCCCAGAGTTTGCTCAAACTCTCCCAGAGTTGGTGTGCATTGAGTCAGTGATGCCATCCAACCGTCTCATCCTCTGTCATTCCCTTCTCCTCCTCTCAATCTTTCCCAGCATCAGGGTCTTTTCCAGGATCCCATTAGGATTCTCAAATTCTGTGGCTATACTAAGTACATAATAATTTTTTAAAGATTTTGAAGTATATATTTATCCTTATGCTCTGTTTGGAAATATTACTCTTGAATTTGCCTATGGCAGTTGTATTGGATTATGGTGTTCTGTTGGAGGTCTCACAGTCGTCTTTTTGCCACCAGCAGAATATTTAGACAGAATATGTACAAGGCTTGTATGTACTTGTATCTGATAGTTCTGGAACCAGCCTTCAGGGCTGATGCTGTGGTCTCTGGTTTCTAACAAGCCCTCAGTTGTCCAAAAGGAGAAGGCGATGACACCCCACTCCAGTACTCTTGCCTGGAAAATCCCATGGACGGAGGAGCCTGGTGGGCTGCAGTCCTTGGGTCTCGAAGAGTTGGACACGACTGAGTGACTTCACTTTCATGCATTGGAGAAAGAAATGGCAACACACTCCGGTGTTCTTGCCTGGAGAATCCCAGGGACGGGGGAGCCTGCTGGGCTGCCGTCTATGGGGTTACACAGAGTTGGACACGACTGAAGCGACTTAGCAGCAGCAGTTGCCCAAAGTCTCCATGTTTCCCCCCTGCTGACTTTTTGTCAGCAGTTGGCTGCCAGTGATGACACCTATGTAAGGGTTCTACTGGAGGCACCAGGACTGTCGTCGTTCCAAGCCCTTTTCTCTATTTCCTGGGACCAGGAACCATGTCAGTGTCATTTGGAGTGACTCATAATTTAGCCAGAGCTGTCAGTGTAAGGACTAGAGCTTTTCTAGCTTAGTGCTTGACTCCATTAACCTGAAGTTTTACGATTTACAAATTTGCTTGTTAGCAGTTAATTTCTTTCTTTCATTTTCTACCTGCTCCCGTGCCCATGTTGTGTTAATGGAATGTAGCATAATTATCTGTTTTTCATTTTAAAGAATGTTTGATTTGTTGCTCTAATCTTTCCTTAATTTTGAGTCTTTGACTTTTTGATGCCTTGATGTTTCTAGGGCTGGAGGGAATGGCTATGGTTCTTTAGGACACACAGCTCCCAGGTTCTCTGCAAGCAAAAAGAAACAGAACTGACAGTGTAGGCTCCTGCTGTTGCCAGGCTTTCGTGGTGGCCGAGCTCTCGGCACATGACTCGTGCGGAGCAAAGTTGCTGTAATCCTTTCAGTGTCTAATCCTGCTGCTGCTCGCGCTTTTATTATCTCTGCGGGTTCGCATTTTGGCAGTGTCTGGACATCCGCTCTCCTAATAATCCTTTAAGTCCGTGAGTGTGTGTGTATTATATACAGGTCAGTGCTCGGCGTCATTTCACAAACTGTGTCATGTGTTAACTGGAAACCATTGTTCTCTCAAGAAACAACGGCCACTGGAGTCCTTATCTTGTGGGAGTGTTATGTCATGGAAGTCACAATTACCAGCTATTTGCTGGCTACTGGAACAGCTGCCTCCCCTGCTGAAGCTCTGTCAACCTCCCACTCCTGCTGTCTGCCCTGCCCCTACCCGCCAGCCCTGACTCCCATAGGAAGCCGGCTTTATCCTCACAGGTTCAATGTGATGGTAGAGAACGGTTTGGACAACTGGCCCTGGACTTTGCTTCTTTATGTGATGGAGGCACTCTTTAGATTTTCCCATGATTGTGGAGTTTATTCACAGTTTGACTGAAGAAGACTTAAGTGGTCATGATTTTTTTTTTAATTTATTTTTAAAGTAAATTGAAGTATTGTAGTAAAGTATTGAAGTATTGTAGTAAAGATAATTTAAAATTATTTTTAAAGTAATATTGAAGTATTATGATTTCTGGGCTTCCCTGGTGGCTCAGCTGGTAAAGAACCCACCTGCGACGTGGGAGATCTGGGTTCAGTCCCTGGGTTGGTAAGATCCCCTGGAGAAGGGAACGGCTACCCACACCAGTATTCTGGCCTGGAGAATTCCATGAACTGTATAGTCCATGGGGTCACCAAGAGCTGGACATGACTGAGCGACTTTCATTTTTCAGTGTGATTTCTAAAGCAAAGTGATCTTTAGTATCATCTCTGAGAGTGAAGGGGGGGAAAGCAAATGTTCAGTGAGATCACTGGTGCTAAATAATTGGTAATTTATGTAAAAATGATGCTCTTCAAATGAGTACTGTGATATCCTTAGAAATACTAATTATTTGGTAAATACATGAGTTTCTATGAGCTTCCCAGGTGGCACTAGTGGTAAAGAACTTGCCTGCCAAAGCAGAAGAGGCACTGGTTCAATCCCTGATTTGGGAAGATTCTCTGGAGGAGGGCACAGCAACCCACTCCAGTGTTCTTGCCTGGAGAATCCCTTGGATAGAGGAGCCTGGCGGGTTACCGACCATAGTGTTGCACAATTAGTCACAACTGAAGCAGTTTAGCACACACACACATGAGTTTCTACGTTGTGCTTAGGCCCACAGAAAGGATGGGTTTGGGGTGTATACATGGGAGGACAAAGGTATGTGCTCACTAAAACTTCATTTTAACAAAAATTAGATTAGAGTACCCTTAAATGTTTTCCTTGGCATGAATAGCATTTAACCTACTCAATCTAATGTTCTATGCATTCTTGTGAATTTTCATTTGTGTTTTTTGACTTTGGTCTTTAACATCCTAATCTCTCTGGGTGTGATGATATTGGTTGTTATTTTTCCAGGAGCTTAGGAGTGTTACTGGTCTGTTCTATATTCTTAACCATCCCAACCTGGATATGTTGATAATGCTGAGATTTGTTACCCCACATTTGTTGTTAACTCCATATTTGTTAATCCCACTCCAGTATAAATGACTAATTATAATTAGTTTAACACCCTCTGGGAGATAGTTACAGTTTTAGAGCAGAGCTTGTTAACTCCGTAGTTAGGAAAACCTTCCTAGATGCTGGGCCCTGGACTAGGTGGTGGGAAGATAAAAGAGATGTGGAGCCCGGGACTAGCCAATGAGTCTCTTCATATTTGCATTGGGTTGGTGAGATGTTTGAGCGAGGAATATCTTTCTACACTTTTCCCTCTGTTTGTCTAGAAACAGTTTATCAGATTGATAGGCAGATTCTCTAATGTGTACCCCACTGAGGAAGTTTTCTCTTTCCAGTAGGAATTTAAAGTTTCCTAAGTGGGTCTGACCCACAGTCATGCAAACTAGTATATTCTGGTTAAGGAAGGCCTTGGGGTTTTCTTGAAGAAACTTGGTTCTCCGGTTTGTGGTCAACCTCAGAGGTCAGGGATGTTACTCGGGGGCACTTGGCTTCCCTTAAAATTCGTTACATAAGTGAAGAATTAATTTGCTTGAGTCTTTTCCAGTCTCTGTCACCAGATGACACTTCCATAGATGTGACACGGCCCTTTCTTTTGTTTACCCTAAACCCTAAGTTTTTTAGCCTTTGGGCCACACCCTTCTTTGGTTTTACCCAAGGATTAATGAACGTTTTGGTTCATCACATTGTTTGACATTTTGATCCTTAGACTTTAATCAATCATATCTTTCTCAACTTTTGTCCTCTAGACTAAAATTCTCGTATTTTCAGTCTGTCCTTGGTACTGAGTCACAGAAAAGTCAGTATCATTTTCTCATTCTTTCATATACATCAAATCGTATAGTTTAATTCTTAGGGGCAGGAGTGCCTTAGGTGTAGGAAAAATCATGGCCCTGGAATTGGGCAAAATGCTTATTTCATCTTTTTAAAAAAAATTTTATGTGTTTATTTTAGTTATTTGGCTGCTCCAGGTCTCAGTTGTGGCATGGTGAAGTTTTAGTTACAGCGTGTGGGATCTAGTTACCTGCCCAGGAATCAAACCCAGGCCCCCTGCATTGGCAATGCAGAGTCTTAGTCATTGGACCACTAGGGAAGCCCCCAAAGTGCTTATTTCTTAAAAATAAAAAAAGGAAAAAATGTCTAGTTAACTGATTATATTATACAAAACTGATTATATTATACATTTTCCAGAAGTCTATGGGGATGGCAAAGGTGAAGTATAAAAAAAGAGAGGCACAAATGAAGTTGTATTCAAACTGGGAATATTTTCACCGTTTTCTCCTACTCTGAAAATGCATATGTTCTGGGTCTCTTTGTTACCAAACACATAAGTCCAGAAATCTGAGTGGCCTTATAATGTTAATTTCTCCTTATTTTTCTTAAAAAAAAAAAAAAAAGGATGTTAAAACATTTAAGGAAGCCATTTCTAACAGTCAGTTCAGTCGCTCAGTCGTGTCCGACTGTTTGTGACTCCATGAATCGCAGCACGCCAGGCCTCCCTGTCCATCATCACCAACTCCCAGAATTCACCCAAATTCATGTGTGTTGAGTCGGTGATGCCATCCAGCCATCTCATCCTCTGTCGTCCCATCTCCTCCTGCCCCCAATCCCTCCCAGCATCAGGGTCTTCAATGAGTCAGCTCTTTGCATGAGGTGGCCAAAGTATTGGAGTTTCAGCTTTAGCAACAGTCCTTCCAATGAACACCCAGGACTGATCTCCTTTAGGATGGACTGGCTGGATCTCCCTGCAGTCCAAGGGACTCTCAAGAGTATTCTCCAACACCACAGTTCAAAAGCATCAATTCTTCGGCACTCAGCTTTCTTCACAGTCCAACTCTCACATCCATACATGACCACTGGAAAAACCACAGCCTTGACTAGACGGACCTTTGTTGGCAAAGTAATATCTCTGCTTTTGAATATGCTGTCTAGGTTGGTCATAACTTTCCTTCCAAGGAGTAAGCATCTTTTAATTTCATGGCTGCAGTCACCATCTGCAGTGCATAAGAATACTTAAGTGTAAATTCAATTAGGATATTTAATTAGCTGAATCAAGTTTCTAAAATGAAGTTTTCTCTAGCCAAATCATACATATTCCTAAGCAAATGTAACTTTAGAGCTGTAAAAAAAATTACTTTTGCATATATGATATTCTCTAATTCCAATGGTATGTCTTCAATTTATGCAAAAATTTCCCATTTGTAGTCCTGCCCCTCAGTTGGACTATATTTGAGTAAAGCATGAACACCAAATCGTATGAAAATAATTACAAAGTCAAATGGGCAAGGGACACATGACAGTATAAAATTTGATATTTGAGACTGAAATGCTCAGAACAGTACTATATTCAGCAAAGTAGGCTTGTATTTTAATGCTATTCCCTTGATATAAAAGATTTTACAAGAAATAGACAAATGCAATTTGTTACCACATATGTCAAGGGATGTGCTGGGATATGAATCATTAATTTACTAATTAGAAAGTTCTTCAGTTCAAAAAGAATGAAAGATACTTTCACTGATAGAATGGACAAAACACACACACACATTATAGCTTCCAGTTTTTTAAGCTGATGTCCTCAAACCAGTATAATGTATAATTTTTGTCTATAATAAAAAGACTTGCAAAAATATTTTGTAATTGTGTTAACAATTACAGAGATTAAGTTAAAATGCACCAGAAGAAATTTTTTTCTTAATTTTTAAAAATCTCAATTTACAAAAACAAAACTGCTTAGAGGTCCCCAAATACTATAATTAAACGTTTAAAAGTATGAGAGAAACCTATGTCAGGTAATAGGAGATAACTATTCTACCAAATGAACATTAGGCAAAATAAATATCTAGCTTTATTCTCCAAAATAAGCTACAAATCATAGCTAATTCGTTCCTCTAGAGAGGAAGGGAAGTGTGGAGGGAAGGAGGGAGCCTGTGCAGGGCAGGGTTGGGGAGGGGAGTGGAGTGGAAGTATGAAAGGAAATGCAGATCAAGAGAAGCGAAATAATCAATAAAATCACCCTGCAGCAGAAAGCAAAATGAGACCAGGGCTTCATTCTGAGGAAAGTGAGCCCATGTTACTTAAAGATACTGTCAGTGAGAGCAAAATACCTGTATAAAGATGATACAGGGAGAGAAGGGCAAATGCCAGAATTTTTCTAGTTCGAGACTGAGAAATTTTTTCATTATGTACACAGGAGAAACAGATGGTGCTCTGTGTACCCAAACCTACGAATTTACAGTGAATTTTTATTGTTACACCACAATACTGGAGTGATTTGACACTACCCCAAATTGTAAAGCACAATTTGCTAGTAATTAGTGTTTCTATTTAAATGATCTTAAAAGGGGATTTCATTTTAAAAATTAATTTTTAAATTCATAGAATCATAGAACTTTTGGTGGTGGAAATACATTTTTACCTTCAAGTATACTTTCTTACTGAACAAATGAGGAGGCTGAGGACCGGAAGTAAAAGTGATTCATCCCAAATCCAGTTCCCGGGTGGAGAACGCAGGCCCTCTGACCCAGGAAGCAACCTGCCCTCTGTCACAAGTTTCAGTATTCCTCACTGGTGCAGTTGTTTTTTGAAATAACTGCTCACATCTGTCACCCATCAGAAACTAAAATATTTTAATAATCATGACATTATTGTCATGGTGGGAGTTGGTGATGGACAGGGAGGCCTGGCATGCTGCGGTTCATGGAGTCGCAAAGAGTCGGACGTGACTGAGTGACTGAACTGAACTGATGTTATCATCTTTCTTATTTTGGTTATTTCCATGATTAATTGGAAAATCCCATGGATGGAGGAGCCTGGTGGGCTCTAGTCCATGGGGTCGCTACGAGTCGGACACGACTTAGCGATTTCCTTTTCACTTTTCACTTTCATGCATTGGAGAAGGAAATGGCAACCCACTCCAGTGTTCTTGCCTGGAGAATCCCAGGGATGGGGGAGCCTAGTGGGCTGCCGTCTATGGGGTCGATGGGGTCGGACACGACTGACGGGACTTAGCAGCAGCAGCCACGATTAATTAAGCTGCCTCTGAAAGAGAAGGACTCGGAAACACTGAGGGAGAAGCCTGGAGAGAGATTGATGGGGTTTCTGCTACTATTCCCTGGCAAAACCCCAGAGTGTAGTTGCACCCAGGCGTGGGACAGGGAAGGCCATACAAAACAAAAAGGTATGTTTCACCTCCCATTCTCATCATTTGGTGATGAAGCCAAATGTAGCCGTGGTGTTGAAAGCCGGCCTGGAGGTTTCCAGCAGCATAAATTGGCCAAAAGGAAAGAGTCTCTGTGTTTCTGTTTTTAATGAAGTCTTCAACTTTACTTTCCCCAGTACTCCCAGTCATGGACCACTAAAGGCTCAAACAGCGGTTGTTGATAGCTGAGCCTGGTTCGGATTCCTGATGGCCTACTTTAGAGCTTTCAGAACCCGTGAGGTGTCCTTTTTACTGTTTGCCAAAGAACTTTTTCAGTCAACTCTGAAAGAAAATGGCTCTTCCCCATTGAGTTTGCCTGTGTGATTTCAGTATCACTCCTTTATTCTTTGCTTTCTTTCCTTGTTAACTATTTCAGCAACTTCTTCATTTTCAAGCAAAATTCTGTAGTTTTTTTTTTTTTTTTTTAAGACTGATTTTTTGCAGAAGGCTCATTGTCATGATGTCATAACCAAGCAGATAGGCCCAGAGATGGAAGTTGTGGTCTGTGGAAAGGAGCTATTTACCCATTGTGATTTCTCTGCTGATTTCCCGGGGTTTTCCAGACCTCCACCTCCTCTGACCCTTGACCTTTTACAACAACTCTTTTTAGTTTACTTCCCTGGTGGCTCAGCCGGTTAAGCGTCTGTCTACAATGCGGGAGACCTCGGTTTGATCCCTGGGTTGGGAAGATCCCCTGGAGAAGGAAATAGCAATCCACTCCAGCACTCTTGCCTGGAAAATCCCATGGACAGAGGAGCCCTGATAGGCTACAGTCCATGGGGTCGCAAAGAGTCAGACGTGACTGAGTGACTTCACTTTCACTTTCCACAGACATGATTAAGGCTGTCACAAAATTTGATTCCTTTTCCTAATTCTTGCATGTGTTTTTCCCTGACTTCAAAATACCCAGACCTTCCCCATTTCTAATCTTGTCTTCAGTTTGACTGCACTTGGATAAATAGGTACTAAATCATATAAAAATAATTATAAAACTAGCTGGCAAGGCACACTGGTTGATATATTTATAAATAGTATAGGTCAGAATATTTGACTTAACTCTTCCTCGAGTAGGTTTTTCTTCCTATTGGTACTCTCGTTCTACAGGAGGTAGGAGTTTGCTGTATATGTGCCATTTGATTTTTTACAATTAAAAATAACATTTTTCATGATTGAAAATGACAGTCCAAAAAAATATATTGCTTTTAGAACTTTGTCAATCTTTTCCTTCCATTTCTTGGCTGACATTTGAAATCATTGAAGTTTATGGGTTTTTTTCCTGTTTCAAAAAAAAAAAAAAAAAGTCAGCTACTTACAGTATTGGGTTATTTGTGAATATGGATGAGATTACCCTTCATAATGATGATGATGTTATGGCAGTGGAAGCTGAACGATGACTTTTTGAAGAGTGTTTTCAAGTAACCCAGTTACCCTCATATCATTAAGGCGGTGGTCCAACCTTTTTTGGCACTAGGAACCTGTTTTGTGGAAGACAATTTTTCCATGGACTGGAGAGGTGGGGGGACGATGGTTTCAGGATGATTCAAGCTCATTACATTTATTGTGCACTTTATTTCTATTATTACTACATTGGCTCCACCTTAGATATTAGGCATTAGGACACAGAAGTAGGGGACCCCTGATAAAGAATTATTTAAATGCTTAGAGGGGCTTTGTTTACATTTTAAAGATATATTTGGTTATCTCTCACATTTGGAAATATACGTTTTATTTGCTAGTATTCATGGGTCACATCCCTGGAGGAGGAAATGGCAACCCACTCTAGTATTCTTGCCTGGAGAATCCTATGGACAGAGGAACCTGGTGGGCTGCATTGCATGGGATGGCAAAGAGTCGGACACTACCGAAGTGACTTAGCACGTGGGTCATATATTTATTTTTAAGATTAAACTCCAGTGTGGAAATGTGCTTTTCCACAAATGCAAAATGTGGGAGGTCGATGTTCTCTCAGCATTCTGTTGAAAGAATTGGTGCATCTCAGTGCTTAACTGGAAAGCAATGCTTCGCAAACTTGGCTGCAAATTAGAATCACCTGGGAGCTTTTGAAAATTTTCATTTCCAGGCTGGGTCCTAAACTAATTTTGTATCAGTGTCTCTGGGTCTGAGATCCAGGCGTTGGTATTTTTTAAAGGTCCCGAGGTGATTCCACTGTGCATCCAAGGTTGAGAACAACTAGTTTAGAATAAAGTTAGAAATAGCACCTCCTCAGATTTAACTGCACGTGATATTGGAACTTTTCACTTCTTTTCAAAGCTATTTGTAAGGCCTCCCCAGACAGCCATTTTGCTTTTTTGCATTTCTTTTCCATGGGGATGGTCTTGATCCCTGTCTCCTGTACAGTGTCACAAACCTCCGTCCATAGTTCATCAGGCACTCTATCTATCAGATCTAGTCCCTTAAATCTATTGTTCACTTCCACTGTATAATCATAAGGAATTTGATACAGGTCATACCTGAATGGTCTAGTGGTTTTCCCTACTTTCTTCAATTTAAGTCTGAATTTGGCAATAAGGAGTTCATGATCTGAGCCACAGTCAGCTCCCGGTCTTGTTTTTGCTGACTATAGAGCTTCTCCATCTTTGGCTGCAAAGAATATAATCAATCTGATTTTGGTGTTGACCATCTGGTAATGTCCATGTGTAGAGTCTTCTCTTGTGTTGTTGGAAGAGGGTGTTTGCTATGACCAGTGCGTTCTCTTGGCAAAACTCTATTAGCCTTTGCCCTCCTTCATGCAAAGGAGAAAAGGAAAGATATAAGCATCTGCATGCAGAGTTTGAAAGAATAGCAAGGAGAGATAAGAAAGCCTTCCTCAGAGATCAGTGCAAAGAAATAGAGGAAAACAGCAGAATGGGAAAGACTAGAGATCTCTCCAAGAAAATTAGAGATACCAAGGGAACATTTCATGCAAAGATGGGCTCGATAAAGGATATAAATGGTATGGACCTAATAGAAGCAGAAGATATTAAGAAGAGGTAGCAAGAATACACAGAAGAACTGTACAAAAAAGATCTTCATGACCAAGAAAATCACAATGGTGTGATCACTCACCTAGAGATAGATATTCTGGAATGTGATGTCAAGTGGGCCTTAGGAAGCATCACTACGAACAAAGCTAGTGGAGGTGATGGAATTCCAGTTGAGCTATTTCAAATCCTGGAAGATGATGCTGTGAAAGTGCTGCACTCAATATGCCAGCACATTTGGAAAACTCAGCAGTGGCCACAAGACTGGAAAAGGTCAGTTTTCATTCCAATCCCAAATAAAGGCAATGCCAAAGAATGCTCAAACAACCGCACAGTTGCACTCATCTCACCTGCTAGTAAAGTAATGCTCAAAATTCTCCAAGCCAGGCTTCAACAATACATGAATCGTGAAATTCCAGATGTTCAAGCTGGTT
>SJYT01032512.1:57193-118245 GCA_006410635.1 Cephalophus harveyi | reverse complement strand
AAAGAGATGGGAATACCAGACCACCTAACCTGCCTCTTGAGAAACCTATATGCAGGTCAGGAAGCAACAGTTAGAACTGGACATGGAACAACAGACTGGTTCCAAATAGGAAAAGGAGTACATCAAGGCTGTATATTGTCACCCTGCTTATTTAACTTATATGCAGAGTACATCATGAGAAACGCTGGGCTGGAAGAAGCACAAGCTGGAATCAAGATAGTTGGCAGAAATATCAATAACCTCAGATATGCAGATGACACCACCCTTATGGCAGAAAGTGAAGAGGAACTAAAAAGCCTCTTGATGAAAGGGAAAGAGGAGAGTGAAAAGGTTGGCTTAAAGCTTAACATTCAGAAAACGAAGATCATGGCATCCGGTCCCATCACTTCATGGGAAATAGATGGGGAAACAGTGGAAACAGTGTCAGACTTTATTTTTTTGGGCTCCAAAATCACTGCAGATGGTGACTGCAGCCATGAAATTAAAAGACGCTTACTCCTTGGAAGGAAAGTTATTACCAACTTGGATAGCATATTAAAAAGCAGAGACATGACTTTGCCAACAAAGGTCCGTCTAGTCAAGGCTATGGTTTTTCCAGTGGTTGTGTATGGATGTGAGAGTTGGACTGTGAAGAAAGCTGAGCACCGAAGAATTGATGCTTTTGAACTGTGGTGTTGGAGAAGACTCTTGAGAGTCCCTTGGACTGCAAGGAGGTCCAACCAGTCCATCCTAAAGGAGATCAATCCTGGGTGTTCATTGGAAGGACTGATGCCAAAGCTGAAACTCCAGTACTTTGGCCACCTGATGCAAAGAGTTGACTCATTGGAAAAGACCCTGATGCTGGGAGGGATTGGGGGCAGGAGCAGAAGGGGAGGACAGAGGATGAGATGGCTGGATGGCATCACTGACTCAATGGACATGAGTTTGAGTGAACTCCAGGAGTTGGTGATGGACAGGGAGGCCTGGTGTGCTGCGATTCATGGGGTTGAAAAGAGTCGGACATGACTGAGCGACTGAACTGAACTGAACTGAATGTATCAGTATTGATATTGGCTCATCAGTTATAATAAGTGTACCACACTAATGCAATATGTTAATAAGAGGGGGAACTTGTTGGAGTGCCAGGGGTGTATGGGAGCTCTCTGGACTTTCTGGATACATTTCAATAAGTCTAAGACTACTCAACAATTAAAGTCTATTAACTTAAAATAGTATAATAATATTTGTAATAAAACAAAAAAGATATGAAGAAACTGATATATTCAAATGTCAGGACAAAGTGCATTCTTATTAGCTATAAATATCTTGAAAAGATCAGCCTAAACCTTATCACTAATAATGTATTTATAAGAAATATCTTGGCAGGAGATGAACAAAACAGGGTTCAAGGAGAATTATGGGGATGAATTAAGAAGTAAACATATTTTAGAGAGAAAATATACAGAAATAAGGGCTTCCCAGGTGGCACAGTGATAAACAACCAACATGCCAATGCAGGAGACATAAGAGATACGGGTTTGATCCCTGGGTCAGAAAGATACCCTGGAGTAGGAAATGGCTACCCACTCCAGTATTCTTGTCTGGAAAATTCCATGGACAGAGGAGTCTGGCAGGCTACAATCCATGGAGTTAGACTGAGCAACTGAGCGCGTGGGCACACACACCCACCCACACACACTCACACACAGAAGTAAATCCTTCCAAAGTTTTGCATTAGAGAAATTTTAAGGAATGCGTCTTTGTATTTGAATGACAGTATATACATTGTTTAATTATAAAGACAAAGTTTAGAATGGACCATGAGGAAAAGGCATAGTTAAACTATAGGAGGAGAATTAGTAAAGAACAATTTTGTTCTAAAAAAAATTTCAGTATTGAAAATACCTCTTTCAGTATTGTGTTTTGATATCACTTATTATTTTTCCCTGATTTTAGAAGTTATTTCTGTTCATAGTGGAAAAATTGGAAAATTTGGAGGAAAACATTATGGAAAACATATATCTCATATGATCATTTCACACAAATATATTCAGTATCTACATTTTGGTTGGAGAAGGGCATGGCAACCCATTCCAGTATTCTTGACTGGGAAATCTCATGGACAGAGGAGGCTGGGGGGCCACAGTCCGTAGAATCACAAAGACTTGGACATGACTGAAGCAACTTGGCATGCCCGCATGCTACATTTTGGTATATGTTCTTTCAAACTTCTTTTTCACATTTTTATTTATTCATTATATTTCCTCCCTGTTTAGAAAAATGTTTGACTGTATTCCTGATTGACTTCCCTAGATCTACAATAATAACTTATTTGCAAACTTGATGGCTTCAAACACCAGAAGTATCTACTCTCACAGTTCTGGAGGCGAGAAGCCTGGAATCCAGTTGCTGGCAGGCCTGTGCTTCCTGTGGAGCTCTAGAAAACAATCCTTCCTTGCCTCTTCTGGTTTCTGGTGGCTCCTGCCCTTCCTTTTTTGTGGCTGCATCAGTTCAGTCTCTGCCTGCGTTTTCATTTGGCCTCCTCCTCTTCTTCCTGTATGTCTCTCTTCTGTGTGTCTCTTATAAGGACACTGGTCATTTAATTAGGGTCACCTGCAAGTCTGGAGTAATCTCATCTAGAGATCTTAAACTTACTTACATCTGCAAAGATCCTTTTTCCAAGTGAAGTCATATTCACAGGTTCTGAAGATTAGGATATGAGCGTATATTTGGGAGCAGGGAGAGGCTGCTGTTTAACATACTGCACCAGCTTTGATTTGAGTTTGATTTTCCTTCTGTGTTAAGATTCTTGTGATAACACATCTCGTTGGCTCAAGGTTGCCCACTTTTTACTTTTTTTCATCTCTATAATTCACATGCATTTTACAAAGGATGAGATGGTTAGAGAGCATCACCAACTCAATGGTCGTGAATTTGAGCAAACCTTGGGAGATAGTGGAGGATAGAGAAGCCTGATATACTGCAGTCCGTGAAATTGCAAAGAATCAGACATGACTTAACAACTGAACAGAGATCCAACCAGTCCATTCTGAAGATCAACCCTGGGATTTCTTTGGAAGGAATGATGCTAAAGCTGAAACTCCAGTACTTTGGCCACCTCATGCGAAGAGTTGACTCATTGGAAAAGACTGATGCTGGGAGGGATTGGGGGCAGGAGGAGAAGGGGACGACTGAGGATGAGATGGCTGGATGGCATCATGGACTCGATGGACGTCAGTCTGAGTGAACTCCGAGAGATGGTGATGGACAGGGAGGCCTGGCGTGCTGCGATTCATGGGGTCGCAAAGAGTTGGACACGACTGAGCGACTGAACTGAACTGAACAACTGAACAACCACCACCACTGTATTTTATTTACCTATTCATATATTGATATACATTTAGCTTATTTTTCTGTGTTGTCTTTTGTGAATAATACTGCAATGAACATAGGAGTGCAGGTGTCTCTCTGAGACCCTGATTTCAGTTTATTTGGCTAAATATCCAGAAATGGATTATATGGCTGTTGTTGGATTATATGGTAGTTCCATTTTTAACGTCTTGAGAAACCTCCATATTATTTTACATAATGAGTGTATTGATTTATTTTCCCATCAGCAGTGTACCAGGGTTTCCTTTTCTCTAAAATCTTGCCAACACTTGTTATCTTTTGTTTTACTGATAATAAACAGGTGTGAGATGATATCTCACTTTGGTTTTGATTTGTATTCCTCTGAAAGTTAGTGAAGTTGAGCCATGAGGCTCCTCTGTCCATGGAATTCTCCAGGCAAGAATATTGGAGTGGGTAGCCATTCCCTTCTCCAGGGGATCTTCCTGACCCAGGAATTGAACTTGAGTCTCTTGCACTGCAGGCAGATTCTTCAACGTCTGAGCCACTAGGGAAGCCCAGCTTTTCATATGCTTGTTGTTAATTTGTAGATCTTGTCTGAAAAAATGTTTCTTCAAGTTCTTTGCCCATTAAAAAAAATGTATTTTCCCCTAGTTTTATTGAGAAATAATTGGCATACATCACTGTGTAAGTTTTGCCCACTTTAAAATCAGATTATGTGTTTCTGACATATCTTGTGCATTACCTTTTAATCAAATAAATGGTCTGCAAATATTTTCTCCCATTCAGCATGTTGTTTGTCATTTTCATGATTGTTTCCTTTGCTGTACAGAGCTTTTTAATTTGATGTTGTCCAACTTGTTTATTTTTGTTTTTGTTGTCTATGCTTTGGTGTAATACATATCCAAAAACTCATTGTCAACAAATGAAAAGGAGCTTTTCCCCAATGTTTCCTTTAAAAAGTTTTACAGTTTCAGGTCTTACATTTAAGTCTTTAAAACATTTTGAGTTGATTTTTGTGTATAGTGTAAGATAAGGGTTCAATTTCATTCTCTTGCATGTGAGTATTCAGTTTTTCCAGGACTGTTTATTAAAGAGACTGTCTTTCTCCTTTGTGTGTTCTTGGTACACTTGTTGAAGATTTAGTTGACTTTCTGTAGGTGGTTTTACATTTGGAATCTATTCTGTTCCATTGGTCTATATGTCTCTTTTTATGTCAGTACCATGCTGTTTCAATCATTATAGCTTTGCAACATAATTTGAAACCAGGAAGTGAAATGCCTCTAGTTTTGTTCTTTTTGCTTTTCTTCTTTGACTACTCTGTTTTTTTTTTTTTTTGTTTTTGGTAGTTCCAAATAAATTTTATGATTGCTTTTTCTATTTGTATAGAAAATTTCACTAGAATTTTGATAGGGATGACATTAAGTCTGTAGAGTGCTTTGGACAGTATGGGCTGAATATCTTCAAGAAAAGTTCCATCAGTTTATACTTTTATTAACAATTTGAAAATGGTTTTTGAATATTGAGTATTTTTTAATTGCCCAGTAAAAATAAGCCAGGATTTTAATCTACATTTATTTGTTTGATTAGACTACTTGATAACCTCTTGGTTTTGTTATTTTATTTTTTTCCATTAAAAGATTAGTGGTTTTCTTTGAAATTTATTAAGTATGCTTTTCTGAATATCTACCAAATGTTGGTCAGATACCAACCCCTGCAAAGTAAAAGCTATTTTCCTTAATTTTTTCATGAGGTAACTGATTTGTAGGAGTGGTTGATGTATTTTCTAAAAATGTTAAGTTTATTAGTCTTTGAGAAATATTTTCTGGATTATTTCTAGTTTGAGAATTGCCTTTTTCCATTTGTTTATATTTCTTAGCATTCAAAAGTATTTTTGTTATTTCATTTATTTAATGTGGTCACTGTTATTGAATTTTTTTCTATAAACATTTTTCTTTGGAAAGCACTTCTTTCTCCCAAAGATCTATTAAATATTTACTTCTATTTTTGTCATGCCTTTTTATAATTTGCATCTATTTTTTTTTTTTTTTGGTTTGTCCAGCATTTTGCTGTCATTCTTATTGAATCATCCTGAATAAGGACCTAACTGGAGTTTTCCCAAATTGCTGATTTGCCCAATACCTTTTAAAAGAGTATCATTAATTTTTTGGCTTGTGATGTTTCCTTCATGATGTATTGACTTTTACACATGCCAGGGCTTCCTGCATAGATACTGCAGCTATTCTGTTTATCTTTGTGATATGCTTTTAGTGATACCACATTGTTAATTACTGTAGGTTTAAAAATGTATTTAGTATTTTTTAGAGCAAGTATCTCCAGAGCATTTTCTCCCTGTTTGTTCATTCCCATAATATTTCCTCTTCCCATCTAAGTTATTTTAAAATCAATTTGATAGACTTCCCTGATGGTCCAGTGCGTAAGACTCCAAGCTTCCAAGGCAGGGGACATGGGTTTGATCCCTGGTTGGGGAACTAGGATCCCACATGCTGGGCAGTGTGGTCAAGAAATAAAAAAAAAATGATTTGATAATGACTTAAGAGTATGATGGGCTTCCCTGGTGGCTCAGACGGTAAAGCGTCTGCTTGCAATGTGGGAGACCCAGGTTCGATTCCTGGGTTGGGAAGATCCCCTGGAGAAGGAAATGGCAATCCACTCCAGTACTCTTGCCTGGAAAATCCCGTGGATGGAGGAGCCTGATAGGCTATAGTCCCTGGGGTCGCAAAGAGTCGGACACGACTGAGTATGGTAAGAGTATGATAAGGAAAATATATGCTTAACACTTTTCCTAGCCAAATGTACTGTCTATTATTTGATTCAAAATATTGCTTATTGAGTGTGTGTTATGTGTGAGTCACTGTTTTGGTCACTAGGGATACAAACTTGAGCAAGACGATTATTTTCCTGCCCTGTCAAATTACATTCTCATTAGGAAGAATTATAATAGATGTGTTAATAAATACATCTAGACTATAATGTCAGGTAGTGATAAGAGCTGTGAAGAAAAATAAAGGGCTAGACAGTGAGTTGTTTTATAACGGATGGCTGGGAAGGTCCGTTCTGAGGCGCTGACATCCGAGCCTGTGGAGCCAGTGAGTGGCCTGAGGGAATCTGGAGGAAGCGCTTGCCAGGCAGAGAGAATGGCAGCTACAAGCATCGTCAGGAAGGACGGAGCATGGTGTGCCCAGAGTATGGCACTGCTGCTTGAGTGACTAGAGTGGAGGGGTCCTGAACAGAGTGGACAATGTGGAGGGCTAGAGAGAGAAATGGGAAAGGAAAGTGAAGTTGCTCAGTCGTGTCCGACTCTTTGCGACCCCATGAACTGTAGCCCACCAGGCTCCTTTGTCCATGGAATTCTCCAGGCAAGAATACTGGAGTGGGTTGCCATTTCCCTCTCCAGGGGGTCTTTCTGACCCAGGGATCAAACTTGGGTCTCCCACATTTCATGCAGATGCTTTACCGTCTGAGCCACCAGGGAAGCAGAGATAAATGGGACTGGGTATTTTATGGTTCCGTAAGAGGGTTTCCCAGGTGGCCCTAAGGGTAAAAATCTGCCTGCCAATGCAGGAGACACAAGAGACTCAGGTTTGATCTCTGGGTTGGGAAGATCCCTTGGAGGAGAGCATGGCAACCCACTCCAGTATTCTTGCTTGGAAAATTCCATGGACAGAGGAGCCTGACGGACTACAGTCTATGGGGTCACAGCAAACTGGATACAATTGAACACACATACATATAAAGACATGCATTATTAAAAAAAGGAGTTTTGGTTTTATTTCAAATATAATGGATGGGAAGTCATTGGCGTGTCTAGAATAGGGAATTAACATGATATAATTTGTGTCTTCTGAGCAGAGAAGAGAAAGCCACTCAGAGCTGGCAGGAACTGTAGCTGGATTGGATGTGTGTGGAAGGAGATAGCGAGGTGGTAAGACAGAGCCCTGGGTGTTGAGCTGAGGGCCTGCACGGTGGCATGTTTACTGAGAAGACAAGACCCTGGGCAGAATTTCAGTTGGCCATCCAAGTAGAGAGGTTGGGTACCTACCCTCTGGGTCAGAAACTCAGCAAATATTGGAACTAGAGATCTGAATTGGGATGTCATCACCTTATAGATAGATGGAACTTAAAAACAAGGGCCCCATGAGGCTAACCTGAGAATGAGCATAGTTACAGCCTGGACCCTGGTGAAGGGAAGGAAGTAAAATGAAGCAAGAGGGGAAGACTCAAGGCCAGCAAGGGGAAGAGAGCCCGCGGGGAGAGAGGCGAGTGCCGCAGTGTTGCCAGGAGGAGCGCGCGATCAGTCGTGTAAATGTGGTCCAGGGGTCCCAGGAATGGATTTAACTAGGTTGCTTTCATTGGGGCTGAGCTAGAGAGAGAAAAAGCTGCTTGGGAATGGATTCAAGAGAGAATGGTTGGAGGTAGCAGGAAGAGAGCAGATAGAACGCTACTCACAGAAATTTGCTATGAGGAGGAGCAGAGAAGTGAGGCTGGAGATGGACGTAAGATCACGGGTTGGGAGGAGAGGGCTTTTTGATATTGGGCCTTTTATAGCTGATATATGGGATGAAAGTGCTGACGTCAGTGACCCAGGAGGGAAGAAGAAGTTCCTAGTGCAAGAGACATGGGGGGATGCCTGCAGGAACCCCAACAGACAAGTGACTGGAATCTCTAGTACATACAGAAGGTTAGGCTTTGGACAGGAGAATGGGTGTTTACCCACTTTTATTTAACTGAAGTCATCTCCATTTTAAGCGACTCTGATATGGAGTTTATTCAGGAGTCCACACTGTCCCTTATTGCTTATCCAGGTGTTTGTGATATTACATAGGTTATTTAATCTGGGAATAAAAGAGACATGCATTAATTGGCAAACCTGCAAACTTTCTAAGACAGATTTGTTTAAATGACCTTTTGGCAAAACTGAAAAAAAAAAAATCCTTCCAATCAGCCTCTTAAATGCAACTGGTTCCATCCAACTGAACTCTGTAGGTGTCTGCTGACTCTTCAGTCCACATTTTCCCATATTCAGAGCAAATGTCCAGTTTATGATTATCCTCTACTTGAACGTGGGCTTCCCTTGTGACTCAGCTGGTAAAGAATCCACCTGCAATGTGGGAGACCTGGGTTTGATCCTTCAGTCAGTGAGATCCCCTAGAGAAGGGAACGGCTACCCACTCCAGTATTCTGGCCTGGAAAATTCCATGGACTGTATCCATGGGGTCCCAAAGAGTTGGGATACAACTGAGAGACTTTCACTTGACTTGAATATGCTACTGGAATGTAGGGGGCACCCAAGGGGAAACAAACAACAGATGGTTACAGTACATGAAAAGCCTCAGGCTCAAGGGTCCTAACCGGTGGGGGCATCTGATCTGCATCCCTGAAAACAAGCCCCAGGGAAGCGCCACCCTTCATCACATGCAGCACAGCTTTGGCACCAGGGAGTGCCCAGACTTTTCTTCATTTTATTTAAGGATTATATTATTTTTTTTCAGTTAATACTGTAACTTTGTATTTTCTAAAATTAATTAACTTATTTTAATCAGAGGCTAATTACTTAACAATATTGTGGTGGTTTTTACCATACACCAACATGAATCAGCCATGGGTGTACATGTATCCTAAACCCCCCTCCCACCTCCCTCCACACCCCATGGTTGTCCCAGAGCACCAGCTTAAATGCCCTGATCCATGCCTTGAACTTGCACTGGTCATCTATATATTCTTAAAAGGATTTCCTGGAGGCTCAGATGGTAAAGAATCTGCCTGCTGTGCAGGATCCTGAGTTTGATCCCTGGGTCAGGACGATCCCCTGGAGAAGGGACTGGCTACCCACTCCAGTATTCTTGCCTGGAGAATCACATGAGCAGAGGAGCCTGGTGGGCTGGAGTCCATGGGGTCACAAAGAGTCAGGCATGACTGAGTGACTGACACTTTCATATTGTTAAAAAATGATTGTTGCTTCTATAATAAAACATTTAATCTATTTAGCAATAACTAATATAACATGAGTACTTATATTAGCACTTCCATTTTGTGGTAGACCTTGTCCTACATGGATTAAATTGAGGGTGGATGGGCACAGAATAGAGTCCTAATGAAATAGTGTCTTTGTTACTAAATTGATTGTCATGGGGTGCAACACCAGGTAACCTAGCTGGAATCAGATCATGTGGGTCCTCTAGAATGATCAAATTAACATATGCCTGCTGTGTCTCTTTGAAGCTCCCTGACATGTTTCTGATTGTTAAAAGAAAATTGAGGGGAAGTGATACTTGATGCACTTAAAAATTTTTTTTATTGAACTTAGTTGATTTACAATGTTCTGTTAATATAACAAAGTGATTCAGTGCATATATATATATATATTACATAGAATATATATATATATAAATATATATATTACATAGAATATATATATAGTACATAGAATATATATATATTCTTTTACATTATAAGTTATTGCAAGATATTGAATACAGTCCCTTATGCTTTATAGTGGGTCCTTGTTGATTATCTATTTTATATATAATAGTATGCATATTTTAACCCCGTACTTCTAATTTATCCCTCCTTCCCTTTCTCCCTTAGTAAACTTTTCTGTCTGTAAGTCTATTTCTGTTTTGTAGGTAAATTCATTTGTGTCATATTTTAGATCCCATATGCAAGTGATATTATATGATATTTGTCTTTATATGTCTGATTTTCTTCACTTAGTATCATAGTCTCTAGGCCCACTTGTGTTGCTAGAAATGGCATTAGTTCATTCCTTTTTGTGGCTGAGTAGTATTCCATTTTATATATACACCACACCATCTTAATCTGTTCCTCTGTCAGTGCACATTTAGGTTGCTTCCATGTCTTGGCTGTTGAAAATAATGCTGCTGTGACCATTAGGATGAATGTATCTTTTTGAATTGGTTTTCTCCAGATATATGCCTGAGAGTGGGATCACTGGATCATATAGTAACTATATTTTTAGATTTTTAAGAAATTTTGATACTTTTCTCACTTTTTTAGATTCGTTTCCCATGTAGGTCATTACAGAATACTGAGCAGATTTCCCTGTGCTATACAGTAAGTCCTTGTGGATTCTGTTTTATATATAGTAATGTGTACGTGTCAATCCTAATATCCCAATTTATCCCTCCTTGCCCTATCCTTTAGGAACCATAAGTCTGTTTTCTGCCTCTGTGACTCTCTTTTAAGATGCTTTAAATATGGAGGTCATTACAGAGTATTGATAGAGTTCCCTGCATTTTCCTCAGTGTGGCCCTCTTCTTGAACCTGATGACTGCGTCAGCACTCAGGGTCAGGCTAAGCCTCCAGTCGTTATCATGGGGATTGATGGCAAGTGTTAGAAGGGAAATTTAGCACATCCCAAACTTTCAACCACTTCTTCTCTGTAAGAGTGGTCAGAATTGCTTCCTGATATGATGGCTGTGACCATCTCAGGAGGCTCCTGATGGGAAATTCATTCCCTTGCTCCCCAACTGCACTGGATCTCTTGAACAATGTCCAGAGGAGTCCAAGAGTCTTCTGGGGATTCTCAGCTCCCACCACAATCAGACAACCGTTTAGAAGCTGAAATCTATGTCTAAGAAAGACTCAAAATACCAGGAGAAAGTCATAGAAATGCACATTTCTTACAGGAAAAGAAAAGCATCACAAGAGTAAAATTCAGACTTAAAATGAAGAATCTAGGGAAAACCACTAGACCATTTAGGTATGAACTAAATCAAATTCCTTAAAATTATACTGTGGAAGTGACAAATAGATTCAAGGGATTAGATCTGACAGACAGAGTGCCAAAAGAACTATGGACAGAAGTTCGTGACATTATACAAGAGGCAGTGATCAAAACTACCCCTAAGAAGAAGAGACGCAAAAAGGCAAAATGATTGTCTAAGGAGGCCTTAAAATAGCTGAGAAAAGAAGAGAAGCAAAAGGCAAAGGAGAAAGGGAAAAATATACCCATCTGAATGCAGAGTTCCAAAAAAAAAAAAATAGCAAGGAGAGGTAAGAAAGCCTTTCTCAGTAATCAGCGCAAAGAAATAGAGGAAAACAATAGAATGGGAAAGACTAGAGATCTCTTTAGGATAATTAGATATACCAAGGGAACATTTCATGCAAAGATGGGCACAATAGAGGACAGAAATGGTATGGACCTAAAAGAAGCAGAAGATATTAAGAACTGGCAAGAATACACAGAAGAACTATACAAAAAACATCTTAATGACCCAGATAACCATGATGGTGTGATCACTCACCTAGAGCCAAACATCCTGGAGTGCAAAGTCAAGTGTGCCTTAGGAAGCAGCACTACAAAGCTAGTGGAGGTGATGAAATTACAGTTGAACTATTTCAAATCCTCAAAGATGATACTGTGGAAGTGCTGCACTCAATATGCCAGCAAATTTGAAAAACTCTTCAGTGGCTGTGGGACTGGAAAAGGTCAGTTTTCATCCCAACCCCCAAAAAGGGCACACCAAAGAATGTTCAACCTGCCACACAATTGCACTCATCTCACATGCTCAAAATTCTCCAAGCAAGGCTTCAACAGCATATGAACTATGAACTTCTGCTTTATTGATTATGCTAAAGCCTTTGACTGTGTGGATCACAGCAAACTGTGGAAAATTCTGAAAGAGATGGGAATACCAGACCATCTGACCTGTCTTTTGAGAAACCTGAATGCAGGTCAAGAAGTAACAGAACTGGGCATGGAACAACAGACTGGTTCAAAATTGGGAAAAGAGTGCATCAAGTCTGTACATTTTCATCCTGTTTATTTAACTTACATGCAGAGTACATCATGCGAAATGCCAGGCTGGATGAAACACAAGCTGGAATCAAGATTATTGGGAAAAATATCAATAACCTCAGATATGCAGATGGCACCACCCTTATGGCAGAAAGTGAAGAGGAACTAAAGAGCCTCTTGATGAAAGTGAAAGAGGAGAATGAAAAAGCTGGCTTAAAGCTCAACTTTCAAAAAATGAAGATCATGGGATCTAGTCCCATCACTTCATGGCAAATAGATGGGGAAACAATGCAAACACTGACAGACTTTATTTTTGGGGGGGCTCCAAAATCACTTTAGATGTTGACTGCAACCATGAAGTTAAAAGATACTTGCTTCTTGGAAGAAAAGATATGACAAACCTAGACAGCATATTTAAAAAGCAGAGATATTACTTTAGTGACAAAGGTTGTATAGTCAGAGCTATGGTTTTTCCAGTAGTTATGTATGGATGTGAGAGCTGGACCATAAGGACTGCTGAAAAACTGATGCTTTTTTTTTAATTTTTATTTTATAGAAACGTTTTCTTTTTACTGAATTTCTTTTTTTTTTTAATTTTTACTTTATTTTACTTTACAATACCGTATTGGTTTTGCCATATATTGACATGAATCCACCATGGGTGTATACGAGCTCCCAATCCTGAATCCCCCTCCCACATCTCACCCCATATCCTCTCTCTGGATCATCCCCGTGCACCAGCCCCAAGCTTCCTGTATCCTGTTTCGAACATAGGCTGGTGCTTCATTCTTACATGATAGTATACACGTTTCAATGCCATTCTCCCAAATCATCCCACCCTCTCCCTCTCCCACAGAGTCCAAAAGTCCGTTCTATACATCTGTGTCTCTTTTGCTGTCTCACATCCAGGGTCATTATTGCCATCTTTCTAAATTCCATATATGTCAGTATACTGTATTGGTGTTTTTCTTTCTGGCTTACTTCACTCTGTGTAATAGGTTCCAGTTTCATCCATCTCATTAGAACTGATTCAAATGAATTCTTTTTAATGGCTGAGTAATACTCCATTGTGTATATGTACCACTAATAAGGAGATCAACCCTGGGATTTCTTTGGAAGGAATGATGCTAAAGCTGAAACTCCAGTACTTTGGCCACCTCATGCGAAGAGTTGACTCATTGGAAAAGACTCTGATGCTGGGAGGGATTGGGGGCAGGAGGAAAAGGGGACGACCGAGAATGAGATGGCTGGATGGCATCACTGACTCGATGGATGTGAGTCTGAGTGAACTCCGAGAGATGGTGATGAACAGGGAGGCCTGGCGTGCTGCGATTCATGGGGTCGCAAAGAGTCGGACACGACTGAGCGACTGAACTGAACTGAACTGAACTGAACAGAAAACCTCGAATAGCCAAAGCAATCTTGAGAAAGAAGAATGGAACTGGAGGAATCAACCTGCCTGACTTCAGGCTCTACTACAAAGCTACAGTCATCAAGACAGTATGGTACTGGCACAAAGACAGAAATATAGATCAATGGAACAAAATAGAAAGCCCGGAGATAAATCCACACCTACGGACATCTTATCTTCGACAAAGGAGGCAAGAATATACAATGGAGTAAAGACAATCTCTTTAACAAGTGGTGCTGGGAAAACTGGTCAACCACTTGTAGAAGAATCAAATTAGATCACTTTCTAATGCCACACACAAAAATAAACTCAAAATGGATTAAAGATCTAAACGTAAGACCAGAAACTATAAAACTCCTAGAGGAGAACATAGGCAAAACACTTTCCGACATAAAACTGATGCTTTTGAACTATGGTGTTGGAGAAGACTCTTGAGAGTCCCTTGGTCTTCAAGGAGATCAAACCAGTCAATCCTAAAGGAAATCAGTCCTGATTATTAATTGGAAGACTGATGCTGAAGCTGAAGCTCCAGTTCTTTGGCCACCTGATGGGAAGAAATGACTCATTGGAAAAGACGCTGATGCTGGGAAAGATTGAAGGCAGAAGGAGAAGGGAACAACAGAGGATGAGATGGTTGGCTGGCATCACTGACTGGATGACATGAGTCTGAGCAAGCTCCAGGAGTTGGTGATGGGCAGAGAAGCCTGGTATGCTGCAGTCCATGGCGTCGCAGAGTCAGACATGACTGAGCAACTGAACTTAAGATGTTAGAAGAATGACTTACAGCCTTTGTTATTAGCTGTTTTCCCCTGAGGACAACTGAAAGGTCCTGGGAATAGGTAGGGTGACCTTTTGTCTTGATAGGTCTTGATACACCATGTCTCCTTATTGCTGTCTCTAGTAGGAGATGGTGCTACTGCCTGGAGTTGTGGATCAAGCTTGACCCTCGTGCTCAGTTGTATCTGACTCTTTGTGAACCCCAGAACTATAGCCTCCCAGACTCCTTGGTCCATGGAATTTTCCAGGCAAGAATACTGGAGTGTGTTGCCGTTTCTTCCTCCAGGGCATTTCCTGGACCCAGAGGTTGAACCCGTGTCTCTTTTGTCTCCTGCATTGGCAGGTGGATTCTTCATCACTTGCACCACCTGGCAAGACCATAGATTAGAAAACTATTAGCCATTAAGTGCAGTATTGGAACTGGATTCCAATACCAAATGACTTCTAGAAGTATTCAAACATATTTCTAAATATCAATAGAATTATCTGGCTAAAAGGCCTTGTCTTGTTGACCTGGTGTTAGGTAAGGAGAGCTAACATTTGCTAAGAAACTGCTGGCATTGTCCCTGAACTTCATATATGTTCTTTTATTTCATTCTCTCAATACTTTCTCCATACATGAGAATCCTCTGTCACATGCCAGGCCTTGGGTAAAGCCCTCAGATATACCATTGAGCAAGGTGGACAAACTGCCTGTAGATTCAGAGCTTACAATTCATTGAAGTAAATAGAAATGATCAAATTACTAGTATCCATTGATTGATTCTCAATTTACAGTAAGCATTTAGCTTATTATCACTTCAAAAATGAGGGGAGCAAGTCTTATGGAGTGGAGTATTAAGATTTGAACCTAGGTCTTGCTGTCCCTTCTGTGGACAGTTTGAATCCCACTTCTGCTAGTCAATGACCATGTAGTCCTGAGAAAGGGACTTCATCTCTCTGAGTTCCTGAGATGATGAATGGCTACAGTAAGATTCTTCCCAGCATTTTCCATCTTCTACCATACCTATTTTACCCTTATTTGTCAAATGCTTCCCATCTTTCAAGTCTCGTTTAATCATTGCTTCTCAAGAAAGACTTAGCTGACTGGCCATTTCAGCCCCCAAGAATTATCTGAGTGAAGATGTTTCATGATGCCTTGTGGCATTCCCACATCATAGTACTAACTGCTTGCAATATGCCTGCCTGTTTATTTCCCTTAAGGCAAAATAAAGTATGTAGCCTGAGGGGTCAACTGTATTTCATCTAGCTCTCCTGAGGATAAGTAGTTGCTGCATTCTCAAACTGGAATCCACCTTGATTCTGCCATATTTGTGAAAGTCTGCCTGATTCTGGGACTGGTAAAAAGGCCTTTGAGTGAAAGCTCAGTAAAGAAGTTAGCCTGAAGCCAGAGCCGTGGCTAGAGAGGAAAGCGAGGCCAGGTTGCCAGCAACTGGGCAGGCAGGACTTTGCTGGGCAGTGCAAAGAGTCCTCCATCCCTGCCCAACACTCCTGGCACAGTCACCCAACACCTCAGTCCACAGACTGATATATTTTTGATGAGGGAAAAGTTAGGGAAATCCTGGAGAGTCAAAACAGACAGAAGACACAGTTCTTCTATCCTGAATCAATGGGACTCTTTGGGCCAGTGCTTTGCCTTTCTGAAATCAAGGTCCAGTCTGGTGCAAATCAATATTTGCTGATGCATAATTTCAGGGAGCAAGCTTGTGTTTTCTATAGCAAGGTTGTCTTTTAATAAGATGACCAAGCACGACTTTATAAGGCAAACAAATGAAATAAAACCTTCCAGACGACTACTGGAAATGTTTCATCTTCTTTTTTTTAAACTCCAATACAGACCTTTCAGTGAAATGACCTGACAGTTTTATGCGTTCTTTCCTGTTTAGCATGGCAGTGAAGGATGGAATTTGGGCTTGTTCTGTCTGAATTCAGGCCCACGATGGCCTGTTGAAGTCACTTTCTCAAAATAAAGACAGTCTTAAATAATAAACTTTGTTCTTCTCTTCACCTGTGATTTTTTTTTAATTTAGAGATTATAAAAATATAAAACCAATGGATTATAATTGCTATGCTGTCCAGAATATGGATTATCCTTGAAGTATGCATGAATGCACATAACCTATTGGAACTGGGACTATATGGGGTGGTGTTGGTAGGGAAAGAAGTATAGAGTCTCCATGGGGAATTAGTGTCACTAAAGAATAAAGTTTTAAGGTTCTTCCTTTTACTCAGCTAAATAGAGAATTAAATAAGATGTTCTAGACTGGACTAGATATAGGATGCCCTACATATAGGAAAGATCTAGGGTTTTTCGGCTAACCTGATGAATACTTACTGAAAGGATAGCATTCCATCCATTTTTAAAAACAGACTGTATTTTTTAGAGAAGTTTTAGGTTCTAAATTGAGCAGAAAGTACACAGAATTCTCATATACTTCTTACCTCACATATGCACGGGCTCTCCCACTGTTGATTCTCCCACAAGAGTGGTGCACTTGTTACAGTCAGTGAACCTACACTGATATGTCATAGTCACTGAAAGTCCATAATTTACATTAGGGTTCATTCTTGGTGTCATACATTCTATAGGTTTTGACAAATGTATTGACCTCTTTCGGAAAAACCCCAATGAAATTTTGGTCAACCCAATATAAAGATGTGTACCCATCTTTGTAGTATCATACAGAATGTTTCACTGTCCTGAAAATCCCCTGTACTTGCCTGTTCATTCCTCCTTCCTCTCTGACTCTTGTTCTTTTTTACTGTCTCCATGGTTTTCTAGAATCTCTTATGGGCCTCCCAGGTGGTGCTAGTGATAAAGAACCTGCCTGCCAATGTGGGAGATGTGAGAATGTCTTACAGTTGGAATTATACAGTAGGTAGTCTTTTCAGTTTAGCTTCTTTCTCTTAGTAAAATGCATTTCATCTACTTCCATTTATTTCTTGGTTTGATGGCTCATTTTTCTTTACCTCTGAATTCCGTTGTCTGGATGTACCCATTGATCCATTCACCTACTGAAGGGCATCTTATTTTCTTCCCAATTTCAGCAATTCTGAAAAAAAAAAAAAAAAAGATGCTATAAAACATCTGTGTGAAGGTTTTTATGTGGACATAAATTTTAAATTTATTTGGCTAAGTACCAAGAAACACAGTTGCTGAGTCATATAATGAGTATGTTTAATTTTGTTTGAAAAACCAACTTGTCTTCCAATGCAGCTGTACCATTTTGCAGTCCCACCAGCAATGAATAGGAGTTCCTGTTGCTCCACATTGACGTCAGCATTTGATACTGTTAGTGTTTTGGATTTTCACCGTTCTAATGGGTAGGCGATTGTATCTCCTTGTTGTTGTTTTTTTCCATCCAATTTTGAGAGCTACCTCTTCAGTGTGGGAGGAAAACATGGGATCCGGACACCAGGAGTAACTGAGATTAGAGAAGGGGGAGCTGGCTGTGACGTTGGAGGTGGAATAGTGGGCAGTCTCAGTACCCCCGGGCTTCCTGAGTATTTCCTAAAACACAGTCGAGAGCCCAGGGAACTAAAGGGAAGGTCAGCTCCCTGGGAAGACTGGAAGAAACTATGAATACTTTATAATATACTCATTCCCTCAGCTTAGTGAAGCTATGTGTGATTGAGTGTGTGAAACTTGATTTTGTGAAACGTGATGTGCGTATTAGTTTAGAATTGGCATATTCTGAGCACGCATAAGCTTTCCACAGTTTTCCAGGTGCAGTACCAATGGACCTTTGCTCATGAGGATCTCAGACTATGTCTTCTGTCACCTTGGAGGTTGATTTTATCAGTAGGCATCTCAACTAAATCCTTGCTATACCATTCCAGTCATCAGGTACAATCAACTTAAGAGACTAAGGTCAGGGTCAGTCTATAAAATCAATGTGACCGTCTCTGTCTTTGCTACTTATCCTGAGGTGCAGAGTCCCTAGGCTATCCTTCCCCTGTGAGTGTGATAATGGCCTTGAGCAAAGTCAATGTTAACAGTGGAAAGAAAGAGGAATGAGTGGAAGGAAATCTCTCATTCATTCCCTGTCAACACTTCCTCTTTCCTCTGGGCCATTGGTCCCTTTAAGGAAGGCTACCCTCCAAGCAGCTAACAGTACATTCTTTTGTTCGGTCAAGTACTGTACACGCTCAGCTTTGACAGAAAGCTCATTTGGCCTTATGCTATAGCATATTTGAAATTGTACAATCTCTGTCGCTTCCATACCCATTTATACGTTTATGCAGACAGTCCTCACTTTGCAGGGTACCTTGTTACAGAGACTTCTGCATATTGAAATTTTGCCCTTGTTTCCATGTATCTGAGATTTGATCTAAGAATTACATGCTTCTCTGGGATAATTGTCATCATCAGAAATAGACTTTCTCACCTTCTTAGGTCTAAACTAACCCATACTTGCATCCATCTACCATTGAGGAAGTGTTTCTTCCTCAGCATCACCTGAACTCTCCATCCCACCTGAGAGAAAGAAAGAGTCACTATTTCAAAATATCCTCCATTTAACACATTCATTGATTTGCTACTTTTTATGCCCTGTACCTGTCACTTAGGACTTTGCTATCTTGGTTTTGAAACACCCTCTCTCTTGCTTTCCTTCTTTCCTCAGTTCATTATTGTTTTGTAATCTTGACTGGCTCCTTTTCCAGTTGTCTCATTTGGAGCACCTCAAGATTTGTGTCGTCTTTTCATCTCTCACCTTTGTCCCTGAGTGATCTCACCAGCTCCCAAGGGTGTGAGCTCTCTTGTTTTAACGAAGCCCACGTTTCCACTGGAGGCCACACCTCTCTCTTGAGCTCCGTGCTTTCACGTCTCAGTGTCTTCTCATGTCTCCCCTTGGATGTGTCTTCGATTCTGCAATGTAACAGATCCAGAGTGGAATTCTGGGCTTTCCCCATTCCATGTTCATCTCCTCAAACTCTTATTCTTCTGCTTCCATGTTAAAAACACTGCACTTTAGCAACTTATTCAAGCCAATATCTAAGAGCCCTTCCTTTCTGTTAAACTAGAGATCACATATACTAGTAAGCCTTATGGATGCTACTTTGAAAATACACCTGAGACTCTTCTTTATCTCATGTTCATGGCCACCTTCTTAGTCCAGGCCTCCACTGTCTCTTGCCTCCATGAACAACATCAGCCTTTGACTGTTTCTTCCACTTTCACATTTGTGCCTCACCCTCTCCCCCTATAGCTGCCCCCCACCCTCCTCCACACAGAGCAGCAAAGGGGAAATTCTCAGTGATAATCTGATCTCATTCTTCCTTTGCTTTTAAAATCCTGCAATGGCTCCCTTATATTTAACATAAAACTCAGTCTTCCTCCCATGACCTAGAATATCCTCCATCATCATGCTTAGCCCCTCAATCTTACTTCTTTTCACTCTTCCCTTCATCTGCTCAAACATCACTGCTGTTATTTGGAAGAGAAGGGAAGAGGGAAGATTTCTATTTTATAATAAATAATTGAGGCCCAATGTAACATTAAGTAAATAGCAGAAATGAGTTTCACCCTCAGCTCTGCTTTATTCTCTGGAGTTATGATCTTTGCACTATTCCATTTGTTGTAATATAAGGCAAATACCAAAACAATACCAACAACAAAACCTTCTGTGCTGTATAAAATCAAGAGTGTATTTAAGGAATTCATATGATCAGACAAAGGAAAAACAGTTCTGAGTTCAGGGAAGTCTATCATTTACTCACTGTGGAACTTGTAGTACACTCTGAAACTCAGTTTTTTATCTGTAAAATGGGCATAATAAATTGACTTCATAGTGCGGGAGTAATGATTAAATGACAATATTTTGGCATGCTTAGAATATTGTGGCACACAAAATCTGCTCATTTCCACCCGCACTCTAATCCCTCCTGTTTTAAGCAACACTTTTATATGTGTTTGGGGTGGGCTGGCCATCATAAAATCTATGACTGTCCTTGCACAGCAATAGGAGACAGTCCCTCCATTATGTCCGTGACCACCAGCCCCTTTCAGTGGGTGCCTGCTCTGTGCCAGATGTTGCAATGGGTGCTTTACATACTTCATTTCCTTTAGCCTCTCAACACCTGAATTCAAGTTTCCTGGAAACTTTGGGAAGGTATTTCTTCAAGAAAATATTTCCATAGTCAAGCACATTTCATAAATGTTGAAAATTACATACTCCTCATGGAAAGTTAGTTATAATATGTAACTTGAACTAGAAAATTAAAGATCTTGAGCAGTCTTGTATAAACATCATTTCATTAACTTACATATCACAGGGGGAATCATCCCTCCAAGACTGGTGTTTGTTTGTTTGATGTTTGTGCTTAGCAACTGCTTACATTCTGCAGCTCCAGTGTTTCTTGGGATACATACTTTGTGCACTAGAGTTCTGTTTGTGCTGCTTAAGATCAAATGAAAGTTTGGTAAAATTTTGCTTTCCAACTGACATTACGTTCTTTTCTGCTTTCATTGTTGGGTATTATTCACTCTTATCTTCTCCATTCATTTACAACTGTGATGGGTTTGTTTTCCTCTGCTATGAAATCTATTTCTGCCTTCTCTCATCACTGATCAGTCTGCTACTCATTATAAAAGTCAGCATTTCTACAGACTGTGGAAGAAAAAATCTGATACAGAGACAGAGAAAGAGGGAAGGAGGAAGGGAGGGAGAAAGCTGGAAATAAAAAGAGAGAGAAAGGGAAAAGAGAGACAGGGAGACACATGGGGGAAGAAAAGGGAGGGGGGTGGAAAAGAGAAGGAGAGAGGGATTAACCTGTGTAGAATTTTGGGGAGTGCTTTGGGAGAAAATGACCTTTAAAAAGTCTAAATTATATTAAATTAAATAGATTTATTTTTGTTAGAATTTTTAGCCATAGCATCAAGTGTGAAAATAACAATGATTTCTAGAATAGTAATATTTTCTTCAAAACTTATTTTTTCTTATGATATTACTTAAAATTTTTTTCAAAATTTGTTCAGTTGTATACAAGATCTAATCATGTCTCATGGCAGAAAGGGAATAATAAAATAGCATAAATTTTAAGGTGCTCTTTAGGACATGGATTTTGTCCTATTTTTGTTTAAATAAAGCAAAACCATGGCAGCATCTGGCAAAGAGTAAGTATTCAATAAATAAATGAATTTCTGCACCATAAAAATAGGGCCATAAATCCTAAAACCACAACTGACATAAATCTGCTGCCTAAATATCTTTAATATGCCCAGTTTGTCATCTTTTTTAGAACTGAACTTGGGGTTCTTTTAGGTACAGTTGTTAGTATTAAGAGTGTCTAAAGGTAGTCACTTAAATTATTATGCTTTTTATCTTAAAAAAAAAAAAGTCAGAACTTTGTTCTGATAATTTCTGGAAGGATGGTTATCATTAAACTGGTTTTAATTACTATTACATTTGCACAGATATCAAACTATTGTCTTAGTCCATCCAGGCTGTTATTAAAAAAATTACCATAGACTAGTTTTCTTAAACAATAAACATTGATTTCTCACAGTTCTGGGGGCTGGGAAGTCTAAGATCAAGGTTCCAGGGGATTTGGTGTTAGGTGAGGGTTGGCTTCATGCACTGTAGACTATCATCTTATTGTAATCTCACCTGGTAGAAAGATAAATAAACCTACTAATCCCAGAAGAGTCCACCTTTGTGAGCCAATCATCCCAAAAGCCTCACCTCCTAATTCTATCTCATTTGCAATTAGGATTCAACATATGACTTTGACTCTTGCTTTTGTTATCAAAGACACAGCTCTCACATTTTCTCGTGTTTTCTAAGGATTCTTTACCATGTTCTTACCTTCTTAGTATATCTCTTCTCATAATTATGTAAGTGCTAAGATTCTTTTTGTCCATACTTCCCAGGAACTGGGCTTTCCATATGGTTCAGCAGTAAAGAATCCACCTGCCAATGCAGAAGATGCAGGTTTGATCCCTGTTGGGAAGATCCTTTGGAGGAGGAAATGGCAACTCACTCCAGTACTCTTGCTGGGAACATTCCATGGACAGAGGAGCCTGGCAGGCTACAGTTTATGCCAGGTTTCAAAGGGTTGCAAAGAGTCAGACACAACTCAGTATGAGCAACTGAGCATACACCCAGGACATATCAAACAGAATGGCTGAATTAAGAAATTACCAGAAAATATATTCAATGAAGATCATTTAATAGTAAAAAAAAAAAAAAAACAAATTTAGTTACTTTCATGGTTACATGGTTACTTATAAGCACAGTACATGGTATGTGGTCCACCTGGGCCAAGATATTCAGCCACATCTGAGTAGTGATTGTTTCCTTCCTGAGATGAGGTTGTTCTTTTTGGTATTGAACTTAGTTCAGGAATGAGGTGAGGAACTGGTTGTAGTAAACAAAATAATGTAACTGTGAATGCAAATTTTTTTCCAAGATGGTATAAATACAAATATAAAAAGGCCAGCTGTAAAACTTTCTAGCTTGAAAATCTAATTAACAATTACAGGCCTCCTTCAGGAATTATAGAGGCAAAAGAAAGTGTGTTCAGATATGCTATATCTGCTTTGGAGGTAAAGCCGGCCAACCTCTGATAAGATTTGACATCTTCAGTTGGATGCACTGGAAACTTCATCTAACAAGTGTCTGTGGCAGCAATGGGAGTTGTCTGTGTGTGTACATGTGTACTCTCCAGTATGTGATCCATGAAACTCAGCAAAATAAAATTGAAAAACTAAGTCTAAGAAGGGTATTTGGCAGGCAGTTTGCTACTGCATACAGAGGTGGCATTGACAAAATTCTTACTAATCATTATAAGAGATCCTATCATGCTTATAATTGTAGATTGTGATGAAGAGTCACAGAGAGCCAGGGATGTTTAAGTCATCTGCTTTTAAGCACAAACTTGCTCACCCCAGCCTGGGAGTGGAAACCTGGCCAGCTTTGGCCGCCGCTCCATTCATTGCCGAGGGTTTCTGTTAAAAGTCTTCTTTATGTTAAGCTGCTGTCTCTATCTCTCTCTCTGCAACTTTCATCACCCTCTGCCCTTTGGAGACACAAAGAACAAATTTAATTTCTGTTTTCTATGACAGCCAGCCGTTCAATTATTCATTCACTCATTCAACAGACCTTTATTGAGTCACAGCCATATGCAGGCACGGAGAACGCAAAGGTCGAAAATACCAAACCATGTTTCCAAGAATGCCCAGTCTGTGACATCTGATACTGCCTTTTGCAGTTTCTGCTCTACAGGGTAATTCCTCATGTGTTCCCATGCTAGGCTTCCTTGCTACTCCTCTCTTTTGAATGAGTTGATCAAAGATCTTCAAAGTGGGAGCATGAGTGGGGACCAGCTGAAAATGATTCTATGGAATTTCTTGACCAGAGCAAAGGGCACACACTCTGATATCTCTCCCTCAGGGAACTCTGATGAAATGATGCAATCAAAGTCATCATCACATCACACTTGAGAGCAATGTTTTTTATTTTCCATTTATTGAGTTAAATCCAAAGTCATCATCCTGCCCCCAAGGCCCTGCCCAACTTAGGTGTTATTTTATATTCTACTACTTCCCAATGTAAACTTATGGTGTGTTTTCTTTCCTCTCTTTGCTAATTTGTTTCTCTTCCAAGGATACCCCTATGGTGGTTTGTTTCAAAGCTAAATGTTTAAAAAGGGTCATTGTTGATGCTTTTCCTGTTGTTGTTCTTCCTGAAACCTTCTCAGGAATTTTCCTGAAGTTGTTCTCTGCCATGTGGTAGGTCTAGAGGAGTGCTTTTCAGATTAGTTGGAGGCCCACTGTGGACCAGATTTGGCAAGGTATTGAATAGTGTCCGTGTCATTGGAATATAACTCAGAGTTCACACTTATCATCAACTAATCCTCACAGTAACTGTCTGAGAAAAGAGACAACTGATAAGTTTTACTGATAAGGTCAATAAAACTGGGGTCCCCACTGCTTTCTTACTCTGTATCTGCTGATGCTTATACTGCCTGAGTCTTATAGGTATTATTATACTGAGACACAAGAGACACAGGTTTGATCCCTGGGTCAGGAAGATCCCCTTGAAAAGGAAATGGCAACCCACTCCAGTATTCTGGCCTGGAAAACCCCATGAACAGAGGAGTCTAGTAGGATCAGTTCAAAATGTTGCAAAGAGTCAGACACAACTGAACAAGTAAGCACGTCATGTATGTTGCTAGAGAGGACTTTCCTGTTTTAACACCTGATATTGCGTTCCTCTCAGAGAGGCAGCTATCTCTATTTAGAAAAACATGCTCCCACAGAGTCCAAAAGTCCGTCCTATACATCTGTGTCTCTTTTGCTGTCTCGCATACAGGGTCATCATTGCCATCTTTCTAAATTCCATATATATGTGTCAGTATACTGTATTGGTGTTTTTATTTCTGGCTTACTTCACTCTGTATAATAGGTTCCAGTTTCATCCATCTCATTAGAACAGATTCAAATGAATTCTTTTTAATGGCTGAGTAATACTCCATTGTGTATATGTGCCACAGCTTTCTTATCCATTCACCTGCTGATGGACATCTAGGTTGTTTCCATGTCCTGGCTATTATAAACAGTGCTGCAATGAACATTGGGGTACATGTGTCTCTTTCAATTCTGGTTTCCTCGGTATGTATGCCCAGCAGTGGGATTGCTGGGTCATAAGGCAGTTCTATTGGTGGATTCATGTCAATGTATGGCAAAACCAATACGGTATTGTAAAATAAAATAAAGTAAAAATTAAAAAAAAGAAAAAAGAAAAACATGCTAACATTGCCTTAGGGGAAGATATGAAAGCATACTCGAGAAGCTAGTGAAATAAAGAAAAAAAGCTACTTAAAGAGGTTAAGGAGAACCGGGGCCTGAAGAGTGAGCAGGAGAAGGAAGAGAGGGATGGGGAGGCAGGAAATAATGGGGAAGTGGAGAAACGGAGGAAAGGGGGCAGGAAAAATGGCTGAAGGGCTTGTGAGCACAGGGATAGCTTCAATGCCACGGCCACGTTCTTTGCTGTTGGATTTTGTGGTCTAACACCCATTACCACAAACCTTCAGTGAAGTCTGCCGCCTCCAAATGCCTTGGGGGGTGGATGTTTCAGGTGAAATCAAGCACAGGGAGCTTTACTGGTCTTAACGGTGCAGGGCAGGGTGGCCGTGAGATAAGAAAGTTCTGCAAGGAAACGCCAGAATCAGAAGTTAGCCTTAGAATACACACCCCATGGAATTAGTCCCATTTTATAGGAACTCTCAAAGGACAGGAGCAACCCCAGCCAACATGTGGGTTACATTTACATTTCTTCCTGCCAACTAGACGTGAGGCAATTTGAGTGCAAAGGCTGTGGTTTCGATTTTGCAGTCCCTCATGCCTCGTGCTCAGATTTCCTCATTGCCTGCTTTATTTTTCGATTTCAAGTTCCACACTCAGCAGCTTTTGAGCTGCTATTCAAATGATCATTTCCAGGGAAATTTCTCATTTGGTCCATATCTGAAATTTAAGGTCACTTTTTTGAGTACACTGTTTACACAAATATAGTATGTTTTTCATTAGTATCTGTGAAAAACACCCAAAGGTGCCATTTTCAATCAATTCTGATTTTCTTGTTATTTTATGTCACTTAGATTAGCATCAGTATTATTTTTCCTTGTTCAGCCAACCACAGAATTCAGGCATATATTTTACATAGAGGCTAACCTGAAACTTCTTCTCATCTAGACTTTCTTAGAAGTTATATTAGTTGAGGAAAAACAGTAGCAATAAAAACCTACTTCCCAAATTGAGTGCTGAGTTAAGATATATATTGTAGGGTCACAATACATAATTTCATGCTCTGTGATCTATTTCATTGTCAACCTGACTTTATTAAGTTTAAATTTGAGAATTAGTTAACTATCTACTTTCTGTAGTCATAAGAATGACTGTAGTATTCATGTGGACAATGTAAAAGTGGAATTAATTGATTTATTAAAGTTTTTTACTTCAGTGTTTCAATAGATAAAATAAAATATAGTGAAAGCACTGAATTGGTAAAACTCGTTTAAGGTAAGCCAACTTTATCAACCCTTCTCACCAAGAAAGAATGACGAAATTTTCAATTCATGACTTCAAATCTATTTTCCATACGGAAATAATTTACATTTGTATCTGTATGAATCATTATTATATTTATATCCTACTTAGCAGAATACTGACTGGTGATCTGATGGTAAGAACAGGGGGCTATGAATCAAGAACACTTAGGTCTGGATGTGACCCTGCCTCTAGCCAGCTGAATGAATTTGAACACCTTTCTAGATCTTAAGTTTTCTTAATGAGAAGTGAGAAGGGGTTTTACAGTTTCTCTCAGCATTATTGATCATCCATCTCATTAGAACAGATTCAAATGAATTCTTTTTAATGGCTGAGTAATACTCCATTGTGTATATGTGCCATAGCTTTCTTATCCATTCACCTGCTGATGGACATCTAGGTTGTTTCCATGTCCTGGCTATTATAAACAGTGCTGAAATGAACATTGGGGTACATGTGTCTCTTTCAGTTCTGGTTTCCTCGGTATGTATGCCCAGCAGTGGGATTGCTGGGTCATAAGGCAGTTCTATTGGTGGATTCATGTCAATGTATGGCAAAACCAATACGGTATTGTAAAATAAAATAAAGTAAAAATTAAAAAAAAGAAAAAAGAAAAACATGCTAACATTGCCTTAGGGGAAGATATGAAAGCATACTCGAGAAGCTAGTGAAATAAAGAAAAAAAGCTACTTAAAGAGGTTAAGGAGAACCGGGGCCTGAAGAGTGAGCAGGAGAAGGAAGAGAGGGATGGGGAGGCAGGAAATAATGGGGAAGTGGAGAAACGGAGGAAAGGGGGCAGGAAAAATGGCTGAAGGGCTTGTGAGCACAGGGATAGCTTCAATGCCACGGCCACGTTCTTTGCTGTTGGATTTTGTGGTCTAACACCCATTACCACAAACCTTCAGTGAAGTCTGCCGCCTCCAAATGCCTTGGGGGGTGGATGTTTCAGGTGAAATCAAGCACAGGGAGCTTTACTGGTCTTAACGGTGCAGGGCAGGGTGGCCGTGAGATAAGAAAGTTCTGCAAGGAAACGCCAGAATCAGAAGTTAGCCTTAGAATACACACCCCATGGAATTAGTCCCATTTTATAGGAACTCTCAAAGGACAGGAGCAACCCCAGCCAACATGTGGGTTACATTTACATTTCTTCCTGCCAACTAGACGTGAGGCAATTTGAGTGCAAAGGCTGTGGTTTCGATTTTGCAGTCCCTCATGCCTCGTGCTCAGATTTCCTCATTGCCTGCTTTATTTTTCGATTTCAAGTTCCACACTCAGCAGCTTTTGAGCTGCTATTCAAATGATCATTTCCAGGGAAATTTCTCATTTGGTCCATATCTGAAATTTAAGGTCACTTTTTTGAGTACACTGTTTACACAAATATAGTATGTTTTTCATTAGTATCTGTGAAAAACACCCAAAGGTGCCATTTTCAATCAATTCTGATTTTCTTGTTATTTTATGTCACTTAGATTAGCATCAGTATTATTTTTCCTTGTTCAGCCAACCACAGAATTCAGGCATATATTTTACATAGAGGCTAACCTGAAACTTCTTCTCATCTAGACTTTCTTAGAAGTTATATTAGTTGAGGAAAAACAGTAGCAATAAAAACCTACTTCCCAAATTGAGTGCTGAGTTAAGATATATATTGTAGGGTCACAATACATAATTTCATGCTCTGTGATCTATTTCATTGTCAACCTGACTTTATTAAGTTTAAATTTGAGAATTAGTTAACTATCTACTTTCTGTAGTCATAAGAATGACTGTAGTATTCATGTGGACAATGTAAAAGTGGAATTAATTGATTTATTAAAGTTTTTTACTTCAGTGTTTCAATAGATAAAATAAAATATAGTGAAAGCACTGAATTGGTAAAACTCGTTTAAGGTAAGCCAACTTTATCAACCCTTCTCACCAAGAAAGAATGACGAAATTTTCAATTCATGACTTCAAATCTATTTTCCATACGGAAATAATTTACATTTGTATCTGTATGAATCATTATTATATTTATATCCTACTTAGCAGAATACTGACTGGTGATCTGATGGTAAGAACAGGGGGCTATGAATCAAGAACACTTAGGTCTGGATGTGACCCTGCCTCTAGCCAGCTGAATGAATTTGAACACCTTTCTAGATCTTAAGTTTTCTTAATGAGAAGTGAGAAGGGGTTTTACAGTTTCTCTCAGCATTATTGACAGTTATAATTCTCAATAATAGTTCCTCATGGGAATTAAAGTTATTTTCCAAATTTAAAAACGCTTCATGGCAAGGATTCCACTTAAAGGAAATATTTCCGAGCATGCTGATCAAATATTGAAGGACTAAGCCAAGAAGTTTTGCTGATTACAAAAATAGACTTCACTAGTTCCAGTGGTGTCTTATTTTCAGTGGGTCAAATGTGTCACACATGCTGGAATTCCAATGCTTCACTAATGGGCCCATAATCTGCTATGGAGGACATGTATATGTTTATTCATTTTGGTTGTTTTTATTTTACAATGAAAAACAAGGTTGCAATGCCAAAGAGGACCACAGAAAGGACAGGACAAAGCTTGTGGTCCAGCAAAGCCATCCATCTTTGTCTCCTGCTTCGGTCCTCAAACCCTCCTTCCTCTGTGTTCAGATTTTCTTTTTGGTGCCTCAACCCTATTTATTCCCAAGTGCCTTATCCTTCTCTTTAGGGTATAAAGAAATTGATCCAGTTTCATCTTGTCTGGCCAACTTACCAGGAAAAGTTTTCCTGGAATAATTGCCTGGGAAGTCACTTCATTGTGGTGTGATTTTTCCTTTGTGTCTGTCTACAATGTGAGAGACTGGGTTCAATCCCTGAGTTGGGAAGATTCCCTGGAGAAGGAAATGGCAACTCACTCCAGTACTTCTTGCCTTGAAAATCCCATGGACGGAAGAGCTTGGTGCAGGCTACTATCCATGGGGTCACAAAGAGATGGGCATGACTGAGCGACTTCACTTTCTTTATTTTTTCTTTTTTTTCCTTCAGAAAAATCCCTTTAGAAGCTTCCACTGGGAAGAAGCCCATTTCTCAAAGACAAAAGATGGAAAAAACCAGCAAGTAGATCTCCCAGAAGATTTGTGTCTTCCAAAAGAGCAAGTAGATAAATTCTGAAGTTTAAGAAAGGAGGTGAAAGAATAATGGGTTAGGAATGGGGACATTTTATCTTGAAATATATAATCTTGGATTTAAATAAAAATTTAGCCTGTGGAAAGCTTAAAATGATAGTTCAAAATGATGCATTTTGGCTTTCATAATGATTACATCTTTGCTTTTCAAAATTTAGTGAAGTAATATATTTATATATATTACTCCCATGTCCAAGGAGTGGTGGGTGCGCGGGTGCAGGAGAGCCTAGAGGAGCTATTCCATATTCAAGGTCGGGAGGGGCGGTGGTGAGGAGATACCCCTTGTCCAAGGTAAGGAGCAGTGGCTGTGCTTTGCTGGACCAGCTGTGAAGAGATACCCCATGTCCAAGGTAAGAGAAACCCAAGTAAGATGGTAGGTGTTGCAAGAGGGCATCAGAGAGCAGACACACTGAAACCATAATCACAGAAAACTAGTCAGTCGAATCACACTAGGACCACAGGCTTGTCTGACTGAATGAAACCAAGCCATGCCCTGTGGGGCCAACCAAAATGTGCGGGCATGGTGGAGAGATCTGACACAATGTGGTCCACTGGAGAAGGGAATGGCAAACCACTTCAGTGTTCTTGCCTTGAGGACCCCATGAACAGTATGAAAAGGCAAAATGATAGGATACTGAAAGAGGAACTCCCCAGGTCAGTAGGTGCCCAATATGCTACTGGCGATCAGTGGAGAAATAACTCCAGAAAGAATGAAGGGATGGAGACAAAGCAAAAACAATACCCAGTTTTGGATGTGACTGGTGATAGAAGCAAGGTCCAATGCTGTAAAGAGCAATATTGCATAGGAACCTGGAATGTCAGGTCCATGAATCAAGGCAAATTGGAAGTGGTCAAACAAGAGATGGCAAGAGTGAACGTCGACATTCTAGGAATCAGCAAACTAAAATGGACTGGAATGGGTGAATTTAACTCAGATGACTATTATATCTACTACTGCGGGCAGGAATCCCTTAGAAGAAATAAAGTAGCCATCACGGTCAACAAAAGAGTCCAAAATGCAGTACTTGGATGCAATGTCAAAATGACAGAATGATCTCTGTTCGTCTCCAAGGCAAACCATTCAATATCACAGTAACCCAAGCCTATGCCCCAACCAGTAACGCTGAAGAAGCTGAAGTTGAACAGTTCTATGAAGACCTACAAGACCTTTTAAAACTAACACCCCAAAAAGATGTCCTTTTCATTATAGGGGACTGGAATGCAAAAGTAGGAAGTCAAGAAACACCCAGAGTAACAGGCAAATTTGACCTTGGAATATGGAATGAGGCAGGGCAAAGACTAATGGAGTTTTGCCAAGAGAATGCACTGGTCATAGCAAACACCCTCTTCCAACAACACAAGAGAAGACTCTACACATGGACATCACCAGATGGTCAACACCGAAATCAGATTGATTATATTCTTTGCAGTCAAAGATGGAGAAGTTCTATACAGTCAACAAAAACAAGACCAGGAGCTGACTGTGGCTCAGATCGTGAACTCCTTATTGCCAAATTCAGACTTAAATTGAAGAAAGTAGGGAAAACTGCTAGACCATTCAAGTATGACCTAAATCAAATCCCTTGTGATTATACAGTGGAAGTGAGAAATAGATTTAAGGGACTAGATCTGATAGGTAGCATGCCTGATGAACTATGGACTGAGGTTCATGACACTGTACAGGAGACAGGGATCAAGACCATCCCCATGGAAATGAAATGCAAAAAAGCAAAATGGCTGTCTGGGGAGGCCTTACAAATAGCTGTGAAAAGAAGAGAGGCGAAAAGCAAAGGAGAAAAGGAAAGATATAAGCATCTGAATGCAGAGTTCCAAAGAATAGCAAGAAGAGTTAAGAAAGCCTTCAGCAATCAATTCAAAGAAATAGAGGAAAAGAACAGAATGGGAAAGACTAGAGATCTCTTCAAGAAAATTAGAGATACCAAGGGAACATTTTCATGCAAAGGTGAGCTCGATAAAGGACAACAATTGTATGGACTTAACAGAAGCAGAAGATATTAAGAGGTGGCAAGAATACACTGAAGAACTGTACAAAAAAGATCTTCACAACCCAGATAATCATGATGGTGTGATCACTCACCTAGAGCCAGACATCCTGTAATGCAAAGTCAAGTGGGCCTTGGAAAGCATCACTATGAACAAAGCTATTGGAGGTGATGGAATTCCAGTTGAACTATTTCAAATCCTGAAAGATGATGCTGTGAAAGTGCTGCACTCAATATGCCAGCACATTTGGAAAACTCAGCAGTGGCCACAGGACTGGAATAGGTCAGTTTTCATTCCAGTCCCAAAGAAAGACAATGCCAAAGAATGCTCAAACTACCGCACAATTGCACTCATCTCACACAATAGTAAAGTAATGCTCAAAATTCTCCAAGCCAGGCTTCAGCAATATGTGAACTGTGAACTTCTTGATGTTCAAGCTGGTTTTAGAAAAGGCAGAGGAACCAGAGATCAAATTGCCAACATCCGCTGGATCATCGAAAAAGCAAGAGAGTTCCAGAAAAACATCTATTTCTGCTTTGCTGACTATGCCAAAGCCTTTGACTGTGTAGATCATAATAAACTGTGGAAAATTCTGAAAGAGATGGGAATACCAGACTACCTGACCTGCTTCTTGAGAAACCTATATGCAGGTCAAGAAGCAACAGTTAGAACTGGACATGGAACAACAGACTGGTTCCAAATAGGAAAAGGGGTACGTCAAGGCTGTATATTGTCACCCTGCTTATTTAACTTCTATGCAGAGTACATCATGAGAAATCCTGGACTAGAAGAAACACAAGCTGGAATCAAGATTGCTGGGAGAAATATCAATAACCTCAGATATGCAGATGATACCACCCTTATGGCAAAAAGTGAAGAGGAACTAAAAAGCCTCTTGATGAAAGTGAAAGTGGAAAGTGAAAAAGTTGGCCTAAAGCTCAGCATTCAGAAAACGAAGATCATGGCATCTGGTCCCATCACTTCATGGGAAATAGATGGGGAAACAGTGGAAACTGTCAGACTTTATTTTGGGGGGCTCCAGAATCACTGTAGATGTGATTGCAGCCATGAAATTAAAAGATTCTTACTCCTTGGAAGAAAAGTTATGACCAACCTAGATGGCATATTGAAAATCAGAAACATTACTTTGCCAATAATGGTCTGTCTAGTCAAGGCTATGGTTTTTCCAGTGGTCATGTATGGATGTGAGAGTTGGACTGTGAAGAAGGCTGAGCACCAAAGAATTGATGCTTTTGAACTGTGGTGTTGGAGAAGACTCTTGAGAGTCCCTTGGACTGCAAGGAGATCCAACCAGTCCATTCTGAAGGAGATCAGCCCTGGGATTTCTTTGAAAGGAATGTTGCTAAAGCTGAAACTCCAGTACTTTGGCCACCTCATGTGAAGAGTTGACTCAGTGGAAAAGACCCTGATGCTGGGAGGGATTGGGGGCAGGAGGAGAAGGGGACAACAGAGGATGAGATGGCTGGATGGCATCACTGACTTGATGGACGTGAGTCTGAATGAACTCCGAGAGTTGGTGATGGGCAGGGAGGCCTGGCGTGCTGTGATTCATGGGGTCGCAAAAAGTCAGACACTACTGAGCGACTGAACTGAACTGATATTTATATATAAAATAAACTTTGTTGTTAATATTTGGATTAAGTCCATAGAGTACTATTAGACAAGGATGCACTTTTACAAATTAGAGTTTAAGCATGGAAGGAACTGATGAGAATAAGGTCTTCATTATTATATATTCATTATGTGAGAGCCAGCTTCCAATACAGTGTGAAGATTTAATTTATATACCCCAGCTCCATTCTGACCAGTGGCTTACTGCATTGATTGTATACATCCAAGAAGGGTGAAACAGTGCCAAATATTTGACCATTAATAACTGGGATCATGGCTAATTTGAGGAACAAAGGTATTTTTATACAGATCAAATTTTGTCGTACATTACCTAATCACTTTTGCCTCCAACTTTCACTCTTTCTTGTTTGTGTGGACTTAGTCACTGATTTAACAATGTGAGCTCTTTTCTTCTTCTCAGTGAAATATTTCCTTTCCAGAAACTTCAGGAAAATTTTCAGATATTCAGATAGTTCAGATTAGTACTTGAACATCTGGATCATTAGTACTTGAACATTAGTACTTGAACAAGGTTAATTCTTGGGGCTCTTAAGGAAGCACATGAATTTTTTGGTGGAAAAGAGCATAATTTTTGGTTCACTGGAGGTCTGGGACTGTTTTAAATCAGTTCTTGTGTTGCTTTGTTCCTTCTGAACCTGATAGTTGGATTAACAGGAAGCAGTATGAGACCAAACCAAAAGTTATTTTTCATCTTTGGGTAGAGCTAATGTGCCCGTATTATTCAAGTCAATTTAATTCAATGATATCTGTTGTCACGCTGTAGGTCATCTTTGTAGGCTATGAAGAAGAAACATATGTAAAGCAAAATAATTGTGGATTAGTCATAACTCCTTTGCAAATGTCAGAGACATAAAGTTTATGTCAAAGAAAAGTTTATTAGAAGGGTACTTGGTTCTTTAGCAATTAAAAGAAGTAATTATAGGAGAAGACTTAATAAGTTGTGAGATAGAGACACAACTGGGTCATCTGAGTGTCAAGAGCAAGGAGAAGCAAGAACTCTACATGACCAGGACTTTTGTTACCCTTTTTTGTCTCTGCATCACTCTGTATGTTAGTCTTCCTTCTTCAAAAGACTGGCCTAATCTACATGAAGTAGAAAATGGACATCAAAGCTTCTTAGTTTTCCTACCACTAGTGTAGACTCATTCTTTTTTCTCAGTTCTAAGTCAGAAAAGCCTATACAAGAACTCTCAGTGTCCAGTTGTGGATTATGTACCCTCTCTCTATATGGGATCCTATGTGAAGGTGGGAGCAGATGCTGAGTTTGCAACTGACTTTAGGGTGCTTGGTTTTAGCAGCTTGTGTTTTAGTAGCCACGTTAGGGTAGCTAACGAAGAGTTAGTCCTGTGGGAAAAATTGGCAATGGAAAGCAGACACATAGTGAGAGGTTAGAAGAGCAGGAAAAAAAATGCCTATTAAAAAAGAGAGATAACAAAGGAATTTAATAATCTAAGCCTGAGCACTGTTGGCAAAAGGTCTCCCTTTAGAAATGGTAAACAATGGTCTACCCTGATACAGTTTTGGTGGTCAAATATATATATATTTTTTCACAGTTTAGAAAACTCAGTCTAAGCAACCAGCCTGAAACTATCGTCTGGGTTTCTAGTGTCTTGGATATCTTGACAGAAGCAAGAGCGAATCTTCCCTTGATGGAAACACAAGTCAGGTCCTGCAAGATTCCCACAGATAGGACACAGCTAAATATGAACTCATGATCCAAAATTACAAATTATCTGAGGAAACTGCCAAACAGCAAAGTCAAAGAGAAGCTCTCAAAAGGCAATAAGAAAAATATCAATTAATTCTAAAAGAAAGATAATTAGCATCACATCAAATTTCTCAACAGCACTAATAAAGTTAGAAGACATTAAAATGATATTGTAAAAAGTGCTGAGAGGAAATAAATGTCAACCCTGATTTGCATATCAGATTCAACCACAATTTAAAAGGAAGGAAGAAATTTATCCAAAAAGAAGTTATGATACTTGAAATGATAGACAAAAGAGCAAATCTAATTAAATGTATAAAACAAAACTAAAGTAATTAAGTAGTAATTATATGTGTTTACATATATATGCTTCAGTTCAGTTCAGTTGCTTAGTCGTGTCCGACTCTTTGCGACCCCATGAATCGCAGCACATCAGGCCTCCCTGTCCATCACCAACTCCCGGAGTTCACTCAGATTCACGTCCATCGAGTCAGTGATACCATCCAGCCATCTCATCCTCGGTCGTCCCCTTCTCCTCCTGCCCCCAATCCCTCCCAGCATCAGAGTCTTTTCCAATGAGTCAACTCTTCTCATGAGGTGGCCAAAGTACTGGAGTTTCAGCTTTAGCATCAAGGCTTCCAAAGAAATCCCAGGGCTGATCTCCTTCAGAATGGACTGGTTGGATCTCCTTGCAGTCCGAGGGACTCTCAAGAGTCTTCTCCAACACCACAGTTCAAACATGGCAAATAGATGGGGAAACAGTGGAAACAGTGAGAGACTTTGTTTGGGGGGGCTCCAAAATCACTGCAGATGGTGACTACAGCCATGAAATTAAAAGACACCTACTTCTTGGAAGGAAAGTTATGATCAACCTAGACAGCATATTAAAAAGCAGAGACATTACTTTGTCAACAAAGGTTCATCTAGTCAAGGCTATGGTTTTTCCATTGGTCATGTATGGATGTGAGAGTTGGACTATAAAGAAAACTGAGCATCTAAGAATTGATGCTTTTGAACTGTGGTGTTGGAGAAGACTCTTGAGAGTCCCTTGGACTGCAAGAAGATGCAACCATTCCATCCTAAAGGAGGTCAGTCCTGGGTGTTCATTGGAAGGACTGATGCTGAAACTCCAATACTTTGGCCACCTGATCCAAAGAGCTGACTCATTTGAAAAGACCCTGAGGCTGGGAAAGATTGAAGATGGGAGGAGAAGGGGACGACAGAGGATGAGATGGTTGGATGGCATCACCGACTCAATGGACATGAGTTTGAGTAAACTCGAGTTGGTGATGGACAGGGAGGCCTAGCGTGCTGCAGTCCATCGGGTCACAGAGAGTCGGACACTACTGAGCGACTGAACTGAGTGACTGAACTTGATCTACAGGAGTGGTTCCTTGTTGAATTGAGTGGCTTCTGGACCTGAATGACAAAGGTAGAGGAATATTGCTCTGGGGTATAAGAACTGGATGAAGAAGTGTGGCTCTGTTGGCTAGTTTGCATATCAAGGGCATGCTCCTTCCTGGGTCCTTTGCTATCTTTAAGAATCAGCTAATCCATCCAGCTAAAACATCATTAAAAATGTTTACAATATACAGTAGAAAGAAGGAAATAATAAGAATCAGGTGTTCACAAAATAGATGAAAAAAATATGCTAAAAAGGATCAACAAAGGAAACATCAGTTTACTTGAAGAAACTAATAACACCAATTAAAGAGAACTCTGACAACTTTGATCAAAGCAAACACAGTTAACAACATTTGGAATAAAGGGGAATAACTATACTGGAGATGTTAGATAATATGCAACAAAAACCTTAAGGTTGAAAAATTTGAAAACTTAGATAAACAGATCATTTTTTCTTAAATATGTCAAAATAGACTCAAGAATAAGCATAAAACTGAAGTAAACCTATCATAATTTGAAAAGATGGAATCGACACTTGACAGTTTTATGGGCGATCACTTGTGGGATTGTTTTGGTTGTTTGGGAGTAGATATATTTTTGCAGAGAACCAGCCCAAAGTGTGGTGGGATCATGTATGGTTTATTAATTCTACTTTGGTTGGGGTGGGAGCTCAGGCGAGATTAGTGAGATTTTATCTCACACAAGTGGGAAAAATAGAATTTGAATCTATATTGAGGGATTAAGTTTAGCCCACACTCTTGAGAGAAGAGTTCTTCGTGCTGCTGGTCTGTTGGTTTTCCTCGTAAGTCAAGGCTGTGTAGGTGATAAATACCACAGGATATCTTTTTTTTTTTTTAATAAACTTTGCTACCTCAAAGGAACCATGGATTAGGAAAACACAGAAACTAACTGTCTGGCTATATATAGTTTATCCTGGCTAGGGTGCAGTTGACTTTCACTTTTTCTCCAAAGGGTTGGACTTATGTGGAAGGGGGAGTAGGAAAAGCCAATATTCATACTCACAGATTGTTTAAATCCTCTTTCTCTGATGAGTTTGTTCATATATTCTGCCTGTTTACTCCCAGGCTATTGATTCTTTAGAATTTCTCGGATCTTTTACATTAGACATGTTAACCTTATGTCAGTTGCATTGCATATATTTTTCCAGTCTGTCACTTGTAAACATTTGCCATAACATAAATTTATATTAAGTGTGTCAATATTTTCCCCTTTATAGGTTTGGGTTTTCTGTTTTAAAAATCTTTCCTTCACGAAAGGAACACAATAGCACAAGCACTGCCCTAAAAATCCTCAAGAGTATTTTTGACTATGAAAAGACTTTACCCTCCTCCAATATGGTGTACACACTGGAAGTTTCTGCTTTTCATGACTGAAGTTTCTGTTTGTCACAATGGGACTTGAATTGTTTTTACCTGAAATTAAGCTCACAATTTTCAGATTTGGTCTAGTGTCAGGGCAGGATATGTAAGAGACATACATAAGTTTAATCCCTGGGTGGGGAAGATCCCCTGGAGAAGGGAATGGCTATCCACTCCAGTATTCTCGCCTGGAGAATCCCATGGACAGAGGAGCCTGGTGGGCTACAGTCCATGGGGTCTCCAAGAGTCAGACATGACTTAAGTAACTTAGCACGCAGGCAAGATTTAAAGGGGTGATAGTCTGTTCCTGGAATGTTTTTTCCTTCTTTTTAAAAAATGTCACTGTGTAATGCTTTTTAAAAAATGTGTCAGTGTGTAATACTGCTTCTTCTCCACTGACCTTATGGTACTAGTTTTCTCCTTGGCAATTTAGAAACGCTCCTGGGCAGAAAGCTGTAGGATTGTCTTCTTGAGTTGAATTAACAAGTGAAAGCTACAAAGTTTGGACTTATTTATCCCTACAAGGCTTGCCTGAATTTATGAGTCCATCTCATTTCAGTTTAAGGCCAACCCACTTGGAGGAAATGAGTCCAGACTTTGCAGCCTAAGAAGGTCAACTGAAGGGATGTAGACTGTGACCCAGCACCACTTTGCACTTGTCAGCTGCCTGAAAGGTGGTCCTTTCTGATTGATAGGATTCTATGACAATAAATTATCTGACTCTTCAAATTCTTTTTTTTTCCCCCCATGGAATTTCTTTTGAGTCTTAAATGCAAATTGGGTTTTACTTTACAAAATGTAACAGAAGAGCTAATTAAAACATTTCTGCCAATTCTCTTTAATTCCACAGCATAGCTTTTCAAATAATGCATTTAGTTCATATTTTGAAACTGTAACCACTTGAGGGATCTTAATTTTTTTTTGTTAAAGTTTGTTTATACTCATTTCTTTCAATATTTCAGGAAAGTATGATATTTAACCAAAGGCAAAGAACATGATGCTTAGAATTTTTTCCTAAGTTGGAATGAAAAGCGGGGAACTGTATCAAGAGTGGTGTTTTCACACAATATGTCATAGTCTTCACTTTATAGTTCTTGTGAACAAGAGCTTTGCTAATCTGTCTGAACACTTTGTTTGACAAGAACCATAGTATGCTCTGTGATGGATGTGAGAGGTCCAGCTGAGTGTTGTGTCTCATTTGGATTTTGGTCTTTTCACAGCATGTTGTGAGGCTAAGTAGGATAGATAATTCTCAAAGCTATAGAATGATATGCAGTAATGCTTGGAGAGTCTTCTGCTGCTGCTGCTGCTGCTGCTAAGTCGCTTCAGTCGTGTCCGACTCTGTGCGACCCCATAGACGGCAGCCCACCGGGCTCCCCCATCCCTGGGATTCTCCAGGCAAGAATATTGGAGTGGGTTGCCATGTCCTTCTCCAATGCAGGAAAGTGAAAAGTGAAAGTGAAGTCACTTAGTCGTGTCCGACTCCTAGCGACCCCATGGACTGCAGCCCACCAGGCTCCTCCATCCATTGGAGTTTCCAGGCAAGAGTACTGGGGTGGGGTGCCATTGGAGAGTCTTCTAGATTTCAATTATTAGGCTCTAATTTTATAGTCTATCTTCCTCTCTTGGAAGGTTATAGATTGATTTTCATAGCAGAATTTGCTAGTAGTCCCACTATCCATTCTTCCCTTCTTTGTTAGAAATGGGAATCCTGATTTTTCACAAAGCCTCTTTCCTTCAAGATAAAATACTCCTTCTCACTGCTTTTCTTGAATCTGGGAATGGCCGAGCAACCTATTTAATCAATAAGAAATAAGCATAAATGTTGCCTATAAATTCCTAGAAGTCTTGTTAATGATAGGATTGGTTTTTTCATACCCCTTTCCTTTATACACTACCTGGAAAAAAGAGGATATGATTGGAGCTCTAGCATATTGCTTGAACTTTAAAAATGAAGACCATACTTTTAGTTGGAGCTGAGCAACTAAGGATGCTTTCATCTCTTGTGTCTTTTATTGCATAAGAGATGAATAAAACTTGTATTTTGTTTAAGCCAGTTTTTTTCTCTTAAATATTCAGCCAAACATTCCAAACTATGTAGTAGGATTTGGTACTAGTAACGGAATGCTGCAATAAAAAAGAAAGAAAGAAAGAAAGAAAATGTAGCAATGGCATAGCAGAGGCAATTGAGTAATAGATGGTGCAGATTCTGTACTCTAGAGAGCCACTGACCATTGTAATGCCATAGTAAAACATCGACAAACTATCCCATTGGAAAGCATACTACCTATGGACTGAAGTCAGCCATAAGGGGGAAAGTTCAACAAACTGAGAATGTGAGAAAGTCTTCTCTGCTACACGATGATTTTAGAGAAGACTTAAGATAGAGAGAGACATTGCAACTGAATTTAGATGAGTATTTCAAGCAGAAATAAACCTGCCAAAGATTTGCTCCTTTGCTGAAGAACTTCTCTACCTGTGCTGCCAAACTGTCTTGATTGGGAGTCCCAGAATTTACACCCTCACAGGGATGAAGAAGTCAATTGCTCCTGTATCCAAACTTAAGCAGTAGTGACAAAACTGAAGTCTTAGCTGGTGGTAAGACTGTAGCCCCTTAAGGATCCTTGCTTGACCAGAGAATGGAGTCCAGTCTTTGCACAATATTTGAATTAAAAGTATAGTGTGTATTCATTTAGTAAATAGTAAATGAGCTCCTATAATATTCTTGACTGCCATTGAAATAGAAATAAAAAAGCAAACAAGGTAAGTGGGAAGTGACAGAGTGCCATTTTCAATAGGATTAATGGGATAGACCTCATTGAGAAGATGGCATTTACTTCAAGACTTAAAAGGGTTGAAGGAATGAGCCCTATGGTTCTCTGGGCAGAGTATTTTAGGGAGAGGGAGTGGCTAGTACAAAAGGTCCTGATTTATACCAGGGCTAGAGGTCAGTGGTAGAGGTCAGTGTGATTAGAGCAAGCACAGAGAGTAAATGAGGTAGGGCAGAGTCTCTATAACCTTGAAGACCACTATGATGATGTTGGCTTTTGCTCAGGTTGTGAGCCTTTGAAGATTTCTGGATGGAGGGGCAAACTGATCTTATACATGTTTCCAAAGTGGATCCTATTGCAGTTTTGAGAATAGTCAATAGAGGATCAAGGGAAGTGAGATGAGTAGGGGACTACTGCAGTATCCAGAGGAAAGAGGATGGTAGTATGTCCCAGAGTGTACCTATGAACGAGCCAAGAAGTGGTTGGAGGTTGCATGTATTTTGAAAGTAGAAACTCCAATACTTTGGCCACCTGATGCGAAGAGCTGACTCATTTGAAAAGACCCTGATGCTGGGAAAGATTGAGGGCAGGAGAAGGGGACGACAGAGGATGAGATGGTTGGATGGCATTACTGACTCAATGGATATGAGTTTGGGTGAACTCCAGGAGTTGATGATGGACAGGGAGGCCTCGCATGCTGCGGTTCATGGGGTCGCAAAGAGTCGGACACAACTGAGCAACTGAACTGAACTGAGACCAACATGATTTTTTAGAATTTATCTCCCCTCCCAAACTTACTTTTCCTAGAAGACTTGAGGCAGTGGCTATTTATGTGACACTTTTAATTCATAGACTTTTAGTAAAGCAGATTGCCCTCCATCATGTGGGTGGATCTCATCCAATCAGTTGAAAGCTCTTGAGTGAGAGAGAATTCTGCAGCTGATGATTTTTGGACTTGAACTGCAGCTTTGGTTCATTCCTGAGTCACCAGCCTACTGGTCCACTCAGCAGATTTTGGACTGGTCAGCCTCTACAACCAACCTCCACAGCCTCTGTAAAATAAATCCACACATACATTCCTATTGTTTTTGTTTCTTTTGAGAACCATGCCTAATACAGCAGAATTACGCATTAGCATTGTGAGGAAGTTTTTTAAAGTTTCTTTTAAATGTTAATCTCATCCAAAACAACCTTATAGAAATATTTAGAGTAATGTCTGATAATGTATCTGGGCATCACAGCCCAGTCAAGTTGACACATAAAATTAATCATCACACTTCCTAAGTTCATGTATATATTTCTAATACTTTATGTCACTTTTCCTGATGATCTCAGGTGTAGATTCAAAATTCTTCTCAATATCGTGGCTTAAACAGACAAACTAAAGTTGACATAAAGATTGGAACGTATTTTCTATCTCTGATTCATAAACTAAAAAATTCTTAGTTTGACAAAACCCCAAACTTCTATTTCCCTGAAATATTATCATCCTTTCTGCTTCTTAGGCTTTGCCTTCTCTCTGAATCTCTTACACACACAAACACAGTGGCCTACTCTAACCACACCTGATAATTCAGTTTTTAAACTAACCACAAACTTTTTTAAAATTTAATTTTTCTCTCTATTATTTATTTGTTATAACTACACAATGGACTTATACTGCTTATGTAATAAGAAAAATAGTTAATGAATATGAATATTGTGAAAGCAGAATCATTGATGTAAAAAGATGAAAAAGTTTATAGGTCTAGTTCAATCCACTCATTTTCAGATTAAAAAACAGAGGACCAGAGAGATAAGTGACTTGTTCAAACTCAGCTTGTTAGAAGTGATCATGGGACTATTGACCAAGTTTCTAGTTTCTTAGCCCTAAAGTACCTCTTTTACTATAGACTCAGTTCAGTTCAGTTCAGTCACTCAGTCGTGTCAGACTCTTTGTGAACCCATGAATTGCAGCACGCCAGGCCTCCCTGCCTATCACCATCTCCCAGAGTTCACTCAAACTCACATCCATCAAGTCGGTGATGCCATCCAGCCATCTCATCCTCTGTCGTCCCCTTTTTCTCCTGCCCCCCAATCCCTCCCAGCATCAGAGTCTTTTCCAATGAGTCAACTCTTCGCATGAGGTGGCCAAAGTACTGGAGTTTCACATAGAGTAACCACAGACTTTTAGATCTTTGCATTTGTGAATCACACATTCTTCCGGATTACTTTCCTTTTATTCACAAACTCTGTCAAGTCTCAAAAAAGATGTCCTAACACCCCAAAAAGATGTCCTTTATCATTATAGGGGAAAGTGAAAGTGAAAGTTGCTCACCCATGTCTGACTCTTTCTGACCCCATGGACTACACAGTCCATGGAATACTCCAGGCCAAAATACTGGAGCGGGTAGCCTTTCCCTTCTCCAGGGGATCTTCCCAACCAGGGATAGAACCCATGTCTCCCTCATTGCAGGCAGATTCTTTACCAGCTGAGCCACAAGGGAAGCCCAATATATGATTATAGGGGACTGGAATGCAAAAGTAGAAGTCAAGAAATACCTGGAGTAATAGGCAAAGTTGGCCTTTGAGTAAAGAATGAAGCAGGGCAAAGGCTAATAGAGTTTTGCCAAGAGAACTTACTGGTCATAGCATACACCCTTTTTCAACAACATAAGAGAAGACTCTACACATGGATATCACTGGATGGTCAATATCTAAATCAGATTGATTATATTCTTTATAGCGAATGATGAAGAAGCTCTATATAGTCAGCAAAAACAAGACGGGGAGCTGACTGTGGCTCAGATCGTATTCAGACTTAAATTGAAGAAAGTAGGGAAAACCACTAGACCATTCAGGTATGACCTAAATCAAATCCCTTACAATTATACAGTAGAAGTGAGAAGGGATTAGATCTGATACACAGAGTGCCTGAAGAACTAAGGACAGAGGTTCATGACATTGTACAGGAGGCAGGGATCAAGACCATCCCCAAGAAAAAGAAATGCGAAAAGGCAAAATCATTGTCTGAGGAGGCCTTACAAATAGCTATGAAAAGAAGAGAAGTGAAAGGCAAAGGAGAAAAGGAAAGGTATACCCATTTGAATGCAGAGTTCCAAAGGATAGCAAGGAGAGATAAGAAAGCTTTCTCAGTGATCAATGCAAAGAAATAGAGGAAAATAATAGAATGGGAAAGACTGGATATCTGTTCAAGAAAACTGGAGATACCATGGGAACATTTCATGCAAAGATGAGCACAATAAAGGACACAGAAATAGTATGGACCTAACAGAAGCAGAAGATATTAAGAAGAGATGGCAAGAATACACAGAAGAACTATAAAAAAAGATCTTCACAACCCAGATAACCACAATGGTATGATCACTCACCTAGATCCAGACATTCTGGAATGTGAAGTCAAGTGGGTCTTAGGAATCATCACTATGAACAAAGCTAGTGGAGGTGATGGAATTCCAGTTGAGCTATTTCAAATCCTAAAAGCTGATGCTGTTAAAATGCTGCACTCAATATGCCAGCAAATTTGGAAAACTCAGCAGTGGCCACAGGACTGGAAAAGGTCAGTTTCATTCCAATCCCAAAGAGAGGAATGCCAAAGAATGCTCAAACTACTGCACAGTTGCACTCATCTCACATGCTAGTAAATTAATGCTGAAAGTTCTCCAAGCCAGGCTTCAACAGTACATGAACCGCAAACTTCCAGATGTTCAAGCTGGGTTTAGAAAAGACAAAGGAACCAGAGATCAAATTTCCAACATCCATTGGTTCATCAAAAAAGAGAATTCCAGGAAAACATCTACTTTTGTTTCATTGACTACACTAAAGCCTTTGACTGGGTGGATCACAACAAACTGTGGAAAATTCTGAAAGAGATGGGAATACCAGACCACCTGACTTGTCTTTTGAGAAACCTGTATGCAGGTCAAGATTTAACAGAACTGGACATGGGACTGGTTTAAAACTGTGAAAAGAGTACATCAAGACTGTACATTTTCATTGTGTTTATTTAACTTATATGCAGAGTACATCATGTGAAATGCCAGGCTTGGTGAAGAACAAGCTGAAATCAAGGTTGCTGGGAGAAATATCAATAACCTCAGATATGCAGATGACACCACCCTTATGGCAGAAAGTGAAGAGGAACTACAGAGCCTCTTATTGAAGGTGAAAGAGGAGAGTGAAAAAGCTAGCTGAAAACTCAACATTCAAAGAACTTTAAGATCATGGCATCTGGTCCCATCACTTCACAGCAAATAGTTGAGGAAACAACAGAAATAGTAACAAACTTTATTTTCTTGGGCTCCAAAATTGCTGCAGATGGTGACTGTAGCCATGAAGTTAAAAGAAGTTTGCTCCTTGTAAGAAAAGCTATGACAGACCTAGACAGTGCATTAAAAAGCAGAGACATTATTTTCCTGACAAAGATCCTTCTAGTCAAAGCTATGGTTTTTCCAGTAGTCATGAATGGATGTAAGAGTTGGACCATAAAGAAGGCTGAGCACCAATGAACTGATGCCTTGGAACTGTGATGTTGGAAAAGACTCTTGAGAGTCCCTTGGCCTGCAAGGAAATCAAACTGGTCAGTCCTAAAGGAAAGCAAACCTGAATATTCATTGGAAGGACTGATGTTGAAGCTGAAGCTCTAATACTTTGGCCACATGATGGGAAGAACCGACTTACTAGAAAATCCCCTGATGCTGGGAAAGATTGAAGAATGGAGAAGAAGAAGATGAAAGAGGATGAGATGGTTGGATGGCTCTATGGACATGAGTTTGAGCAAGCTCCAGGATTTAACAATGGACAGGGAAGCATGGCATGCTGTAGCCCATGTGGTTGCAAAGAGTGGGACATGACTGAGTGGCTAAACAACAACAACAAAGAGCTGAAACTATAAAGCTCCAAGAATAAAACACAAGAGTTTAGCTTTTGGTGATAATTTTTTTGGTTTTGATCTTAAAGAAAAAGGCAGAGAAAGAAAATATCAGGCTACATCAAACTGAAAAGCTCCTCACATTAAAGAGGACAATTAACAAAATGAAAAGGCATCCTATGTGATAGAGAAAATATTTGCAAACCATGTATCTGATAAGGGTTCATCTTCAAAGTATTTAAAGAACTCTTGCAACTTAATAGCAAAGAAAAACCAACCAGATGTAAAAATGAGCAGAGGATTGGAATAGATCTTTTTCCAAAAATGACATACCAATAGCCAACAGGTTTATGAGAGGGTGCTCAACATAACTCACTAATCATCTGGGAAATTCAATTTAAAACCATTATAAGATCTCATCTCACATCTATCAGAATGGCTGTGATCAAAAAACAAGTGTTGGTAAGGATGGGGCTAAATGGGGAACTCTCATGCATTATTAGTGGGAAAGTAAATTGATGCAGTTGTTATGGAAAACAGAATGGATATTCCTCAAAAAAATTAAAAATAGCACTGCCCAATAATCCAGTAATTCTGCTCCTGAGTATTTATCTGAAGAAAATGAAAACACTAACTAGAAACAATACATGCACCTGTATGTTCACTTCAGTTCAGTTCAGTCAGTTGTGTCCGACTCTTTGTGACCCCATGAACTGTAGCACGCCAGACCTCCCTGTCCATCACCAACTCCTAGAGTCCACCCAAACCCATGTCCATCAAGTCAATGATGCCATCCAATTATCTCATCCTCTGTTGTCCCCTTCTCCTCCTGCCCTCAATCTTTCCCAGCATCAGGGTCTTTTCAAATGAGTCAGCTGTTCACATCAGTGGCCAAAGTATTGGAGTTTCAGCTTCAGCATCAGTCCTTCCAATGAACACCCAGGACTGATCTCCTTTAGGATGGACTGTTTGGATCTTCTTGCAGTCCAAGGGACTCTCAACAGTCTTCCCCAAAAGCATCAATTCTTCGGCACTCAGCCTTCTTTACAGTCCAACTCACATCCATACATGACCACTGGAAACTAGATGGACCTTTGGTGGCAAAGTAATGTCTCTGCTTTTTAATATGCTATCTAAGTTGGTCATAACTTTCCTTCCAAGGCATACGTGTCTTTTAATTTCATGGCTGCAATCACCATCTGCAGTGATTTTGGAGCCCCCAAAAATAAAGTCAGCCACTGTTTCCACTGTTTCCCCATCTATTTCCCATGAAGTGATGGGACTGGATGCCATGATCTTCATTTTCTGAATGTTGAGCTTTAAGCCAACCTTTTCACTCTCCTCTTTCACTTTCATCAAGAGGCTCTTTAGTTCCTCTTCACTTTCTGCCATAAGGGTGGTGTCATCTGCATATCTGAGGTTATTAATATTTTTCCTGGCAATCTTGATTCCAGATTGTGGTTCCTCCAGCCCAGCATTTCTCATGATGTACTCTGCATATAAGTTAAGTAAGCAAGGTGACAATATACAGCCTTGACGTACTCCTTTTCCTATTTGGAACGAGTCTGTTGTTCCATGTCCAGTTCTAACTGTTGCTTCCTGACCTGCATATAGGTTTCTCAAGACGCAGGTCAGGTAGTCTGGTATTCCCACTTCTTTCCGAATTTTCCACAGTTGATTGTGATCCACACAGTCCAAGGCTTTGGCATAGTCGATAAAGCAGAAATAGACGTTTTTCTGGAACTCTCTTGCTTTTTTGATGATCCAGCGGATGTTGGCAATTTGATCTCTGGTTCCTCTGCCTTTTGTGAAACCAGCTTGAACATCTGGAAGTTCACAGTTCACGTTATTGCTGGAGCCTGGCTTGGAGAATTTTGAGCATTACTTTACTAGCGTGTGAGATGAGTGCAATTGTGTGGTAGTTTGAGCATTCTTTGACATTACCTTTTTTTGGGATTGGAATGAAAACTGACCTTTTCCAGTCCTGTGGCCACTGCTGAGTGTTCCAAATTTGCTGACATATTGAGGGCAGCACTTTCACAGCATCATCTTTCAGGATGTATGTTCATCACACCATTATTTGTGATAACCAAGATATGGAAGTAACCTAAGTGCCCATCAATAAATGAATGGTCAAAAAAACTGTGAGATACAGACACTCACACGTGCACATGCACACAATGGATTATTACTCAGCCTTCTCAAAGAATGGCATCTTGCGATTTGTGACGACATTGATGGTTATAGAGGATGTTATGCTAAGTGAAATAGATCAGACTGAAAGAATGTAGTGTATGGTTTCACTTATATATGGAATCCCCCCCTCCAAAAAAAAAAAAAAACAAATAAACAAACATAACAAAACAAAATCAGAGTCATAGATACAGAGAAGAAACAGGTGGTTGCCGAAGGGAAGAAGAGGAGAGGGAGAAAATAAATAGGTGAGGGAGATTTAAAGGTAACTTCCAGTTGTAAAATAAATGAGTCAGAGTATTAAATGTATAGTGTAGGGATTATAGTCAATAACTATGTAATATGTTTGGTGACATAATGTAACTAGGGGGCTTCCCAGGTGGCTCAGTGGTAAAGAATCTGCCTGCCAAGCAGGAGACTGGGGTTCAGTCCCTGGGTTGGGAAGATCCCCTGGAGAAGGAAATGGACACCCATTCCAGCATTCTTGCTTGGGAAATCTCATGGATAGAGGAGCCTGTTGGACTGTAGTCCATGGGATTGCAAAGTGTTGGACAGAACTTAGCAACTAAACAACAGTAACAACAATACTGTAGCTATTATGGTGATCACTTTGAAATGTACAGAATATGAAATCACTATGTTGTTTATCAAGAACTATTAATAACATAGTGTTGAAAGTCAATTGCACTTCAAAAATGAACAAACAAGCCCAAGAAGAAGAGATCAAACTCGTGGTTACCAGAGATGAGAGGTGTTGAAGGAGGGGCAAGCAGATGAAGGCAGTCAAAGATTGTGTGTGTGTCAGTCGTTCAGTTGTATCTGACTTTCTACGACCATGGACTGTAGCCCACCAGGCTTCTCTGTCCATGGGATTCTCCAGGCAAGAATACTGGAATAGGTTGCTGTGCCCTCTTCCAGGGGATCTTCCCAACACAGGCATTGAGCTTGGGTTCCCCACATTGCATGCGGATTCTTTACTGTCTAAACCACTAGGGAGGCCCCAAACTTCCAGTTATAAGATAAATAAGCACTAGGGATGTAATGTGAAACATGAAAAATACAATTATCACTGCTCTAAGTTGTATACGGAGGAACCTGCTGGGCTGCAGTCCATGGGGTCGCTAAGAGTCAGACACGACTGAGCGGCTGCACTTTGACTTTTCACTTTCATGCATTGGAGAAGGAAATGGCAACCCACTCCAGTGTTCTTGCCTGGAGAATCCCAGGGACGGGGGAGCCTGGTGGGCTGCCGTCTGTGGGGTCGCACAGAGTCAGACACCACTGAAGCGACTTAGCAGCAGCAGCAGCAGCAAGTTATATACGAAAGCTGGTAAGAGAGTAGATCCTGAGTTCTCATCACAAGGACATTTTTTTTTCTATTTCCTTAATTTTCTATCTACATGAGATGATGGATGTGATAATAATTTCATGATTATGTAAGTCAAATCATTACGCTATAAACCTTAGACCTATACAAACCTGTATGTCAATTATATCTCAATAAAACTGGAAGGAAAAAAAAAAAGCTTCATTAAACTCTAAAAGGACCCCAGAACTACCATATGATGGGTATTTATCTGAAGGAAACAAAATCACTATTTTAAAAATAGATACCTACATCCTCATAGTCATTGAATCATAATTTATAATAGTTGAGACAATGAAGCAACCTGTGTCCATTAGCAGATGACTAGAAAAAAAAAGATGTGTTTTATATATATATATATTTATGCACACACACAGTGGCATATTATATATGTATATTTATATATATACTCAATGGAATACTGCTGCTAAGTCACTTCAGTCGTGTCCGACTCTGTGCGACCCCACAGATGGCATCCCATTGGGCTCTGCCATCCCTGGGATTCTCCAGGCAAGAACACTGGAGTGGGTTGCCATTTCCTTCTCCAATGCATGAAAGTGAAAAGTGAAAGTGAAGTCTCTCAGTCATGTCTGACTCAGCAACCCCATGGACTGCAGCCTACCAGGCTCCTCCGTCCATGAGATCAGATGGCATCCCATTGGGCTCTGCCATCCCTGGGATTCTCCAGGCAAGAACACTGGAGTGGGTTGCCATTTCCTTCTCCAATGCATGAAAGTGAAAAGTGAAAGTGAAGTCTCTCAGTCATGTCTGACTCAGCAACCCCATGGACTGCAGCCTACCAGGCTCCTCCGTCCATGAGAGTTTCCAGGCAAGAGTACTGGAGCGGGATGCCATTTGAAGAAAACCTTGTCATTCATTATAGCATGCTTGGACCTTTAAAACCTTATGTTTAAATGAAATATTTTAGACAGAGAAAGTTAAATACTGTACAATATCTCTTATATATGGAGTCTAAAAACAAAATGAAAGGCCAAAACAGAAAACTAAATCATTGATAGAACTGATTGGTGGATGCCAGAGTTCAGGGTAGTAGGTAGGTGAAATGAATGAAGGTGATCAAAAAGTACAGTCTTTCAGTTACAGAAAGAATAAGTTCTGGGGACATAATATACAGCATGTCATCTTTTTAAAAAGAGTTTAAAATCCAAAATTATTGTGACTTAATACTGTTAAAAAATTTTTTGGCTTCTCTTACAGAGGTCCAGAGGAAGGATTAGGAAGGATTACTTAGATGTGTGTCTAGAACTGTTATGGCAATTTCATAATGTCATCAACATCCAATTTTCTTCATGTTCTCTACTCTGCCATTTGTAGGGTGTTGCCTTATCCTTATAGTCCAAGATGGTAACTGGGGCTCCAGCCATGCCAACTGCATTCAAGGTTACCAGGAAAAGGAAGAACAAATTAAGTATGCAATTATCACTGCTCTAAGTTGTATATGGAGGAAACTGCTGGGCTGGTTCCTGGAACCTTCCTAACTTTTAAAGGAATTTCCCAATGTCACACTTTTGCTTACAGTACTGCCTGAATTTAGTCACATAGCTACCAGAAAAATTGGGAAATATAAGTTAGGTTTGAAGCAACGTGTCCAGCTAGACTTGAGGTTTTGCTATTGCAGAAGTACAAGAATAGATATTGAATGGCAACTGGAAGTTTTTAAATTAAAAAATAAAAATAAAAAGAGGGATAAAGATGGATCCCTATATCATTTAACTTGGTGAAGTAGACTTAAAACCAACCATATGGGTAGGAGAAGAATGAAGCCAAGTTTCAAAGAGAGGTGGATAATATGTTGAAAATCAGAGAATTGTCCTTAAAGCACAGCAAATTAATTTGATTTCTAGATGGCCATTGGTGACCATTCAAGTGTTCATTTCCATTAGCAGGTGCCTGTCAATGGAAAACCCACCAAACAATCCAAGGCCTGGGAGGCAGCCGAGGCAAAACTGACCAGTTACACTATACTCACATGAAGAATGTCCATGGTCTGGATTCATTTTCTGTCTCTGCAATCTTCTGGGTTTGCAGTTGAAGCAAGATAGAGGGATAGAGTAAAAAAAAGACCTTTATAGTTCTGATCAATTGATTTTTGACAAGAGTGCCAAGACAATTTGGCATGTTCTTTCAATAATGGAAGAACATTCTTTTCAACAAATGGTGAGGGAACAGCTAGACATCCACATGCAAAAGAATGATTGAACAACAACTCCATGCCATATACAAAAACTAACTCAAAAGGGTCAGAGACCTAAATGTAAGTGCTAAGACTATAATACTCTTGCAGGAAAACGTAGTAGTACAATCTTCTAGGATTAGACAGTGTTTTATTAGATATGAGTTGAAGACATAAGCAATAAAACAAAAAATGATAAATTGGAAATCATCAAATTGTAATACCGTTATACATCAAAAGATACCATCAAGAAAATGAAAAGAACACCTACAGAATGGGAGGAAACATTTGCAAATCATACATCTGATAAGGGATTTGTATCTAGATTGTATGCAGAACTTACAACTTAGTAAGTTAGTAAAAAGAAAAATAGTCAATTGAAAAATGGGTAAAGGAGTTGAATAGACACTTCTGAAAAGAAGATATACAAATGGCCAGTTAGCACATGAAGAGATACTCAAAATCACTGTTGTTAGGGAAATGGGAAATCAAAACCACAACAAGGGACTACATCACATCCACTAGGATGGCTTTAACAGAATAGGACAATAATAAGTGTTGACAAAGCTGTGGGAAAATGGGGATTCTCATACATTGCTGTTAGGATGTAAATGATTCCTTTGGGAAACAGTTTGGAAGTGTCTCAAAATAATCATGAAATTATCTTATGACCAAGCAATCCCAATCCTAGGTATAAACACAAGAGAAATAAAAACATGTATTCTTAGAAAAACTTGTAGATGAATGTTTGTAGCAGCATTATTCATAATAGCCAATTAGGAGAAACAACCCATATATCCGCCACCTGATAATCAGATAAACAAAATGTGATATATCCATCCAAGAGGATGCTATTCAGCCATAAGAAGGAATGGAGTATTTATACATGCTACAGTATAAGCGAACCTTGACAATAGTAGGCTGAGCAAAAGAAGCCAATCATAAAAGCCCATGTATATGATTCCATTTACATGAAAGTCCAGAATAGGCAAATCTACAGAGACAGACAGTGGGTCAGACAGTGGATCAGACAGTGGGAGCTTTGGGAAGGGTAGAGTGAGAAATAACTGTTAACAAGTGTGGGGTTTCTTTTTGGTGATAAACTTTTCTGTTATCATGGTTGCATGATTCTGTGAGTATATTAAAAGCCCTGAATTGTAAACACTAAAAAGGTGAATTTAATGGTAGGTGAAATATATCTCAATAATGCTGTTAAAAAGAACAACAGGACCTATGGCTGATTCATGTTGATGTTTGACAGAAAACAACAAAATTCTGTAAAGCAACTATCCTTCAGTTAAAAGATCAATAAATTAAGAAACACACACCCAAAGAGGCACCAATACTGTCAAATATCACAATATTTTATTTGAAAAAAGAAAAAGAACAACAGGGACTTCCCTGGCGGGGTCCTGTGGTTAGGACTCTGCACTTCCACTGCCGGGCACAAGGGTTCAATCCCTGGTCAGGAACTAAGATCCCACAAGCCGTGCTTACAGACAAATTAACAACAACAACAACAAAAGACTACAATAATAAATATAGAGGGGTAGACGGGTAGGGAGTCCATACCGGGTTTATATGATTACCAGTAACTACATAGTAATATAGGTGGTTCCAGGAGCACCAGAAAACATCAGTCCCTGTGGCTGCTGTTGAGGAGTTTCTGTGCTTGGACCTGTTTTGCATCCTGTCAGTGACCACAGACTCTGACCCACCATCAGCATGCTCACTACTGCACTTCAATCCCTGGCTCCCTTATCTCTCATTCCATGACCACATCTGACCACCTCTATCCAGCCTTAAAATCTCTTCTTACCCGAACAGTGTCCTTCTTCAGCTCTGCTTTCAGTTTTAACGTTTCCTTTCTGGGGGGCTTGGAGGTGGGGCTGAAGCAGGAACCACGTTAGGTGGGCCGCAGGACTGAACGGCGCTATGACCCTGATGGTCTCCACGCATCCTAGAGGTTCCGATGCGTGCCTGTGTGTGCTCAGTACTGTCCGACTCTTTACAACCTTATGGACTGTAGCCCTTAGGGCTCCTCTGACTATGGAATTCTCTGGAGTGGGCTGACATTCCCTTTTCCAGGGCATCTTCATGACCCAGGGATTGAACCCATGTCTCCTGCATCTCCTGCATTGGCAGGTGGATTCTTTACCACGGTGCCACCTGGGAAGAGGTTCTGGATCCATCTCATAAAGGAAGAAGGCCTTGAACAAATCACTGAGTCCACTGACTAATGGAATTGAAATTGAAATCTCTTTGCAATTGATTTACAATTCCCTGGGCTTAAACAAACTGAAAATGGCTCTAGCAAGGAATTAAAATAGAGACTCCATGAGCAAAACTCTCATTGTATTTATTATAACATGAGCTTGTTAAACACTTAGGTTACTAAGCCATGTTTTAATTGCTTTGTGTGTGACATTTAATCCATACTGCATCCTAATAGAGGAGGTTATATTATTATTCTTAAAGATGAATAAAACTGAGACTGGGAGAGGTTGGATAATTCACTTGAAGTCGCCAGCTGAGGAATGACAGAGTACAGACACTGATGGAGTTTGCATTTCGTTTCTTTTCTTTTTTATATTAAAAAAATTTACTTATTTTTTAATTGGAGGATACTTGCTCTACAATATTATGTTGGTTTCTGCCATACAGCAACATGAATCAGCCATTGGTATACATGTGTCCCCCTCCCTCTTGATGTTCCCTCCCATAGCCCACCCCATCCCACCCCCCTTTGGATTGTCACAGAGCACAGAGTTAGAGCTCCCTGCATCACACAGCAAATTCCCACTGGCTATCTATTTTACATATGGTAGTGTATGTTTCTGGAGAAGGCAATGGCAACCCACTCCAGTGTTCTTGCCTGGAGAATCCCAGGGACGGGGGAGCCTGGTGGGCTGCCATCTACGGGGTCACACAGAGTCGGACACGACTGAAGCAACTTAGCAGAAGCAGCAGCAGCAGCAGCAGCAGTGTATGCTTCAATGCTACTCTCTCAATTTGTTCCTCCCTCGCCTTCCCCCACTGTCCCCACAAGCTTGTTCTGTATGTCTGCATCTCCATTGTGAAATGAAGTGAAAGACTCTGAGTCGTGTCTGACTCTTTGTGACCCCGTGGACTGTAGCTCACCAAGCTCCTCTGTCCATGGAATTCTCCAAGCAATACAGGAGTGGGTAGCCATTCCCTTCTCTAGGGGATCTTCCCGACACAAGCATCGAACCCAGGTCTCCCACATTGCAGGAAGATTCTTTTTAGTCTGTGCCTCCAGATAAGCCCAAGAATACCGGAGTGGGTAGCCTGTCTCTCTCCAGGGAATCTTCCCAACCCAGGAATTGAACCTGGGTTTCCTGCATTGCAGGCAGATTCTTTACCAGCTGAGCTACCAGGGGTCCTCAGCAGTGCATCTCCATTGCTGCCCTGAAAATAGACGCTTTGCATTTTTGTTGTCTTCACTCTCTCTTCTGTTCTCTTGAGCCCATGCCTCACCTACATTTAGAATCTGCCCGTTTATGTTTCCAGTCTTAGTAATAATAATTACCAGTATTATTGAAGCAAAATTTATCTTCTTGTTAAGAGACAAACATATTTGTTGTCATTTTTAAATAATTTTCCCCCAGGAAGGGATAGTTAGGGAGTTTGGGATTGACATGTACACACTGCTATTTAAAATATTTAAATTAAATAGCACAATATATTTAAGATAGATAACCAACAAGGACTTACTGTATAGCACATGGAATTCTGCTCAGTGTTACGTGGCAGCCTGGATGGGCGGGAGTCTGGGGGTGATTGGGTACATGTGTATGTATGGTGGAGTCCCTTTGCTGTTCACCTGAATCCATTAAAACATTGTTAATCAGCTATACTCCAATACAAAATAAAGTTAAAAAAAAAATTTCCCCCTAAACTTGATGTGGCACAGACCACTATACCCAAACCAATTTCTCTTCCTTTGGCCATACAGCTGAGTCTATTCCCTGGTCTCTCTGATATCAGCTGTGGCCATATGACTTAGTTCTGCAGAGAGGAATCTGGGTGCCAGAGCTGGCCTATTTAAAAGCTCCCATGTGCTTTTCTGTTCTCTTTTCCCTTCCCGGTGGACTGAGATGGCACCTGTCCAGGTGATCTTAATACCTACATTTGAGATGGGAGCCAGGGGTCCTGAATGATTGTGTACAGAAGTTACCTCACCCATCTAAAGAAATAGGACTGTAGCTGAGGCAAGAAATACATGTCTGTCTTGTTAAGTGACTGTAATGTTAGGGTCTAATTTTTTATTGTAGCGTCACATTCTGACCAATATGTTGTTGTTCTTCTGAATGTTTAATTTTGAAGGAATGAGTGAATGAGCAAATAAAAGGGAGGTGATCGGGAGGAGGTTAAGTAGGCATTTTTTGAGTCCTTAGTATTTTCTAGAATCTTACACGATATTTCAAATTCTTACAGCTCCTTGAAGTGAGTAATTGACACAAGGGCACATACAAAATCTACACATTCCACTACTCCAAGGTGTCTCAGAAGATAACTTATTCGTCTTCTCCAAATGTGAGTGAGTAGAAGAGGAAACATATGGAAGTCAAGTCACTATGGACCTGCCTCCACACAAGGATGGGTGGGTTGGTGAATGGTTTGTAGTTCTAATATTCCTAAACAAAGAGTTCAAAGACTTTGAGACCACTTTTGTTATTGCACAAGGTTTATATCATTTATATCTTTCTCTTTTAATAGAAATAGTTTTTTTCTTCTTTCAGATATTGATCATCTTTTAAAATAATTTTATGGCTAATCAACCCTTGTTGGTTATTTGCTAAGTCATGTCTGACTCTTTGAGACTCCTCAGACTGTAGCCCACCAGGCTCTGCTGTTCACAGCATTTCTCAGTCAAGAATACTGGAGTGGGTTGCCATTTTCTTCTCCAAATCAACTCTCCTCCAATATAAAATAAAAATTAAAAAAATTATAATATATTAAATCTAGACTTATCCTCATGATCAATTGACTTTTCTTTCTGTATCTCTTTTTTTAATCCAAAGTAGTATAATATACAATAACATTTTCTGGCAGATACACCACTGTGATCATTTAAGACATGAACTAATAGTAATTAAGTAATGGACATAGTATTTTTATACATAAAAGCATTCACCTAAATAAAAAATTTCCCAGTTGTTTTCTATGTCTTATTCAGTATAATACAAACTATAAAGGTGAAAAGTTTAACACAGCATGTTTCTCTTTAACTTGTACATATTGATATGGATTTTAAAAAAATGCATATTATAGTACTTATCCTTTTAAGAGTTAGGAAAATGAATTTCTGTACTTAAGGTAGCTGTGTGTTTTAGTATTGTGTGACAGTGTTGTGTGACAGTAATTAATGTGAGTCAGGGTTCCTCTCTGAGCAGCTGGCAGAGGAGGAGCCATCCTTTCCAGAGACACAGTAGAAAATGAGTCTGTTCTTAATCTAAACTGAAATATTGGGGCTATGGTGACAAAGTCTAAACTCCGTCCAATTTGGACATCATTTGGAGTTGATTTAAGCTTGTCACATGCAAACAGATTTCTTGTTTTAATTTCAAGCTGACAGCTACAGATGCTTTAAACACCACTTGTGCTATAAAATGGAGAACCTCCTTTTTTCCTTTATCCTCCCAATGAATGTAGATATTTGTCAGAAATTTGGACCCAAGGAACAGTATTCTTCCAAGGCATCATCTAAATTCACTTAGCATAACATGTGAAATCTCTTATAACGTGTAAAAGTTTCCTTTATGTACAAAGCACTGGAGTTTTAAACAGCACCTGCATTCATGGTCAGAACTGTTATTCTCTTATTTTTGCCTTGCTCTCTGTGTACTTAAAGTTCTCATCCATAAATCATTTTTATAAAATGAATAAACAACTTCTTTCACTGATGAAGTACAAACTGGCTGCACTAGTTACATTATAGCTAAGAATAACACAGTGATAGAGTCCTGCAGAAAGAAAATGAATGCTGTGCCTGAGAGGAAGGGAACTCATTAAAGCAAAAGTCAAATTATATTGGGAATGATGACAAAGAGCAAAACTTAGTTTCAGTGAAGATTAAGCCTATTGACATTTTATTAATAATTTTTTAATAAAGCTACTGATGCATTTTTGTCAGGAATTTTAGACAGTGGCTGACTGTTAATGAACATGAAGCAAACTGCTTATGTGTCTGACAGGAGTTATCAAAGCCAGAGGAAATGATCTGATGAAAAGAGAATTGAAAATGCTCATTTTTACCTGATATTCCATGTGAGAAGAAATATGTTTTATAGAAGTTAGCACAACACATCTCTTTAGTGCTTAGTAAACATCCTATTTGTTGTGTATAATGAAGGAAATAGAGATTAGATCAACAGAATAATGTAAAATGCAGAGTTCATGTATGCACTAAAATAGCCAAATAATTCAAAATCTCCCAATAAATTTCTATGTAGAAAGATGTATTTTTATCTATATAGGTGTTGCAAGTGACACAAAAACTAAATAAATGATCAGAGTGCAGCTGTCTTGAAGAACTTAAATCAATTTAGTAAGGTGAATAATTTTATTTAGACAAATTGGATGTTTGATGTCATGTAGGCCAGACATCGGGGCTTCCCTAGTGGCTGAATGGTAAAGAATCCACCTGGCCAATACAGGAGACATGGGTTTGATCCCTGGGTCAGGAAGATCCCCTGGAGGAGGAAATGGCAACCCACTCTAGTATTCTTGCCTAGGAAATCCCATGGACAGAGGAGCCTGGTGGGCCAGGCTACAGTCCATGGAGTCACAAAGAGTCAGACATAATTGAGGGATTGAGCATGCATGCAGGCCAGACATCTGGTTTACCAGCTGAAAAACCACTGAAGTGCATATACTCAACTATGTTGTTCTGACTCATGGCAGAAGNTCCCATGGACAGAGGAGCCTGGTGGGCCAGGCTACAGTCCATGGAGTCACAAAGAGTCAGACATAATTGAGGGATTGAGCATGCATGCAGGCCAGACATCTGGTTTACCAGCTGAAAAACCACTGAAGTGCATATACTCAACTAAGTTGTTCTGACTCATGGCAGAAGCCTAAACAGATGCTAATGGCTCATTTTGTTGTAAGTTATGCTATGCATTCAACTTGCACTTGATTTAATGTAATTTTCAAACAAGATTAACTGTTATATATTATTCAATAATTTAAAATAAGATCTCTTAAATAATGAAGTGATCTCAGAAATCTAAAAAAGAATATGTTATCTCTTTTAACACACTATAAAAGAGCCAAATTCTGACCTTCAGTGCTGTATATTGTTGAAACATATAAAGAACAAAACTAAGTTAACAGTCTTCTAAAGTTGAAGATTTTTACCTACACAATATAATTCACAGATTTACCATTTAAGATATTTGTTCCGTCTCTGACCACAGAGCCGTCCAATTTTTTTTTCTAGTTGTGCACAATTGATGATCTGATAAAATTAAACTTATCGAAATCCCACGATCAATGTCAAAACCACTTATAAAACTTCCTTTTGTACAGGAACACTTCCTGTTGTACCTCCTAATTCCACCCTAGAGATCCCTAGCCTCATGGTATGATTGTTGACTTTCCACTCTTCCCATCTCTCTGTGCTTTCCAAGCCGACCCAGCTGTGGTGAGCAGACTTTTCTCATAAAGCCTTTCCCTCTGAGATAAGACCCGCCTTCACATAATCCTAGCACATGCTTTCATTTCCTCTCGTGCCTGAATAATTTCAAATGCAGCCTTCCCAATCTTCAAAGAGCTGTAAACATTTTTCCTAACACATTAAAGACTATTATCACACTTTTATTTTTGCTTGTATGAGACAGAAATCCATTGCTGTGCCGCAATGAAGTCAAAGTCATTTTGCAGCTTTGGAAAATCTAGATGCTGAGAAATATCAGCTTGGATGCCTTCCAAAAGCAAATTGTAGTGGGGAAATTAGAGTAATCAAATCTCACATTGGCACCCATCAACACTCTCACTAATAATTGAGCTTACAGTTAGGAAAACACTAGGCAATGAAAAGTTGGGTCATGTTCTCAAACACAGCAGAGAAAAAGATGAAAGCCTAAGTCCAATCTTGAGGAAGGGATGTGGCAATGCGGTTGGTGAAAGGGTGACCTATTCGATCCTCATGCTCTGGTTCTAGCTTTCTTTATAACATTTTCCCACTGACATTACCTAAATGCAGAGTTTTCCAAAGACCCATGCTTTCTAGTCTCCCCTCTCTTTCTACACTCTTCCTTCCCTGTCATAGAAAAGTTGAGTATTTCTTGTTTGTTTCTGAGAAAATTATTATTTAATTGTGGTTAACAATTTCAGCTTCTGAGGGCAGTCACTTCCTGAGATTGACTACTCCCTGTCAGCTAGTCCTTCTGAATTGATTCAGAATCCACACAATACTTCTTCAGTATGAGAGTTCTTCACATTTTGGTAACATATTTGCATGTTTCCTCCAAGCTCATCTACTCCAAAACCAACACCTCTAGTCCTAGAAAGCAATCCTCATATAAAGAAATCTCTCAGGAGATCCTTATTCAGATAAGCCTTTTTTTGTTTGTTTGTTTGAATGACTTGGCTAATTGGCTAATATTCCTTTAAAGGATGGTGCATAGAACGAGATATAAAATTCCAATTATAACCAAATTTTATCTATACTGTTATTAAGGAAGTAGTAATACGCTAGCTTTTTCAGTATACATCTTGGACTTGTTAAATTTGGGGTCAAGTAAAATGTTCACATTTTTACGAATGAAAATTACCAGTATATTACAAGAAAAATGTAAGGATTTTGCTTTGTTTTCTTTTCTTGCTGGCTGTATAAATGAATATGGAGGAACGTGGTGATAATTAAGAGCTTTAACATTAAACACCTAGAAGCTTAACCAGAGTAGGTGAACAAATAGAAGAAACCCTGCTTATTGTCAGGAAATAGATCGAAAGATATAACATTCAGATATCTATGAGATTAAACCAGAAATAAATATATGTTTGCTTGTGTTGTGCCCAAAGTCCGAGCCCCCAAAACTGAGAGAATAAGACATCCACAGCAATGCAAAAGCAAAAAGAGGTTTTATTGCTAGCTCGAGCTAGGGCTCCCATCTCATCCAGCGCAGTGGAGTCTTGACGAGAGCCCCGAGCCCTAAATTACACCAGTATTTATAGAGTTAAGACAAAGACAGGGAGTTGGTAAGGGTGGATTGGTTGCAAGGGTTTTATGGTATCTACTAATTGGCTGAATTTTCGCACGCGCGGGCTTTCTTAGAGGATTTCCACCCTCTTCCTGATAGGCTGAAACTAGCCCTTTTCTTCCTGGCAATGACTTAGCTCCTCTGCAAGGGAGATTTTGGCCTGCCTTGGCCCCCTGAAGCCCGTTATGGCACCTGTTTGGGTCCTAACATTCCCCCCTGTCTTTTTAACATGGAGAGGAATCCTCCTCTCCATTCTGAGACACTGCTTGATACTGCTGCCTCAGTACCATTACCTGAACTGTACTGATACGTTCTTTTATAAAAAACTGAACACTTATTAATCACAAATGCAAAAGGAATGTGGATGACATTTGGGCTCCCAGGGGTTCAAAGGCCTGAAAACAGAAAGCAAAAAGGGAGTCTACATTACTCTGAGCTTATGAAAAAGGTGAAATTCCTTGTTTGATAATGCAGTGAGCTTACTTTCTGATGGATGTGTAATTTAACCAGATGTTAACAGGGGCCAACATAAAAGCTACATCACTGTCATCTTAGTAACAGACCAAGTTTACCCCAGCAACCTTCTGGAACAGCCTTTTAAAGGCAGTGGTCCAAACTGCTCCTTCTTCTATCCCGTCTCCTAACCTAGGTCCTTCCTGCTTACGCTCACCAGAAGTAAGTGTACTCGGAAGTTCAGTATTTCTGGTGTGTTTCAATATTACTGGATTTATTTTCTAGTCACTTTTTATTTTTAAGACAAGAAAAACCAACTGGAGGACTACATTCAA
>SJYT01032512.1:0-46426 GCA_006410635.1 Cephalophus harveyi | reverse complement strand
GAAGAAAATAGGGTACAGTTTTTATATCATGTTTATGTACTTGATAATATTTTAAAACTTAAAAAATAGAAAAAGTCAGATTTTAGAGTGGTTAACTGCAAGCTGAATTTTTGTTCTAGGTACATTTTCAGAATAAATTATAAACCTCATGGTTTACTACTATTAAAAACACTAGATTGATGGTCTTAAAATATTGGTTCTTGAAACCTGATATGTCAGAAGAATGCTGTGAAATGTAGACTTAATTTTGGTCACTATATTGTGTTCATTCTATGTCAGGTATTTTCCTTAGTACTTTAGATATATTAATTCATTTATCTTCTCAAAAATCTTATGTACAGGTTCTTTCATCATCATCATTACTATAATCAGATCATCACCATTATCTCTAATTTTTTTTTCAAATTCTTCAGTTTTGATTTTTTTTTTACCTTTTGTTTTATATTAGAGTGTAACTGATTAACAATCTGATAGTTTCAGAGGGACAGCAAAGGGACTCAGCCATACACAAACACACATACATTCTCACCTAAACTCCTCTCCCATCCAGTGTCATCTCTACTTTAGAGATAAGTGAATCAGAGAAGGTGAGAAAGACAAGCTCACAGAGCTGGTAATTGGCAGAACCAAGGTTTGAACACTGGTACTCTGGGACTTGTGTCTGCTACCCTTCTCTCCATCACCTTTCACCTTGAAGCTTGATTTTTAAACCATTTGAGGAAGTTCCTCATAAAGTAATAGTGTTAGTTGCTCAGTCATGTCTGACTCTTTTCAGCTCCATGGACTACAGCCTGCCAGGTTCCTCTGTCTATGGGGTTCATCAGGCAATACTGGAGTGGGTTGCTATTCCCTTCTCCAGGGGATCTTCCTGACCCAGGGATCAAACTTGAGTCTCCTTCATCACAGGCAGATTTTTTACCATCTGAGCCACCAGGGAAGCCCAATAAAGTAATAACTTAGACTCAAATGGTAATACTCAAAGTGTACAAATTAGTGACTAGAGAAGGACCCTTCACAGTAGCTACAAGATTTCCAAACACCTGTAGAATTCCATAGCTTTTCCTGATTCTGTCACATTGAACTTTTCATCTGTGAATTTTGTGACAAGAAAGGCTTATTTATCAAACTTGCAGAACTCCAAGAGTGAAGATGATAGCAAACACACAAGAGAATAAAACTGATTCAAAATAAGCCTTAGTAGAACCAAAAGTTCACCTTTTTAACACTTAATTCAACACTCAATTCCTGGTTGGAGATAAAGCAACAATAACAACAACAACAGAAGGCCCAGAAAACAATGACAGACTGTCTTGACAGCAGTTGACTAGGAAAAGAGATTGAAGTGCTTTAGTTGACCACAGATTACAGCAAGAAAACCCAAAGATGATGTCATCAAACAACAGCCACCGCCACCAAGCCCTTCTCCAACATACTAATTACATATTTCTGTGCTGCATTAAGAGAAGAAATATTGTTCAAATCAACCAAGATTTCCTCCAGCATTGTATTCAGCACTAGTCAGACCACATCTAGGAAATTGAATCCATTTCTAGATGTCATTGAATGGCACCAAATAGAGAGAATTGAGAACAACTTAACTGGCATAGTTTGGAATGTGGTCTGAGTAACATGCCATAAAAGAATGGGTGAAAAACTCATGACATTATGATTTAATAGAGAACATAAAATCATTTTTAAATATTATGAGGTGAGGGGAGGTGCATGAATCATGTGCAGGAAGGAATGGACTTATTTTCTCTAATGTTTCAAAGGGAAAATAAAAGACCAATGGGTAGGAGGTGCAAGAAGAAAGCCAACACTTAATTTCAATAATGTAAATGTATTGCCCTGTGACGGAATGAGATCTCCATCCTTGAAAATAAGCAAGCAGAGGATAAATAAATGTAAGCGTCCTTTTGTGGAGCTCTCTGTCTTGAGAAAGAGGTTGGATTAAATGACCACAGAGGCCCCTTCCAATTTTAAAATGTTATTAATGAACCACTTTTCACATCTGTTTTTTTAATATGAATTTTTATGCAGTGTTACTTCAGCTTATTTAAGCAAACTAAATATTTTTGTTAACTCAATAGCTTTTAATCAATAATAATGAGATCCAGTGCAAATATATTATTAGAGAAAAATTAAGTTAAATTATCAGTGTTTGAGTAAATTTTTGTCAGCTGTTAATATACATGATAAACTCAAAAGTTATTTTCTAAATCATTTGTGTTGTTGTTCAATCACTAAGCCATATCCAACTCTTTTCTGACAGCATGGATTATTCTGACAGCCTAGCACACCAGGCTCCATGGGGTTCTTCAAGCAAGAAGGCTGAAGTGGGTTGCCATTTCCTTCCCTAGGGGATCTTCCTGACCTAGAGATCCAACCCTGGTTGCCTGCATTGCAGGTGGATTCTTTACCACTGAGCCACCAGGGAAGCTCTTCTAAATCATAGCACAGTGGAAATTTATAAGATATAAATTAATGAATGGATACAAAGGAAAGACAATGCCTTTGTACCTAAGAGTTTGTCACTAACCAGAAAACCTATTTAATATAAATAATTGACTACTGTACTTTAGGCTTATGTGAATTTTGTATCTCACCATGACTAAACACTTTTTGTAACATTAAGTTTGAAAATAAATACTCCAAGAATTTTCATCTCTGAATGTACTAGGATATTTACAGCTTCAAACAGGGGAGTCAGGCTGTAATATAACACTACTGTTTTTTAAACTGTACTTTTGAATAGGCATTGGCATCTCGTCTTTTTAAAGCTCTTATTAACTTCTAGTTATGAAGCATTTTGATTCATTGACACTGCCCATTTGATCTTTGCCAAAGGGTCTAAAGGCTCTGAAAGTAAATGCCACCTAAGCTAATTATTTCAAATGCAGATATTCAGCTGAATTTACATCTCAGACTTGACAAGTGATTTTTAACAGTTACTCAAAGCTGCAGAAAACAAAAACAAAAATGCAGAGAGCTTTTTCAGAATGCAGAGGGTGATTTCTGATTTAGCTTAGTTTCTAGTCTGACTTTCCTGTGTTTTAAACGAGATGAGAAAAGATAGTGCTCTATTTCCTGGGACCAAGAGACAGAGTTGTGTAACTTAAAAAATTCCAAATCTGATTTTAATAATGCCCTAACAGCCTTAAAAATATGTATAATCATTGTCTGTGCAACCCCATAGATGGCAGCCCACCAGGCTCCGCCGTCCCCGGGATTCTCCAGGCAAGAACACTGGAGTGGGTTGCTATTTCCTTCTCCAGTAAATAATGATACAACAGGACAAATTCCATATGGACTCAAAGCCGAGGTAAAAGTATATGTTTTCTATGGCATTTAGAGTGTTATTTATTAAAACCACAAATTGATGAATGATTTGGTGATTTCCAAGGCACACAGAATTTTTCTCATAGATGAAAGAAACTGTAGCTTAGGAATTTTAACACTTATCAAGTCACTAAAATGTTTTTGTTTTAATTCTATAATCCTTAAGTGGGGATTCCAAGCTTAAATAAGGAAGACATACTACGAATGACAGATTTCAAAAGGGCATCACAGTCTGATTAGAACAGCACTCCATTCTCTCCCCTTCCTTCCCCACCCCCTCTTCCTCTTATCCTCTTTTCCTCTTGTTCTTTCTCCTTCCCCTTCTGCCTCTTGTCATTCTTTCATTCTTTTTTATTCTTCCTCCCCCCTCCTTCTCCCATTTTAGTTAAAAAATGCATGCTATAAAAAGTTTGAATACCAAAGTATTTTCCTTTTATAGGCTTTTTTTCTTGTTCCACTCATAAAACATTCTTATGAAGGTGTAATGGTAAATGCAGACCCAACCAGAGTTTGTCTTTTACCTACTTTTGATCCTGTATCATCAGAGAGGATGTACTCATGCATGTGTATAGTTTAAATTGTGGTAATATGAAAAACTGTCTATAATGTATAAATTTAAATATAGTTTTAAGTGATTAGTTTTAAATGAAGTCCAATCTCAATTCCTTTCAATTTAAAACTTAATCTGGTTTGAAAATTGCAATCTTATATATTTTTTTAATTCTGTTACACATTCTTGCCCTACAGCTCATGTAATTGCTTGTATGTATTTGTGTGTCTCCATGGATATATTGTACAAACATTTACTGATAAAAGGTTCAGTCCAATAGTTGGAGTTCTAAGCTTATCAATCATATTGATAAATATTTAAATTTTCATTGCACTGATCAAAGATGTTAATTGGCAAAAATGGATAGCCTCTAATTAATTACCACATGACATTGCTCATTATAGTGGAGCAAAATGAAGTTAACAAACGAGAAACAAAGCAAAGATGGAGAAGTGAGCCTTCTCCAGTTGAAATACTTCACTCGCGACTCAGCCAATTGGGATCTTTCTCAGGTTTCCTTTGGGGTTGTTCCATGGCAGGAAAAAGGGGGAAAAAGCAAAATTCTGTCACTGTAAAGGTAATGTGTGAGGACAGCCTACCCTGCCAAAAAGGTCACAGCCCAGTGCTGATTTAACTCTCACTTTAATGGCCTAGGTGGGTATTCTTTTTAAAGAACGTTCCAGTGACTGGTGGAGAAGAATTAGAAAAACCCCAGAGTGCACTCAAGAAGATGTTTTTAAACTAACAATTGGATGTTGAAATGTTCTAAGCCAGAAACTTTTTAAGCCTTTTTTTTTTTTTTAATAGCTCCTCAGGTTTTCCTTTCATTTTTCAGTCATGTGAACAAAAAGCTGTGAAACCAACCTGAGTCTTTCCCTGCTGCTGGAGGGAAGAGGAGGACACCAGCCATGATCATGTCTGTTCCCAGCAGTCTGGACAATAGTTATCCCAGTCAGTCAGTCCTTCACTCAGCAGACTGACTGACAGGTGGGAATCTTTAGGGATAAACAAGTTCAACAGTCCATGTGGAGGGCAAGGGAGCTAAAGAAAATATAAAGAGTGTAAGACTTGACATATGTATGTATGCTTGCTAAGTCACTTCAGTCATGTCTGACTCTCTTGCAACCCCATGTACTGTAGCCCACCAGGCTCATCTGTCCATGGGATTTTCCAAACAGGAATCCTGGAATGGGTTGCCATGCCCCCCTCCAGGGGATCTTCCTGACCCAGGGATCAAACCCATGTCTCCTGTGGCTCCTGCATTGCAGCTGGATTCTTTACCACTGAGCCACTGGGGAAGCCCTGACCTGACATATATGCATTTCCAAATAAGGGTTTTGCATTTCCAAATAAAAGTATTCCACTGATCTTCTCTTCAGCACATTGTTGCTTATGTAAGAAAGCATTACCTGTGTCTTTAGCATCCACACATCCTTTTCATTGGATGGTTGTATACCTAGAAGAGAGACCCTGCATAAGAATATACGCAATGATTGAGAAGAAATTATTGTGAGGCTCATGGTTAAAGAAAAATGAGATTCCCTTATCTGGCTTCTGTGTCAATGATCTCCCGGCTTGATTTTGAAACACAGAGCACTGAGATTTTCTCAAAGGTATTAGGAAATTATTCTAAATATTCAATGTAAAATTCCGTTTCATTTTCTTGATTTTTACAAACCAAACAACATGTGATGTCAAGAAATTTTTGCAGACAGTGGCTATAGGGAGGGAGCGACAAAATATCATGGCGAATATGTAGACACCTGGACCTAGGTCTAGATGTCCCTGTGCCAGGAGGAGTCTGAGACGGGTGGGGCCTATGTTTTGTCAGGCTACTACTCTCTGAAAAAATAAAAAATCTAAGTCTTTACTGTCCAAAGGAATTGCTTTAATGATACAATTATTCTTTTCAAAGTGTATGAGAAGCAGTTAACACAAGCACACACTAGTGATTTTTGCTTGTAATTACAGGTCACTTTTGGCTTTTCTAAAAGATATAAAATAAGCAGGGCTAGACTGTGGGTGCCTACGGGAAACTGTGGGGGGCAATTTGTGGGTGGGATCACAACTAAGTTTGCATTAAATAACAGTCTTCTACAGTTAAATTTCTTAGTTTTTTAAAAGGCAAATATCCTTGGAGGAATGGCTCTACACGATGGCAGAGAAAGTGGTTTGCTTATGTGGTAAGATTTAAAAGACATCAACCGACTTATCCAAAAATATTCCTACCACCAGCCTGTGGTATTACGGGAAAATTTGTCACCATTCCTTTGGGACAGTGCCTTCAAAATGACTGTTGAAAATCATTATCTCGCAGCTGTTACAGATTAATCCATTCTCGCATGGTATCATGCAAGAAATTGTTTATTCCCTATGCAAGACAATTTAGGTGAGAGTGAGAAAATTGGGGTTCAAGAGCAAAAAGTACAAGAAGGAGCAAGATATAATTTGCAAAAAAGCCCTGGGGGTAGTGATCAGAGAAAAGCTGGGAGGGACAAGGGTGAGTAAAGGGTCAGGGCAAGAATGGTCCTGGGGATGTCACCATAGATTATATCCTATGTGCAACTCTACATTCCTAAACTTCAGAATGATGTATTTTACCACCCCTGTGATTGGCATTCTGCACCTCCTTGTCTTAGTGGTGGTTACTTGCCTGCTTGTCCTTTGCCTATTTTAATTCCCAGGCTCTGTCCTTAATTAAAATCTCAGTATTCCCACAGCTCCCAGCAGTGGCTTTGTCCATAAGGGCTGTAGTCAATACTGTGGCCACCTCATGTGAAGAGCTGACTCATTGGAAAAGACCCTGATGTTGGGAGGAATTGGAGGCAGGAGGAGAAGGGGACGACAGAGGATGAGATGGCTGGATGGCATCACCGACTTGATGAACATGAGTTTGGGTGAACTCCGGGAGTTGGTGATGGACAGGGAGGCCTGGCATGCTGCAATTCATGGGGTCGCAGAGAGTCGGACACGACTGAGCGACTGAACTGAACTGAAAACTTATTAAATAAATGAATGCAATGAATATGCTGGTGATGGCTACACTGGGATGATAACAAGTGTAGAATCATACATTTTCACCTTCATACAATTCAGGCAAAGGTTTAAATAAGAAATGGTGATCGAATTGCCTACCTGACTAGTAGTCATAGCACATTCTTTGTGCTCACAGGAGACTATTACTTGTTCCGCCTATAGATGTTTTTGTCTGTTTTGTTTTATATCTATCTCCCTGGTTCAGTATTGTGGAATGGAATGAACAAAACCAAAACTTAGTCATCTTTTTAATATTTTTATATCATTAGAATAAAAAATTTTTTTCCTCCCCTTCTTTGCATCCCAACAGATACCCTCAACCCCTACTGCAGCATCTCTGACCATATCAGACAGACATGAGTGCTTAAAGAATGAACAAAAAGGAAAGGAAGGAGAGAAAGAATGAAAAAAAGAGAGAGAGGGAAGCAGTAAGATAATAGACTTACAATCACTTAATTTTTTCCTCCAAGGAAAACTGTGGAGTAGGAAATGGCAATCCACTCCTGTATTCTTGCCTGGAGAATCCCATGGACAGAGGAGCCTGGCAGGCTACAGTCCACGGGGTCGCAAAAAGTTGGACACGACTGAGCGACTTCACCTTACCTCACCTTAAGGAAAACTGTGATTAAATGATACTTAATATCCTGATAGCATTTTGGTTGCTAGACCATTTATGAGGAAGGGGCTGCAGACTTAAATCACTGTTCTGCTGAGTTTTCCAGACTCAGGGGTGGGAAGTGGCAAAGGGGTAATTTCAGGGTCATGCCAGTAATTTGATGTCTCTTTCATCTTGTAACCACTCTTACAGAAGGGAATACTTTAGGCGACTGGATCATGACAATGAATTCTCTGTAGGTGAAATAGGCTCAGATATGAATATGTTCTTCACCTGGGGTATTCTACAAAAGATTCCTGAGAAATAGAAGCTACATTCCAAGAAGGTCTTAACTCATACTTATTCAGGTAACGTTATACCACCTCAAATTCTGCTTTTAGCTACAGGAGTTAAAGAAGTCGGTCTATTCTTTTGGAGATCCTTTAAGAAACTGTTTACTTTGTCAAAGTCCATGATTTCATGGGTCATTAGCCATGCATGCAGCTACTGTACAAAACCTTCTCAAGTGGCAACTTTGCTGAACAGGTCTCTGAAACAGCCCCTTTGCCCTTATGGTCTTTTATGGCAGCCCTGCTTCACTTACTCCTGAGTGTATGGCCTAGAAACCTACATTCTGGCTCTGGAAGACATCAGACTTGTGTACACAAGACCACTTTTGTCAGTTATTTTTCTCAGCCTACAAGAGCACACAATAACCTATATATTAGGTCTTTGTGATTCTTTTTTTTTTTTAAATTCAGGATAGCCTGTTTATGCTTAAACAGGATCAGTCAGTCAGTTCAGTTACTCCTTTGTGTCTGGACTCTGCGACCCCATGGACTGCAGCACTCCAGGCTTCCCTGTCCATCACCAACTCCCAGAGTTTACTCAAACTCATGTCCACTGAGTCAGTGATGCCATCCAACCAGCTCACCCTCTGTCGTCCCCCCATCAGGGTCTTTTAAAATGAGTCAGTTCTTTGCATCACATGGCCAAAGTACTGGAGTTTCAGCTTTAGCATCATTTCTTCCAAAGAATATCCAGGACTGATCTTCTTTAGAATGGACTGGTTGGATCTCCTTGCCATCCAAGGGACTCTCAAGAGTCTTCTCCAACACCACAGTTCAAAAGCATCAATTCTTCAGCGCTCAGCTTTCTTCATAGTCCAACTCTCACATCCATACATGACTACTGGAAAAACCATAGCCTTGGCTAGACAGAGCTTTGTTGGCAAAGTAATGTATCTGCTTTTTAATATGCTGTCTAGGTTGGTCATAACTTTTCTTCCAAGAAGTAAGTGTCTTTTAATTCCATGGCTGTAGTCAGGATAGGCATTCATTAAATGTTGAATGAGTGTACTTGTAATTGTGAGTAAACCAAAGCTTATAGACCCTTCCTCCCCCCACCCCCCAATCTCATGATAGATTTAACAAGCATAGGTTTTCCTGTTACATTTGAACAATTTTCACAAAAAGGGAACAGTCTTTACTTATCAGTACTAGTAGTTTTTCTATGTATGATGGGACTCAGAGAGTGCAGGACAATTTTAGAATTACGAGGTGAACTACTGTTCTTGCTTTTGGTGACGTGTGTTATAATTGGATGATGAGAGATTCCTGAGTTTTTCAGAGCCATTAAAGAGTTGAGAGTCATAACATGGGGGTGATTTTAGAGAAGTACAATTTTATTATATATGAAATACAATTTTATTATTTATGAAAACAACTTATAAATATTATTTGTTATTTGTTGCTTAGACCTTACATCCCAAGAAATCTGAGACAAATAAAATTTCTGGAAATACTGGAAATCACTGGAAGACAAACAAATAAAAAATATATTTCTTAGGAAAAACATTAACTCTGTACACTTTTTCAAATGGGCCTCTGACATTTTAGAAGATTTATACAAATGCAGAAAGAAGACCTCCACTTTGGCAGCAAAGATTCAGCAGTTTTTGGCTCCAGTCAAGTCAAGACTTCATAACCATCTACAATGCTTGTGGCTATAATGCATAAGAAAGAAGAAAAACAAACACAGCGTGGTATAAGTATAAAGATTGAAAATACTTTTTATCATTCCCTGGAGTTTGAGAAATCTTCTGAAGTTGGATATGGTAGAATGCTGTTGTAAAAATTAGGTTTCTCAGAAACTCTTGTGACATTTCAGTTTCTACTAAATAATTGAGTACAATTGTTTTCTGTTTCTCAGCCTATAAAACTACAGTCACTCCCTCCTTTCCAATTAATTGTCCAACAAATGAGATACAAGTCTATTAAAAACATGATTAAAGAGTCTGATTATGTGTTTGGTAACAGAGGTCAATAGTTATGACAAAAGCAAAGTACCCTGAAGCTGCAAATGGCCTCTTTGGACAAAAAAATAGGAGTGTTGGCTACACAGAAAAACCCCAAATCAGCAATCATCTGGTTCCCTAAAGGAAGGTCTTAAAAGTCTCCTTATAACAAACTTGGTAAGGAGCCTATGAAAGCTTCTGATGGATCACTAAGAATAAGTCAAGATTCTCGGAGAGTTCACATAATTATACTTACCAAAAAAATAGGTCTTTTTTCTGTAAGAATTTGACATTTATTTTCATTGCTTCTGAAAGTATTTACAAGAAAGCAAAGCAGTGTCATATATATTGCCGTGGAAGTCATTCATTCTCAATCTATAGAAACAATTTTCTCGGCATGTAATGGAAAAACTCAGAATAATTTTTTAACATGGATATACAACATACATGCACAGCTCTGAAAGATATACAGGAGGGGGAAAAAAGAGGAAATACTATATAAGCAAAATACGCTGTAAATAAACTTTTTGTGAACAAAATTATTAGTACCTACTGGTGTAAAACTATGGCAAGTAAAACCTGTGGGAAACAAACAGAAGATTATTATTTATATAAAAGCAACAAGGATATGAAACACTTAGAACTACTTTTGACCCAACAAAAACACATAAAGTATTAACCCTTGCTGATAAGTTTAAAAAGATAATTTTCATTTTATTTATTTACAGAAAACTAGCTAATTGTGAAAAATGTCAATTCTGCCCAGTTAATGTAGTGGCTTCCTTGAATTTCAACTCAAATTCAGAAAGGGAGAGCAAATTTTGAATAACTAAGAAGCTTTTGAAAAATAAAAGTCATTAAAGTTTCCTGCTCCTATAAGATAACAAAATGTAATATAATGCATGATAATCCAGAGAAGGCAATGGCAACCCACTCCAGTGCTTTTGCCTCGCAAATCCCATGGATGGAGGAGCCTGGTGGGCTGCAGCCCATGGGGTCGCTAGGAGTCGGACACGGACACGACTGAGCGACTTCACTTTCACGCATTGGAGAAGGAAATGGTAACCCACTCCAGTGTCTTGCCTGGAGAATCCCAGGGACGGGGGAGCCTGGTGGGCTGCTGTCTATGGGGTCGCACAGAATCGGACACGACTGAAACAACTTAGCAGCAGCAGCAGCATGATAATCAAAACAATATAGAAGAACTGATGGTAAGATTAAAATTAACAATAAATAAGGAGTGGGGTGCCTTTGCCTTTTCCGATTTTTGATGTATAAAGTGAAAGTGAAAGTGATGTCGCTCAGTCGTGTCCGACCCTCAGCAGCCCCATGGACTGCAGCCTTCCAGGCTCCTCCGTCCATGGGATTTTCCAGGCAGGAGTACTGGAGTGGGGTGCCATTGCCTTCTCCGAAAACAGAAGATAGACTATTGTAAGTAATATTTTAATGTATAATAAAGGTGAGATCAAACATTGTGAAGAAAAATAATTATTCACTAACTGATGCTGGAAAAGTCATCTTACTATTAGATAGGAAAAGAGCCTTATTTTATAATTTATATAAAAATATTTGTATGAAGTGAAAGGGATAATACAGTCTTTGAAAATAGAAAGGCTGTGTGTGTGCGTGTGTGTGTATTTACCATAGCTTGTGTTAGTATAATAACATTTTGAATGAGATAAATGAAAACAATAACAAAGAGTAATTCATCAAAAACCTGAATGTCAAATAAAAGCAGAAGTGAGAACACTTAGAAAAAATGGCTAGTAAATAAAATAAAATCATAACCAATGGGAAAAATACATCCTAAAAATACATCCTAAAAATACATCCTAAAAATACATCCTAAAAATACATCCTAAAAATACATAACCAATGGGAAAAAATGGCTAGTAAATAAAATAAAATCATAACCAATGGGAAAAATACATCCTAAAAATACATCCTAAAAATACATCCTAAAAATACATCCTAAAAATACATCCTAAAAATACATAACCAATGGGAAAAAATGGCTAGTAAATAAAATAAAATCATAACCAATGGGAAAAATACATCCTAAAAATACATCCTAAAAATACATCCTAAAAATACATCCTAAAAATACATCCTAAAAATACATAACCAATGGGAAAAAATGGCTAGTAAATAAAATAAAATCATAACCAATGGGAAAAATACATCCTAAAAAACTGTCCTTTGACTGAATAATTAATTTCTATTATTAGAATATCAGGCATTTAAAAGGAATATAGAGACACAGTAGACATTTACATTCAATAAGAGCCCATTTTTATGTTAAAAGAAACTAGGAAAAGAACACATCCTTCAAATTAGAATGTTTACAAATCTTATAAAATTTTATACAATGGTTAAAATAATTTTTTCAAGAATATTTAAAAATACATGCTCATGACAAAATAATCTATTTACAGGGCAAGAATAGACACACAGATGTAGAGAACAGATTTGTGAACATGGGGCAGAGAAGAAAAGGGGACGATGAACTGGGAGATAGGATTGACATATATACACAAGGGCTTTCCTTGTGGCTCAGCTGGGAAAGAATCTGCCTACAACGCAAGAGACTTAGGTTTGATCCCCAGGTTAGGAAGATCCCCTGGAGAAGGGAAAGGTTACCCACTCCACTATTCTGGCCTGGAGAATTCCATGGACCATATAGTCTATGGGGTCGCAGAGTCGGATGTGGCTTTCACTTCACTATCACATATATACACACTAACATGTGTTACATAGTTAACTAGTTAGAACTTAACACAAAGCACAAGTTCCGCTTGGTGCTCTGTGGTGACCTAGATGAGTGTGGCAGGGGAGGGAGGTCCAAGAGAGAGGAGATACATGGATCCATACAGCGGATTCATGTCTTTGTACAGCAGAAACTAACATGATATTGTAAAGCAACTATACCTCAGTTTTTAAAAAAGTTAAGAAGTAAAGGATGTAAAATGGCCTATGTGATAAAGTGAAAAGTACTGTTTGCTCAGTAGAATCTGACTTGTTGCATCCCCATGGATTGTAGTCTGCCAGACTCCTCTGTCCATGGAATTCTCCAGGCAAGAATACTGATAGTAGATGTATAATCTAGGAATATGAGGAAGAGTGAGGGATTCATTATATGGGGGAGGGAGGCGGTAAGTAGAAATAGTTGCTTTTTACTAAATATATTTTTTCATTTGAATTTTTACAGCATCCTTACATTAATTTTGTAACTTTACAAAAATTGTAAAGTCTTAAAATTTTTTTTTTAATGCCAAAAAATGAAGTGGCAGTTTTTGTTTTTTGAATTTTTTATTGTGATTTCTGTATTTTAGATTATTATGTTCTTTAATATTTTTTAGAATACAGTGTTCTTAAATACAAGTGTGCATAAGTTTATAGGTTGATAAATGTTTCATGAATTAAATATCTCTGTGTCATCGGCACCAAAATCAATGAACAAAGCATTTTCTCTTGCCTTTATTTCTGTGCCATTCCCTTCAAGGATAACGACTATTATAACCACTAAGAACACAGATTAGCTTTGTTTTTATAGTTTGTTAGAGGTGAAATCTTAAAATATCTATTTTTTTAATGTTTAACTTCTCTTACATTATGTTTCTGAAATTCATCCACATTGTTGCAAAGAAGATATTGTATATGAAAATATTTACCTGTTTTCAATAAAGCATTGATTAATTAAATCTTAAAATAAAATTTTAACAACAAAATAAATCATTTTGCTGCAGAAACACAGAACAATGGAATTGCCCTTTGTTTTGAACCAAAACCACCACAACAAAAGATTGTTTTTGCCAACTCTTTTAATAATTCACTTCTTCCTTAAACTTTCCCAACTGTCAAATGATTTTGGTGCTTCTAGAAATAGTGCCTATATTTTCTTGTCACACAAAAATAACTTTTAAAAGCACAGGTCTTGGGTAGACCTATCTTTTGTTCTTATTGTCTTTGGGAATTAAGAGATTCTATTCTCTCTTAGTTCACAATGGTACAGAAAAACAACAATAACAGCAAAAAATTACTGACATCTGCAAGCCAAAGAAGAACCTGATGGAGGGAAATCATTTCCAAGTCAATTATATTATAAATCTAAACTTTCTTTCAAATCCAGGATGGAGAATAAATAGATTGACTATTGAGAAAAAATAGATTGAAGAATTGGTTCAAACTTAATTGAGATTTTTCCAAGAAATATTGGAGACTAGTTGTGAAGATTCATGTCTCATTCATGAAGTAGACATGAAACAAACCCAGTCTGTTCAGCCTAAGGAATTCATGAAAAAAACTGAAAGTGTAAGTAACTCAGTCATGTTGGACTCTTTGCGACTCCATGGACTGTGGCCCACCAAGCTCCTCAGTCCATGGGATTCTCCAGGCAAGAATGCTGGAGTGGGTTGCCATACCCTTCTCCAGGAAATTTTCCCAACCCAGGGATTGAACCCAGGTCCCCCGCACTGCGGGCAGATTCTTTACTGTTTGAGCTATCTAGGAAGATCAGAAAATTCACAGAGAAGGTTGATTCTATACTTCCGGCCATGAGAGTGAAGGTCTGAAGTTTTCAGAGATGAAGCATATTCTGCTGTGGACTTGTAATTGTAGGAAATCCCAGAGAATGAACATGCTGTTATCATCTTCCTATGACCCTACACTTGTAAAAACCAACTTTTATGGAAACCTACCTTTTTTTTGTCAAAAGCCTAGATTCAGACTGGTGAGAGAGTTGACCTTCCAAAGATGAGGGCTCTCACATGGGGAGAAAATGTGACTGATCTGAGAGTTATAAGAGGTGGAGAACACTGTCCTATTCAGATCAGCTCCTGGAAGCAGGGGGAACCCAACAGGATTTTTTCTGCTGTGCATGGAGCATCCAGATGCACTCTGGCATAATGTCTAGCTGAAACACCTTTTATTGCAACTGTTGACTTCATAGATCCCATTTATCCTTTGTGTGAATCCTCCCAGAATCAGAGGATTGTGATAAAATTTAATGCCAAGATGGTGTTAAATTCTCATTAAAGAAAGTGCCCTAGTGAAAGAAACAAGGAAGGGAATCAAGAAAGGCTAGAAGCTCGCCAGATCCCAGTGCTCATCCAAGGAAAGCAGACAGGAAGATAAGTTTGAGTGGAGGTGCCTGAATGCCTAGCAATCTAAGAAAGGCTTGCAATAGCCTTCTGAGAGTGCTCAAGCCAAAGTCAACCTTAGTTTCCCTGCTGAACACTGTCAGGTCGTGGGCACCATAGGAGCCTGATTGGATGATGCATCATTGGGGTTGCTGAAGGTCAGTCACCTCTCTGTGCTGTGCATCCCCATGACCACCACCCCCTTTGAAGCCAACACATAATTCATCTCTTCCTGAAGCTTTTTCAACACCTCTGGATAAAGCTACTTCTGTAATCAGGCCCCAAATGCCTTGAACACCCTACAGAAGGAAAACTGGCCTGGGATTCCAAGGCTATAGAAGCAGCACAGTGAATCCCAAACTAACAAAAGAAGGTCACCCAGATCCTGCATTTCCTATCCTTCAACCTACCAAAAGAAGGTAGCCTAGGTAGGCCCATTTTTCTTTTAGGTCAGTTGTAAATCTCTCTGACAACATTGGGCAGGCTTGACACCACCAGCAAGGGGGATGGATTAGGAGTCTCACCAGTAAAAAGCAGCCAAGAGCACTGTCATTTGAGACTCTTCCTTCCATCAAAAGATACTGTGAGATGAGCAGGCAAAACCATTAAGATGCCCACATTTTACTTGAAGGGTTAAGATGTTGTTACCAATAACTATTATAAGTAAGTGTATATGGTCATATCTAGAGCAATAATTTTAAAAATATATTTTTAAATGCACTACAAAATCCTATAAATATAAATCAAAATAGATTCTTTAAGTTCAGGTAAACTGCAGAAAGAAAAAAAAAAACAACAACAGAAGAATGTGAACCTAAAGAAACAAATGTGAAACAAATCATAAAATGGAAGACTTAACTCTAACCTAAGAATAATTATATTAAACATAAATATTTTAAATATATCAATCAAAAGGATGAGATTAGTAGAATGGGTAAATAATACAACCCATTTTTATGCTGTGAAAGAGGTATGCCAAAAAAATATCTTGCAAATCTAATTAAAAGAAAGTATGAGTGGCTATATTAATACATGATAAAGTAGCCTTCAGAGCCAAAGAAATTATTAGAGATAATGAGCCATACAACATAATGATAAAAGGGACAATCCATCAGAAAAATAATGATCTTGAATGTTTATGCACAAAACAGCAGACCCTCAAAATACATGTAGGAAAATTGATGGAGTTGGAAAAATAAATAGACAAACCTTCAGTTTTAGTTGGGGACTTCAAAGTCTCCTCTCAGCAACTAAAGGAGCTAATGGAAAAAAGCAAGAATGTAAAAAATCAGAAGAAAACATCCAACAAATAATGTCTAGTTGACATGTATAGAACACTCACCTCAACAGCAGAATACTCTCAGTGCCCATGAATCATTCATCAAGACAGACCATATCCTGAGCCACAAAACAAAGCTCAACAAATTTAAGATAATTTAAATAATACAGAGTATTCCTTGACCATCATGGAATTATAGAAATAAACAACAGAAAAAGTTCCTAAACACGTGGAAATTTAATAACACACTGCTATCAACCCCTGGGTCAAAGAAGTTAAAGATACATCAAATGAAAATGAAAACATAATGCATCAAAATATGTCATATATTACCAAAGCTGTGTTGAGAGGGAAGTGTATTGCACCAAATGCTTACACTAGAAATGAGGAAAGATGTCTAATAGATAACCTAAATTCCTATCTTTAGAAACTGGAAAAAGAAGAGCAAAATAAACCCAAAGAAATTAGAGGAAGGGAATGATAAAGAGAAAAAAATTAAAAATATCAAAATAGGATTCAATAGAGAAGTTCGTTCAATAAAACAAAAGGCTTGTTTGTGGGAGCCAGCACGAGGAGTCCGGCCCGTGGCAAAGGTCATGAGGTTAAGGGGTCCGACAGGCAAAGGCGAGTCGGGCCTTAAGGGAGCCTCGCTGAACTTTCTCGAGCATCTACCCCCAAAACGAGAGTCTGCCTGCCATACTGCATTATGCTTTTCGCTTACGCTTCTGACATTAACAGGGGGCTATTCCCCACCACCTTTCTCTGGAAAAAGTTAACTTAGAGCTCCAATTGACAGTCTCCTGCATATAAAAGGAGTGTTTCAGCTCAAACCCCTCTGATGGCTCTCTAACTTGCCTGACAGTTAGAGACTTTGACAACTTGTGATTGTATTACAGCCCCTCAACCGCGAGAAGCACACAGCTTAAAACATCTTAAAGATATAGAGCCTTTTCTAAAAAGCTAAAAATTATATTGGCAATGGGTTTCACTGTTGAGTCAATGACTGCTGCCAGGCCTCCATATTCTTTATCTTTTAGGCACCTGAAGGATATTAATCAGTGTAATTGGGATATAGAAAAAGGAATATAGTAGTTTTGATGTTAGCAACACTAGACTTTTTAGTTAATGAACTTTCTCTTTGTTATAAATCACTGTACTCCTCTTTCCTTGTTATAAATTGTTGTGTCCTTGCTATGTAAGAATGTAACCTTAATTAGTGCTTTCTGAGAGTGGCACCAGACTTTAGTAAGAACAACACTTTTAAGGCAAATAATTTTTCTGGTTGACGGACCCTTATCAGAAAAGGGCCATAAAATGCTAATAGGCCTCCTGGCCAGAAGATGATGTAAATCACCTAAGACTTGTGTATACAGCTAGGTATGCAGAGAGAAAGCCTGGTCTCGATAAGAGTCAGGGCTGCTGATGCTGCATAACTTTGTATTATCCATTGATCTCTATGTACAACCAAAAGTATAAAAAGCTTTCCTGGACAATAAAGGATGGACCAGTCACTGGAAAGACTGTTTTCCCCCATGTGGTCTTTTCTCCTTTTCTTTTCTGGCTGAATTCCCATCTGGAGCATGGAGGCTCACCATGTCTACTTACTTGCCCTGGCTTCTAAGACCCATGCAAGAGGCAGCCCAAGGAGGGGCACCCTCCACTATTCAAGCAGGTGCCGGTGGCCTATGTAGGTGGTGCAAGTTTCTTGTCTTGAGATTTTATTAGCTTTCCACATAAACCAAGTTATTCAGCCTCTTTTCTCCACTAATTTTCCTACTATACTATTTATTCTTTCCTAATCTTATATTTCTACTTAACTAGTTCTTTCCCAGACGCTGATTTCGTCCCCACTTTGAATTACCCTGGATCCACCAGGGCTGGACCCTGGCACTTGTTCTTTGAGAAAAATCAACAAAATTGATAAAGTTCTAGCAAGACGGGCAAAAAGAGAAAAGACATAAATAACCAACACAAGGAGTTAAATACAGAATATCATTATAGATTCAACAGCCATATAAAAGGTAATAAAGGAATATTTTGACCAGCTTTATACTCATAAATTCAAAAACTTAGAATCAATTGACTAATAAATTGACTAAATAATTAAATTAGTCAACTTAAGTTGACTAATTCTTTAAAGACACAAACTATCAAAGTTCAAGCAAGATGAAATAGGCCATCTGAATTGCTATCAATAAAGTAATTGGATCTGTAATTTTTTTAATTTATTTATTTTTTATTGAAGGATAATTGCTTTACAGAATTTTGTTGCTTTTGTCAAACCTCAACATGAATCAGCCATAGGTATGAATATATCCTCTCCCTTTTGAACTTCCCTCCCATCTCCTTCACCATTATATCCCTCTAGGTTGCTACAGAGCCCGCATTTGAGTTTTATTAGCCATACAGCAAATTCCTACCCCTTGGCTGTCTATTTTACAAATGGTATTGTAAGTTTTCATGTTACTTTTTCCATACATCTCATCCTCTGCTCCCCTCTCCCCATGTCCGTAAGTCTATTCTCTATGTCTGTTTCTCCATTGCTGCCCTGTAATTAAATTCTGGATTTGTAATTTTAAATTAAAAAAAAAAACAAAATTTCTACAAACAAATATTAAAGCTTACTGATTCCTTATATGAGTTCTAGGAGGGTTTTTTGTTTTGTTTTGTTTTCAATTTTTTGGGTAGATTTCTTGTTTTTTTCCAGATAGTTAACCTGTTTGTGTTTCATTTCTTTTATTGTCATATTACAGTAGCTAGAATTTTCAGTACTGTGTTGAATAAAAATAACAAGAACAGATAGCCTTGCCTAGTTTTTAATCTTAGGGAAAAACATTCATTATTCTACTATTATTAATGTAAATATCATATTAGCTTTGTTTTTTGCAAATCCTCTTAAACATGTTGGCATAATCGCCCTCTATTAATTTTTCTTTAAGTGTTTGGTAAAATTTCCCAGTGAAACTATGTGAGACTGTAGAACTCTGTATTCGTTTTTACAACTTCATGTACATGTACAATTATCTCAAAATTTCAATTAAAAAAAAAAACTTGGAAGCTGACATCCGCAGGAGCGTTTACAACTTCTCTTTTTCTTTTAAAGGAGTAAAGGAAAATTTTAAGATAAGTGGAAATAAGTAAAGACAAAGAAAAGTGGTAACCCTAAGATTAAATCAGTGGGTTATAAAATAAAGTAGGGGGGGGGGGAAACTAGAAGCATGCTTCAGGGCAAGAGAAAATCCAAAACAGCCATAGACAGTTATTGACAACATACACAGTCTGTGTAGTAAAATAAATAGGAAGCTGGAAAAGATAAAAAGACTAATGCAGACACTCAGTGATGTGACGTTTGAAAATCTCTTGCACTTGGCACCAACATAAGAGGGAGCTTGGCGTAGGCTTTGAGATCCTCCTGCTTTTTTCCACCCTCATGTACCTAGTTCAGGGGGGAATTTCCTGTCATAAACAGATTTCTGTTTGAGAAGGCAAGGATCCATAACCACAAATAAATCAAGGAGAGAACAGACAGGCCTCAAGTGCTTCCCAAATTCACATCTCCAGTCTTGACCTCTATTCTGAATTCCAGACCTGTATACTCATTTGGCCAATCAATTTTTTTTAACAAGGCATCTAGTCATATAATTTTTAAAATTGTTTTTAACTTTCTCTTTTGTACTGCGGTCTAGCTAATTAACAATGTTGTGATAGTTTCAGGTGAACAGTGAAGGGACTCAGCGATTCATATACATGTATCCATTTTTTTCTCAAATCCCCCTCCCATCCAGGCTGCCACACAACATTGAACGGAATTCCATAGGTCTTTGTTGGTTATCCATTTTAAATAAAGCAGTTGTACATGTCCATCCCAAACTCCCTAACTATCCTTTCTACCCCTGGAAATCATAAGTTTGCTTTCTAAGTCTGTGAGTCTCTTTCTTTTGCAATTAAGTTCATTTGTATACTTTTTAGATTCCATATATAAGGGATGTCATACAATATTTCATCTTCTCTGACTTACTTCATTCAGTGTAGTCATGTGTTTTTGAAATGAAAACAGTAAATAATTTTATATAAATTCTTGGCCACTTTTTAAATTCCCAGAAGAAAATTGCTGAGTCCTTTGGGGAGAAATATCTTGTTCTAAATGATGTTTCTTTTTCCTTCTTCTTTTTCACATATACATATTCTTTTTCAAACTCTTTTCCCACTTAGGTTATTATAGACTATTGAGCAAAGTTCCCTATACTACACAGTAGGTCTATTTTAAATATAGCAGTGTGTATATGCCACTGCAGTCCAAACTTTCTCTTGCTTTGCCTTCAAACCTTGTACAAGAGCATCTTCTTCCATTGATCTTTCAAATTTGAAACCTGGATGTCATCCTCTATCCTTTTTCCATTATAGTACACATTCAAAATTTTACCAAATCTGGTATAATCCACATCTTTCTTTCTCCTCAGCCGTTGCTTTGGCTTAGGGCACTGCTATTTGTGTCTTACAAAAGCCTCCTAACTGCTCTTATGAGCAGTTTCCATCATACATAAGCCTACTCTTCACATTGACATCTATAAAGTTTGCTTGAAAAAAGTGTATACTCTAACCACATCCTTATTTAAAAATACCCTTTGATTCCTGGCACAGAACAGTGTGGCCATACAATGTGTGCTCAAAATAGGACACTCTAAAGTGACAGGAGACTCCAGTAAAAATTGGGTGAGTCACCAGTATAAGCTGGGTCCATTCTGGAGAAGCTGCGGCATATGATTACCTTAACTCATGTAATAGTGTATTCAAAGCCCTTCGTAATCCAATCCTAACATCTCCTCCTGACAGCCACTTCTACTCAAGCCTAGCTGCATAATCTGGAGATCTCAATGCAAAATAAAAGTGTAATGATCCTTGTTCAAAGGTTAAGAATTTCAGCTTGGCCACAGGAAAACATTAAACCAAGCATGGGGTTCTTTGAAGCACAGATTTCCATGTCAATGAAGGTTTCATTGACATGGTCACATGTCCATGAAGTTTTCCTGCCCACATCCTTAGAATTATCCATTTCTACCATTTGGAAATTCTCACTGCTTTACAGATAAGCAATACTCTTTTGTGACTGCTTATCTCTGTACTCTTTATTCCACCTTCTTGGAATGCCTTTCTTTGCTGTTTCTTTTGTTTATAAATATTGTATAAGACAAAACTGAAATCATACCTCTTGAATGCAATCTTCCCTGTGTTTCTCTGACAATTAACTTATCTTGTCCCATATGTTAATTACTTTAAATCTATATGGGATTCACCACATTTGAGTATAATAGATTGCCTTTTATGATGTCTTTTTCAACATACCTTTTATCAGTTTTGTCCTATTTGATAAAAGCAAGATCTGGGTCATCCTTATGTCACTTCTATTTTCCCTTTATTGAGCATGGGTCCCATTATCTTGCTTTTTAATGTCTTCCAATTTTTTATTGTATGAAATATGCTTTGCATAAAAGAATAGAGGACCCTAAAGTAATACTAAGTTCCAATAAAGGTGGTTATTTCCCCTTTTTTATTTGAATGCAAGAGTGGAAGACTGCATTGGTGTGATATGCTTTTGAGCCAGGCTGACTTTCACCACTGGTTTCACATGTTTTGAGAAAGGATTTAGACTTTCTTCTCAGCATGGCTTAGGGTCCGAGCACTGGTGAGACTAGGAAGATCTCTTCGTGCCTTAGAACTGAGCCACCATCTCTGTACCATGAATGATAATCCTCTGTCTTACAGCTGAGCTGCCACCTTTTTTGATCCACTGGGAAGAAGACTTTGTTCTCTGCATTTCGTCTCTGGAGATCTCTTTCCACCCTTGCCCCCATTCCCCAGCCTCACTAGGCAGTGATTTTAAATGCCATGAAAGGCTAGAGTTGCAGAGCTTTCCTACCTGTCCTACCCCAGCCCAAGTGACTGAAAGACCTGAGTTTCATCTCTCCTCCCCATCATCCTCTTTCCGTGCAGTGGGTGCTGGAGAGTTAGAGGGGCTCTGTGTGCCTCAGGGGGTAGCTCTCTCAGCTCTCTCACCTTGTCCCCAGCTTTCTGGCATAGGACTCTCAAGCACTAGGTGAAGATTTTGGGGAAATACTTGGTGGTGGTTGCCGATTTGCTCTGTGGTTTAGGCTCCTTGGAAATCTGATCTCACACACTAGCCTATGCAGAGCCATTAAAAGTTTATTAAAAGTTTAGCTGTTTCTCCTTAACCTTTTTATGGCTTGTTCCTCCTCCTCTGATACTTTGCTTGAAATGAGAACAGCTGTGGAACTCTTCTTTATTGTGACAGGCTTGTCATTTTTCTAAAAATTAGTTTACTACGGTTTCATTGCATCCATAGCTCACTGAAGGATTGGGAAAAAAAAAAAAAAAAACAGTGTGTTTCTGAAAGTTATTGAATTTCCTTTGATTGTTAGGATAAAAACAATTATTTCTTGTGACTGCCTATATCATAACCAGAAGCAAAAGCACCATTTAATCTTTTATAATCCTTAGGAATACATTTAAAATTTGGAGATGTAAAATAAGTATCATATAAAAAGAGTTCTCTTATATATGAAATGCTTCCTTGCACAATCATATTCTTCCTTAGCAAGTTGATTTTTTTAAATTTAAGACTAATGGTAACAGAATATTAGTTTAGGTGACGTGAAATTGCAAAGTTTGTATTTCTTTGACCCATGGTTAACCCTCAGATGCCCACATCATTACAGTTTTCAGAGTATAAAATAATCCATCTGGTTTAAGATTTTTAAAGCAGAAAGTTCCTAATCTTTCCTTTTGGGGTCAACTTCTTTGGTGATTACAATGTTTTTTAGAGCCAGAAGGACTGAAAGTTGATATTGATGCTACTTCCATAAATTACACTAACTTTAAATAAATTCATACTCAGAAAAAATCATTAGGATTCTGCTGTGGACCCTAACTAGACTAGATGCGTTCCTATACATTCTCTCATTGGTACCTCACAACTGCCCTCCTAGTCAGTCTTTATTCTACTGCCTTTCTCATAGCAGTCTGTAATAAATTATAGGTGTTTGAACTTATTTTTTTCTGCTTTTGGAAGTAGAACCTCAGTCTTAATAAAGAGAATGAGGTAAAGAAAGAAACAGGTTTACATAAATTTTTTCCTTTCTCCAAATATATCATGCTATTCAGTTCTGGAGAATGTAGTTTCCTCTATATCTCTAAGAGTCTTCTTTACAGTTAGGGTACCCAGACACTGTGCAAAAGGACAAATTTGCTCCAGCATAAGGTGTGAAATTAGTGGCAAATCCTTTCCTGAGCTTCACGGGCAGAGCATAAATGCATGTATCTAAGATTGTCCTATGGGTTTCTTGATAACCCTTGATCAAGTTTTCACAGCATGTCTGATGGATCCTTGTTACCTAATGAACAAAGTCCCAACTCGTCAGCCTACCATCGAAGGACCTACACATTTTTATACATGTGCCTTTCTAGCCTTGTCGTCTCCCACAAGCCCCTTATATCCCAGTTCTATCAATCCTTTTACTATTCTCTAAATGTGAAGATGAACCCTGATAAGTGAAGAAACACAAGACTTAGAGTAAAAAAATCAAAGTCTTGAGGAATTTATATAACCTTGAAAAGCTTCTAAGCCTGCTTAGACCTGATATTGTTATGTCCTTTATAAAAAGGTTAGAATAGAGGACATCTGAGTTCTCTTCAAATTCTAACAGTTTTTAGTTAAGTGAAATTTTTGCTGTTCCAACTTTAATTTTATTTTCTTTATATTTTGATATTGAAATAGTTCAAATATGAAGTACTGGCATTAATTTTCCTATGCTGCTACTGCTGCTGCTAAGTTGCTTCAGTCGTGTCCGACTCTGTGTGACCCCATGGACAGCAGGACACCAGGCTCCCTCGTCCCTGGGATTCTCCAGGCAAGAACACTGGAGTGGGTTGCCGTTTCCTTCTCCAATGCATGAAAGTGAAAAGTGAAAATGAAGTCGCTCAGTTGTGTCCAACTCTTCGTGACCCCATGGACCACGGCCTACCAGGCTCCTCCACCCATGGGATTTTCCAGGCAAGAGTACTGGAGTGGGTTGCCATTGCCTTCTCCATTTCCTATGCTCCTATCTTAGGAAAGAATTGTCCAAGGTAAGATAGCATCAGTATGTGAATCGTGAACTTCCAGATGTTGAAACTGGATTTAGAAAAGGCAGAGGAACCAGAGATCAAATTGCCAACATCACTTGGATCGTCAAAAAAGCAAGAGTTCCAGAAAAACATCTACTTTTGCTTTACTAACTACACCAAAGCCTTTGACTGTGTGTATCACAACAAACTGGAAAATTTTGAAAGAGATGGGAATCCCAGACCACCTCACCTGCCTCCTGAGAAATCTGTTAGCAGGTCAAGAAGAAACAGTTAGAATCGGACATGGAACAACAGATTGGTTCCAAATTGGGAAAGGAGTACATCAAGGCTGTGTATTATCATCCTGCTTATTTAACTTATATGCAGAGTACATCATGCAAAATGCCAGGCTGGTTGAAGCACAAGCTGGAATCAAAATTGCCAGAAGAAATAGCAATAACTTCAGATATGCAGATGACACCACCCTATGGCAGAAAGCAAAGAAGAACTAAAGAGTCTCTTGATGAAAGTGATTAAGAGGAGAATGAAAAAGTTGCCTTACAACTCAACATTCAGAAAACTAAGATCATGGCATCCAGTCCCATCACTTCATGGCAAATAGATGGGGAAACAGGAAGAGACTTATTTTTGGGGGCTCCAAAATCACTGCAGATGGTGACTGAAGCCATGAAATTAAAGGATGCTTGCTCCTTGAAAGAAAAGCAATGACCAACCTAGACAGCATATTAAAAAGCAGAGACATTACTTTGCCAACAAAGGTCCATCTAGTCAAAGCTATGGTTTTTACAGTAATCATGTATGAATGTGAGAGTTGGACTATAAAGAAAGCTGAGTACTGAAGAAATGATGCCTTTGAACTGTGGTACTGGAGAAGACTCTTAAGAGTCCCTTGGGCTGCAAGAAGATCAAGTCAGTCAGTTGTAAAGGAAATCAGTCCTGAATATTCATTGGAAGGGCTGATTCTGAAGCTGAAGCTCCAATACTTTGGCCACCTGATGTAAACAACTGACTCATTTGAAAAGACCCTGATGCTGGGAAAGATTGAAGGCAGGAGAAGGGGATGACAGAGGAAGAGATGGTTGGATGGCATCACCGACTCAATGGGCATGAGTTTGAGCAAGCTTTGAGAGCTGGTGATGGACAGGGAAGTCTGGTGTGCTGCAGTCCATGGGGTTGCAAAGAGTTGGACATGACTAAGCAATTGAACTGAACTGAAGATAGTATCATGGATAAATATATCTTGAAATACTCAATGGTTCAACTTAGAGATATAATCATTTAAATTTATTTTAGTAAGACTGCAATACAAGATTTGCTTCTTATTGATTTTGATGTTAATAAAATCCAAAAATAATAATTTTTAAAACTTAGGTTCTCAACCTTAGTCCTGCTTTTAAAGGAAAGACACAAAGAGAACCATTGACTTTGTTTATAATAATACTTGGTGTATAATTCCACCTGGATTAGAGGGCTTTTCACCAAATTTCCATATTTAGGGAGTGAACACAAACTATGTTTCCAGAAGTTTCTCATGCTCCAGTCTCACTAAGAAAGTAGCTAGACCATTTGTCAACAAAAGAGAGTGTTTTCTGCTGAGGTAATTTACTAACCAGATGCTGAGATGTTCATTGCATGCCAGGGTACATTCTGAGCCAGAGACTACACCTTCTATTTCAGATTTTATGACAAATCTTCCGTGTTTCTTGAGCAGCTCCAGACACTGACAGTGGTGAGACACTGTTTTTAGACAGATAATATATCTGGATGGGTTCCCCCCAAAGTAGGTCTAGGAGACACCTACCTCCTTCACCCAGACACTCAATCTAACACAAGTTTTCTCTTTGGGGTTCTTCTTTGCTTACATTACCACTCATCCTCACCAATGAAAAATGAATTTCTTCAGTTAAATTCCATAAGCCAATTTAAAAGAACTTTTACTGGTCATTTAACTGGATATAGGGTGGTTTCTTCCAAAGATATTCAGGGCCAAGAATCTATGAGTTTTGCTTAAAAAGAATGAAGCCCTTGATCTGAAATTTTGATTTCATGGCATTATTTTGGTTCTTTGGCTGTAGTGACAATTTCAGATCACTGAATATTTATTCTAATGAAGCAGTTACTGACCAATAATGGTAAAGAATCAAGTCATAATTTTTGAACATATGTTATTCATTAACATAACCTCTGTCTCTTAGAACTGTAGGCATCAGCAAGATATTAAATGAAAATGATTTCAGCATTTTCATTGAAAAGGGGTAAAATAAATGAAAAATGAAATTCTTGTTTTTAATGAGGACCTACTTTGTACATGGAGAAGGCAATGGCAACCCACTCCAGTGTTCTTGCCTGGAGAATCCCAGGGACAGAGGAGCTTGGTGGGCTGCCGTCTATGGGGTTGCATAGAGTTGGACACAACTGAAGCGACTTAGCAGCAGCAGCACTTTGGACATACTCTATATGTTCTCTAGTTAGATTTAATCTCATGATAGCCTTGTGAGATCGTTCATTCTTAAGGAACAATAGAAATTAGGTACAGGAGTAACAGTGTCCCTTCAAAGGTGACTCAGCCAGGTCTGTCTGATTCTAGAACCCTGTACTTTTTTTCAAAGCAGTTCAAGACGTCCACCTAAGTCATTTTTGTCCCTTAAGAAATTTACTTTCACTTAAACAATTAAAGACACCTCAGTTGTATCTGAGACTTGGAAGAAGGGATTGAGATGACTCAAATACATCAAGAGAGAAAATAAATTATTTTCTTTCAAGACTTCAAATATATCTCCTTGAAAGTGGTTAACTTTAAATGTCATTTAAATCAAACACTTCAGTGTCTTTTTTTAAAGTAAAAGGCAGTAGAAAGATAAAAAGTAGTTTTCTAATTTAAATAAAACAACAAAGATACAAGAAAATTATAGAAATGGGTGATTTGTTCACTCATTTTCTATAAGTCTCCATTAAAAAAAAAAAACCTCTTTTTTTTTTAGGAAAGAAAAAAGGTTAAATATGAACATTTGAGCAAAGATGCTAGGGTATAAGGATGGGATTTAAACTATCTTAGCTATCTAATTCATAGCATTAAGGCAAAAATTAACTGAGCTTATTCTGTTTTGAGATATCGATAAGTACCCTAAATATGTATTTATGTTTTTCTATTAAATTAGCTCCTATTTCTCCATCTTGGTATATATAGCAATGGTTCCTAATAGAATTTAAGAGCTTGATAAAGAAAATAAATAGTTTCATTCAACAATTATGCAAACTCATGATTGACACATGGATTTATTTATCTTTTGAGAGTTATGGACTGAGGTGGAGGTGAGAAGAGCAAGAAAGGCCTTCTACTTCTGTCTACCTGAAGGCATCAAAAATGCATCACCAAAATGCCAGAACTGAAAGGACCTAAAGATAATAAACAGAGAGAGTGAATTAAACGCAAATTATAGAAATTCTTAAGCATCCAGACTTATTTTTCCCTGTAATGGAATGTAGCAGTGTAGGATTTCAGTTTTTTTTTTTTTTTACAATCTGGATGTACCCTAATTTCAGGTTGTGCTATGAAACTGGAAGTTCCCCAGAAGCTGTGGGCGCATAGTTTCCCTGGGCAGTGAGGAGGCATGAGGAAGGGTCATTATTCTTTCAGGTGCCACTAATATTCACATCCCTGGTGTCATTATTCACTGAATGATGAGTAAAAAGAGGCACTTTTTCTACGACTCATTCCACACAGTCTGGCATTGGGAGCTTTTCATTTTCAACAAGGAAGCAAAGGCCCAGGTGTTACTGAAAATGCAGACAGTGTAACTGTGGAAATAAATCCAATTGTCCTTCTAAGTCTCTTCAATTACTCAACACCAAAAAGAAAAAGAAAGTGCCGGTATTTGAGCCACAGCTGCTATAAACTATAGATGAAGCACACATCTAAATTAGGTACATAGCACTGATTATAGAAATGCTACATATATAATTTGTGTGTGTGTGAGTTCCTCTGTAAAGAAATACAAATGGAAGTATTTGTGTAAAGTTAATTCTATGCCTTATACTTGTTCTACATACATAGTAACTGGATCCGCAAAGAGAGATAACCCTTCGACAAGATTTTGTTTTATAAAGAAAAAATGAGAATAATAACTTTGTCCATTTGGATGTCCATTTTTCTCCTTTATTCACACTTATATTTAATAGCTAAGGGGGCGGGAAGAGGTGTGTTACACATGATAATGATAGTCAGTTCATGAAAAGAACTTTGAAAAGTATGAAGTAAAGCAATCTATTATTTACATCAGAAAAAATCTAGATATTTTGCGTTATCAAAAACAAGTAAATATACGTCTTTCCTTTTTTCAAGGCATTACCGACTCGATGGACACGAGTTTGAGTAAACTCTGGGAATTGGTGATGGACAGGGAAGCCTGGCGTGCTGCAGTCCAAGGGGTCGCAAAGAGTTGGACATGACTGAGTGACTGAACTGAACTGAACTTGCTCTTTTCTGTTGAGTTTGTATGAAATACAGTTTCCACTTTTTCAGTAGTGGTAAGAGCCAGATGATGCCTGACAGTCATTGAGATCTGATCACTTAGTTTAAGATACAATCATTTTTAACTGTGATCCTGATCCTGATCCTAGTTCCTCATTCCCATTTCTCTGAGACTCATTAAAAACAACCAATGATTTGGCTGCATCCCAACTAATTGAAAGAGAATTTCTCGTTCTGTAGACCAGGCATCAGAATTTCCTACAATTCCCCAGTTTTTGACCTTAAAACCAGAGTTGAGAAGTAGCATTGTCTTTCAAAAGTGTAAGAGAATGAAGCTGTTAAAGGTTAAAATGCAAAAGAATAGCAACAAAAATCCCTCTGACTTGTACAGTGGATTGAGTTACAATACTCTTTCAGATAAATGAGGAACTTTTCCATTGCTAGTCAATAATAACAGTTGACCATTTTCCCCCCTTAGACTGAGAAGCCATTTAAAGAACTTATTTAGATGGAAGAAATCCAACAAATAAGCTGCTGCATGTTTAAGTAGCTTCTTCTACATTATATCCAAGGATTGGCAAATATATTCATTTGTTCATTTAAAACTTTTGTGGGTTTAATGATTATGTGCCAGGAATCAGTCCCAGATGGTGTCATGAACTTGAGTCAAACATGATCTCTCCATTCAAGTCATTTATAACGTGAATTTGTGTTTATTCAGTGTATATAATTGAGTCCTGTTATATATCCGAATTGATGCTTTTGAACTGTGGTGTTGGAAAAGACTCTTGAGAGTCCCTTGGACTGCAAGGAGATCCAGCCAATCCATTCTAAAGATCAGTCCTGGGTGTTCTTTGGAAGGAATGATGCTAAAAGCTGAAACTCCAGTACTTTGGCCACCTCATGCGAAGAGCTGACTCATTGGAAAAGTCTCTGATGCTGGGAGGGATTGGGGGCAGGAGGAGAAGGGGACGACAGAGGATGAGATGGCTGGATGGCATCACTGACTTGATGGATGTGAATCTGAGTGAACTCCGCGAGATGGTGATGAATAGGGAGGCCTGGAGTGCTGCGATTCATGGGGTCGCAAAGAGTCGGACACGACTAAGTGACCGAACTGAACTGAACTGAGTATACCCAAAAATGGCTTCCCTGGTAGCTCAGCTGGTAAAGAACTTGCCTGAAATGCAGGAGATCCTGATTCTATTTCTGAGTCGTGAAGATCCACTGGAGAAGGGATAGGTTACTCACTCCAGTATTCTGGCCTGGAGAATTCCATGTCCAAAACTGGTCTAAACTCTAGGAAATATCAAAAATCTAAGTAGGAAAAAAAAAAAAAAAGTTTCCTGCTCTGTGGAACTTATTTTTCAGCAGGAGTAATAAGAAATAAAATAGAAGATACTAGATGTGAAGAAAGAAAAAGCAACAAAGGAGGATAGGGAATGAGGGAAGGAAAAGAGTCACAGACACTGCCAATGAGGTGAATTATGGAGAAAGGTCTTGGGGAGAGTGTGACAGTAAACAAACACCTGGAAGAGAGAAAGTGTAAGCCATGTAATTACTGGAGAAGAGAGTTTCAAACAGAGAAAAAGGTGGATGCAAATGCTCAGAGCCAGGAACTTGTGTGAGGAGTTTGATGAAGAGCAAGGCAGCCAAGCTGGTAAGGCTGGAGCAGAGAGAGAGAAGATGACTGTGAGATCAGAGAAGGGAGAGCAGGGGGCACACGTGAGGCAGGGCGTTGGCAGGACTGCACGAGCTGGGAAGCCAAGCAAGGGCTTTGACTAGAGGATTAACAAGAGCTGGCATTCCATTTATGGTCAGAGTGTCCAGGATTAAGTGAAGAGAACAAATTTGGAAGGCGTCCAGGGAGGCTCCTATAAGATGCTAGGAATGAAGACATCCCAGAAGTGTAAAAAAAAAAAAAAAAAAAAAAGGCATGCATAACTCTACCAAAGGGTGTAGGGGTACCTTTGTAAAGACTTTGTATATCCTGCGAGCCCTCAAATAATAAGAATAGACCATGTGGAAAGAATGAAAAAAAAAAAATTTCTTCAAAAATGGGAAAACAAACAGAAGTGTGAACCACCACAGTGCATATAGGTGCTTGATGTATGAGGGTGTAGGAAACACGGCATGGGGGAAGAAACTGAACTGGGAATGGAGAGTAAAGAACCTTGCGTACCATGCCAAGCAGCTGGACTTGATAATGCAAGCAAAGAAGGAATAGTGAAGCTTTTTAGGTAATCTGGAAACAATGTGGAAGAAACATTAGAAGGAGGAGCAGTTGAAGAGAGATACCAGTGAGAAGGTTCTTGCCACAGGTACTGTCTGGTTCAATTTAGCTCAGTTCAGTCGTTCAGTCATGTCCAACTCTTTGAGACCCCATGGACCACAGCATGGGAGGCATGCCAGGCCTCCCTGTCCATCATCAACTCCCGGAGGCTACCCAAACTCATGTCCATTGAGTCAGTGATGCCAACCAACCATCTCATCCTCCTCCATCCCCTTCTCCTCCTACCCTCAATCTTTCCCAGCATCAGAGTCTTTTCCAGCGAGTCAACTCTTCACATGAGGTAGCCAAAATATCAGAGCTTCAGCTTCAACATCAGTCCTTCCAATGAACACCCAGAACTGATCTCCTTTAGGATGGACTGGTTGGATCTCCTTGCAGTCCAAGGGACTCTCTCAAGAGTCTTCTCCAACACCACAGTTCAAAAGCAGCAATTCTTCTGTGCTCAGCTTTCTTTATAGTCCAACTCTCACACCCATACATGACTACTGGAAAAACCATAGCGTTGACTAGACAGACCTCTGTTGGCAAAGCAATGTCTCTGCTTTTCAATATGCTATCTAGGTTGGTCATAACTTTTCTTCCAAGGAGTAAGTGTCTTTTAATTTCATGGCTGAAATTAAATAAGCATTTGCCTTTATGGGAAGAGCTCTGACAATAGAGTATACAGAATGTCAAGGGGTTGGGGGAAGAGGAAAAAATCAAGCTAAATAGAAGCATCAAGAATGGCTTCATCGACACTATTTACAACAGCCAAGACATGCGAGCAACTAAAATGTCCATCAACAGATGAATGGATAAAGAAAGATGTGGTCATTTATATGTAGAATCTAAAAAAAAAAAAAAAATACAAATAAACTTATTTACAAAACAGATTCACAGATTTTGAAAACAAACTTGAAAGTGACAGTCGTTCAGTCATGTCTGACTCTTTGCCCACCAGGCTCCTGTCTATGGAATTCTCCAGGCAAGAATACTGGAGTGGGTAGCCATTCCCTTCTCCAGGGGATCTTCCTGACAGGATCAAACCCAGGTCTCCTGAATTGCAGGCAGATTCTCTACCATCTGAGCCACCAGGGAAACCCCCTTGAAAACAAACTTATGGTTAGCAAAGGGGAAATGTGAAGGTGAGGGATAAATTAGGAGGCTGGGATTGACATATACAGACTGCTGTTGCTGCTGCTGATGCTAAGCCGCTTCAGTCGTGTCCAACTCTGTGCGACCCCATAGATGGCAACCCACCAGGCTTCCCTATCCCTGGGATTCTCCAGGCAAGAACACTGGAGTGGGTTGCCATTTCCTTCTCCAATGCATGAAAGTGGAAAGTGAAAGTGAAGTCGCTCAGTCGTGCCAGACTCTAGCGAACCCATGGACTGCAGCCTACCAGGCTCCTCCGTCCATGGGATTTTCCAGGCAAAAGTCCTGGAGTGGGGTGCCATTGCCTTCTCCCATATACAGACTACTATATATAAAATAGATAATAAGCAGCTACTGTATACTACAGGAAATTACTCAACATTCTGTAACAACATGTATGGGGAAAGAATCTGAAAAAAATTAATATAGACATATGCATAATTGAATCATTTCACTATATACCTGAAACTAACACAACATTTGCAAATCACCTATTATTGCTCATGTTGAGTCACTAAGCCATGTCTGACTCTGGTCACCCCATGGGCTCTAGCACATTCGGCTTCCCTGTCCATGAAATTTTCCAGGCAAGAACACTGAAGTGGGTTGCCATTTTCTTCTCCAGAAATCAACAATACTCTAATATAAAATAAAAATTTTTTAAATAAATGAATATGTAAATACATTAAATTTACTAATTACAAAAAAGAATGACTTCATTGAGAAAGTAATCCTTAAACTGAGTGTTGAGAAATAGATTGCTTTTGGTTGGACATGAAAAAAAGGAATTCCAGGACAGGAGAATCCAAGGCCCAGAGACCTGAAAGAACATGGTAGATTAGAGGAGGATGGCAAAGCTGACTGGAGCACAGGGCATAAGCAGAGAAATGGGATGAGAGCTGGAGGCAAGAGCAATAATTCTATGGAATTTGGACTTGGGTCTAGTTATAAAGGAGATCCAGCAAAGGATATTAAGCATGGTTATAATGTGCTCAAATCTGTACTTTAGAAAGCTGCTCCATGTCAGTGCTTTGGGAGAAAAGGAATTTGGAGACAAAAGGAAGAAGGAAGAATGGACGGTGGATTATTGAAATAGTCCAGGACAGGAAGAAAGGATTGTCCAGGACAGAAAGAAATGATTTGGAACCAACACAACAGGAGTTGTGTTGAGAAGTTGGGATATTTCCAGGAGCATTTCAAAGACAAACTCAACTGGATTTGTTGATCGATTCTAGGTAAGAAAGTAGAGAGAGGAGGAATTTCAGTGATACCTAGAGCCTGACTTGGGACTCTTAAGTTTATGGCTGTCCATTTATTAATATAGGAAGCAGAAAAAAGCAGCAGGGTAGTGGGAAATAATCAGATTGATTCTGGACCTACTAAATTCTATATGCGTCTCTTAGATTTAATTGTCTCATAAGCAACTTAACATATGTATAAGAACTCAGTACTTGGCAAAAAATAGGCATTTAATAAATATTTTTTTTTTAGTTGCCACAGTTTAAGTGAAAGGAAATTAAGCCAGAATAATTCACCCAAGGCAGCATGTTTCAACTCTTCAGAGAAAACTGTTCCAATTATATCACATATGATTCATGCCCTGGATAGTACATTCTGTCTGCTAACCTAGCAGCCAGTGTTTAACTCTATGCCACACAGCATAGTTGTGGCCGAGACGAAAATCAACAGTTCAAAGAGAGAGAAAATGGTTCGGAATGGTCTTCCTGAGAGAATCTTTTTTGGGTTGTCACTTCTTTGGCACTAATTTAAAAGGGTTATTTTCAATTCATTTTGATAAAGGTTTAACTGAGAGGCTCAAATTAGAAAATCTTTCATTTGGAGGTATTCATGAAAAACATCATATATAAAAGAGAAAGAGGTATGGGAAGAAACCAGACAGCTGTTAGCCTGGGACATGAACAGGTATGATGGGTTCAGTCTTTGAGCTAATACTTCATTATGGTTCTCATGATGTTTTGCAAGGTGAATGGAAAAAGTACTTATATATAGTTACCATTAGGATAAAACATCATTCTACTTATTTCATTTAATAATTCTTATATAGTTAAATAATCCACACACTATTATTTAAAAATAACTGTGCTTTATAAGTCATATTAAAAGTAACTCCACAAAAGTTTGTTTTATAAATGAAAGCAACTTCTAGCAGTTGCTTATTCTTTGAACTAAGGAAAAGATTTTGGTACTTCTTCTACAGTATTATAAGATTTATAACACACATGAATTTTGAAAATCTTTTTTGACTGATGATAACTAGTGAAATAAACAGGGTGACAATATGTAGCCTTGATGTACCCTTTTCCCAATTTGGAACCAGTCTGTTGTTCCATGTACAATTCTAACTGTTGCTTCCTAACCTGCATGAAGATTTGTCAGGAGGCAGGTCAGGTGGTCTGGTATTTCCATCTCTTTCAGAATTTTCTACAGTTTGTTGTAATCTACACAGTCATAGTCAATAATCAATAATAGTCAATAATCCACTTGGCATAGTCAATAATCCACTTGGCATAGTCAATAATCCACTTGGCATAGTCAATAAAACAGAAGTAGATGGTTTTCTGGAATTCTCTTGCTTTTTGATGATCTGAAGGATGTTGGCAATTGATCTTTGGTTCCTCTGCCTTTTCTAAACCCAGTTTGAACATCTGGAAGTTCATGGTTCACGTACTGTTGAAGCCTGGCTTGGAGAATTTTGAGCTTTAGTTTACTAGCATGTGAGATGAGTGCAATTGTCAGGTAGTTTGAACATTCTTTGGTATTGCCTTTCTTTGGGTTTGGGATGAAAACTGACCTTTTCCAGTCCTGTGGCCACTGCTGAGTTTTCCAAATTTGCTGGCATATTGAGTGCAGCATTTTCACAGCATCATCTTTTAGGATTTGAAATAGCTCAACTGGAATTCCATCACCCCCACTAGCTTTATTCATAGTGATGTTTCCTAAGGCCCACTTGACTTCATATTCCATGTCTGGCTCTAGGTTGGTGATCACATCATCAGGATTATCTGGGTCATGAAGATCTTTTTTGTATAGTTCTTCTGTGTATTCTTGCCACCTCTTCTTAAGATCATCTGCTTTTGTTAGGTCCAAACCATTTAACTTATATGCAGAGTATAATGCTTGTTTAACTTATATGCAGAGTACATCATGTGAGATGCCAGACTGGATGAAGCACAAGCTGGAATCAAGATTGCTGGGAGATATAACAATAACCTCAGATATGCAGATGACACCACTCTTATGGCAGAAAATTAAGAAGAACTAAAGAGCCTCTTTATGAAAGTGAAAGAGGAGAGTCAAAAAGTTGTCTTAAAACTCAACATTCAGAAAACTAGGATCATGAGATCTGGTCCCATCACTTTATGGCCAGTAGATGGGAAACAATGGAAACAGTGAGAGACTTTATTTTCTTGGGCACCAAAATCACTACAGATGGTGACTGCAGCCATGAAATTAAAAGACTCTTACTCTTTGGAAGGAAAGCTATGATCAACCTAGACAGCATATTAAAAGGCAGAAACATTACTTTGCCAACAAATATCCATTTAGTCAAAGCTATGGTTTTCCCAGTAATCATGTATGGATGTGAGAGTTGGGCTATAAAGAAAGCTGAGTATCGAAGAATTGATGCTTTTGAATTGTGTTGCAGAAGACTCTTAAGAGTCCGTTAGACTTCAAGAAGATCCAACCAGTCCATCTTAAAGGAGATCAGTCCTGAATATTCATTGGAAGGACTGATCCTGAAGCTGAAACTCCAATACTTTGGCCACCTGATGCGAAGAACTGACTCATTTGAAAAGACCCTGATGCTGGGAAAGATTGAGGGCAGGAGGAGAAGGGGATGACAGAGCATGAGATGGTTGGATGGCATTACTGAGTCAATGGACATGAGTTTGAGTAAGCTTCGGGAGTTGGTGATGGACGGGGAAGCCTGGCGTGCTGCAGCCCATGGGGTTACAAAGAGTTGGACACGACTGAGAGACTGAACTGAACTAAACTAGTGAAAGGATCTCATGAATTCTGTATGAAGTTACATTATAAATTAATACAGTGTAAAGTGTGCTTTTCTTCCCATTTGCATATTGACATTGCTTTGATATCAAATGTATCATTAACTAATGTGAACATAGTTGCAAAAAAATTTTGAATGATGAGTACAAGTTGCCAGTCAAAAGAAAATTATATTTGAGGATTAGTTAATTCTTATGTATACACTTTATGCATCTCTCTTAATGTGTATATCAAAAAGAAGTGTTGCATATTAAACTAAGATTATTAGACATAAACTAAAATTATGTCTAAGAATCTTAGTCTGTTTCCCATTCTTAATATTAATAACCATGAAAAACTTCAGGGAGAAAAATCTCACTATTAATAGCAGCAGAATTTACTATTATAATATTTAAGATGAAATATTTATTTCATGTACCCTGAAAATCTCACAGTTATGATATTACTGACTCTATTTTATAGTCAAAAAGTGAGAATTAGAAAAAAATAGATGGTTTACCCAACATCACCTATCTATTTTTGACACAGTAGTTATCCTGGCCCTAAGCATATAGGTTAATTCAGAATTTAAATCTTAGTATCTGATCTCTATTCCAAAATGTGCCAGAAAAAGGACAGAATGCTGATGCAGAATGGTCATATTTTTGTTCTTCCTTTCAAGTCATGTCCTGTTATACCATGTTATGTCTCATGAATGAAAATGATCTCTCCATGACTGTGCCCACTCTCAAGTTAATTCCTGTTAGCCACTAGCCACCCAAAAGTTAGATTGGAGGTAGTATCCTTCACATTGGAATAGTATTAACTGTGACTTAGAGGAAAGAACAATGAATGAGAAGTCAGAGTCTCTGAGTTCTAAACTGGATTCCATCAAAATACTTGGTTCAATATTGGATGAATCAGACCAGCTGGCCTCTGAATGTTTCTTTCCTCAGCTATGATATAAAGGATGGATAAGTGGTCATTTAATGTCTCCTCCTAGCCATTGATGTTTTTGTTTGTTCAGATCTAATTGGCCAGACCACGATTCAATACATGTCCTTTGTCTCACCCTTGGAATGAAGAAAGAACTTTGACACAGTAAGCAGTTGGCACGACAAAGTAAGGTAATGGTATGTTCCAAAGTTTGTCATAGATGTGAAATAACTAGAAGAAGAGAGGTTTGTTTTTAAAAATTGGATCATCCAGGGTCAAGATTTAGATGGTGAATAATCTCAAACAAATTGATTTTATTTAGAATATCATTTTAGTGAATCTGCATACACAGCCTTATATCAACTGAGAACAAAAGGTCAAGGGTTAAGCCCATTATCAAAAACACTGCTAGAATGGAGATACAGACATAGAGAACAGACTTATGGACAAGGGAGGGGCAGAAGACAGAGAGAGCGAGATGAAGGGAAAGAGCAGCATGGAAGCATACACACTAACATATATATAAAGATTTGTTGTTGTTCAGTTGCTCAGTTGTGTCTGACTATTTGTGACCCCATGGACTGCAGCACGCCAAGTTTCCCTATCCTTCACCATCTCTTGGAGATTGCTCAAACTCATGTCCATTGAGTCAGTGATGCCATCCAACCATCTCATTCTGTCATCACCTTCTCCTCCTGCCTTCAACCCTTCCCAGTCAAGGTCATTTCCAGTGTGTCAGCTCTTTGTATCGGGTGGCCAAAGTATTGGAGCTTCAGCTTCCGTACCAGTCCTTCCAGTGAATATTCAGGATTGATTTTCTTTAGGATGGACTGGTTGGATCTCCTTGCAGTCCAAGGGACTCTCAAGTGTCTTCTCCAACACCACAGTTCAAAAGCATTAATTCTTCAGCACTCAGCTTTCTTTATAGTCTAAAACTTTCACATCCTTACATGACTACTGGAAAAACCATAGCTTTAACTACATGGACCTTTGCCAACAAAGTGATGTCTCTGCTTTTTCATATACTGTCTAGGTTTGTCAAGGATTTTCTTCAAGGAGCAAGCATCTTTTAATTTCATGGATGTGGTCAGCATCTTCAGTGATATTAATATTTAGCCAATAGAAATTTGATGTATGACTCAGGGTACTCAAACTAGGGCTCTGTGATAACCTAGAGGAGTGGGAAAGGTGAGAGTGAGAGGGAGATTTAAGAGGGAGTAGACATATGCACACCTATGATTAATTCATGCTGATGTATGAGAGAAATCAAACCAATATTGTAAAGCGATCATCATCACTTAAAAATAAATAAATATAACGTCATTAAAAAAAACAAAAACACTGCTCAGTTCAGTTCAGTCACTCAGTCATATCTGACTCTTTGCAACCCCATGAATCGCAGCACGCCAGGACTCCCTGTCCATCACCAACTCCCGGAGTTCACTCAGACTCACATCCATTGAGTCAGTGATGCCATCCAGCCATCTCATCCTCGGTCATCCCCTTCTCCTCCTGCCCCCAAACCCTCCCAGCATCAGAGTCTTTTCCAATGAGTCAACTCTTGGCACGAGGTGGCCAAAGTACTGGAGCTTCAGCTTTAGCATCATTCCTTCCAAAGAAATCCCAGGGTTCAGCCAGTGACATTTTCCTGTATGACATTAATATTATGCCTACTGCATTAGAAAAATTTCCTTGTGGTACTATACAAACAGCAAGCCTATTTTCTGATAAAGAAACTATAAGGACACTTTCAAGACTTTTAGCTAAAGTCAAATATCACAGATAGAATTAAGAGCTCCGAGGTCCTGATTCTGAGCTAGTGACCCACACCTCCAGGAAGTGGGCCTCTTCTTCAACATCCCACTAAGATTCTCTACAGGGACACAGCCTAATACAGTGTTTTTGAAAAAACACTGCTTTAGAGACATCCTAACAGAGTTAGGCAAGACTCAAAGTAATATAGTGTGGCTGTTGGTGAAACACACATATTTGGTGTTAGGCTGTGTCCCTGTAGAGAATCTTAGTGGGATGTTGAAGAAGAGGCCCACTTCCTGGAGGTGTGGGTCACTAGCTCAGAATCAGGACCTCGGAGCTCTTAATTCTATCTGTGATATTTGACTTTAGCTAAAAGTCTTGAAAGTGTCCTTATAGTTTCTTTATCAGAAAATAGGCTTGCTGTTTGTATAGTACCACAAGGAAATTTTTCTAATGCAGTAGGCATAATATTAATGTCATACAGGAAAATGTCACTGGCTGAAAAATATTTAATGTCACTGATTTAGTTCTATTTGGGACTGTGTACTTAAAACTTTAAAGAAATATAAAACTTTCAGAGTTTCATTCAGGTGAATATATCAAGATGACTATAAATGACAAGATTTCTTGAATATAGAGAAACAGAAATGAAAGTGATCTTTTCAAGAGGAACATAAGGAGTGATTTTCCAGAAAGTTGTTGTCTAGTCACTAAGTTGCATCTGACTCTTTTGCAACCCCATGGAGTATAGCCCCTCAGACTCCTCTGTCCATGGGATTTCCCAGGCACTGGAGTGGGTTGCCATTTCCTTTTCCAGGGGATTCATCCCAACCCAGGGGTTAAATTCATGTCTCTTGCATTGGCAGGTAGGTTCTTTACCATGAGCCACCAGGCAAGCCCATTCAAAAAGGTGGCCAGATGCACTTTTCAAAGGATTTGCTCTACGTCCTATGAATTATTCTTAGTAAATGTTTAGACAGTGCTTTTCTAGGCTCTCTGAGGTCTATTTCTAAAGAAATATACATAATCACCATCCAGATTGCTGCGAAGGTTCTGTCCCTACCATAATGATTTCTAGTTTAGTAGGAAAGCTACCACTTAATTCTTTTGTTCAAAGATCCTGGAAATAGGGTTGACCATCAAAAGACAAACAACAGTATCATACGTAACTGAGCAGTGAAAGCATCTTTCAGAAATGCTGCTGATTTGAGAGAAAAATGAAAATCAATACACTTTAAGGACATGCTCAAGAGAAGTCTATCTTGTTCATGAAATAGTAAATGCTACAGCAATACAAAAATCAGTCAATGTTTAGTTTTTGAGGACCTACAGGCAAGGTATCCTTCTACACTGCTTCCCCCAAAATACAGTATGATTAAATTTTACTGTTTTCACTGCCACTAGTATCCATTCCAAACTCCCCAATTGAAACAGTGATATGTATACAATTATCAAGTAAGTAAAGATCTGTCGTCTAAACCCCTCCATATAACTTGGATTTTCCATTATTGTTCTTGTTAAAAAGGTACCACAATCAGAATCCAAGGCAACATTCTGGTGTCACATTCCCTTGTCCCTGGGATTGCTAAAGATCTTAACTTCTCTTCCATTTCATCAATTCACACAGAATTTCTCACAGGAGCATTGTGGAGACTTTGCATAGGAGCACGCCATGCTTCCTAAATGTCAGTCAGAGCCCCGCAACCACAGTGACACTGGTCCCCACACATTGCTTAACACAGGGGTTGGGAACCATGCTCTCATATTTCTTGTGACCCTCCCAAGGCACAGCCAAGGTTGTCTTCTCTCCTGTATCTTTTTCTTCTCGCCTGTTCCTCTGTTAAAGTCAAGGTCATGTACTGGCATTTTTCTTGGCACATTGTGCAGAGATTTGGTTTACTCTTTCTCTCCGTTTTTTGCTCCCTCTCATTGTCTCCTTCCCACTTTTTCTCTCTCTCACCTTCCCTCTCTCTATTCCTCTCTCTCACTCCCTATCCTTCTATCTCCAGACTCTGAGCTAATTGAGGACAAGAAATGTGTGTGTTCATGTTGGTGTCTGCAGCACACAGTGAAAGGGTCTGACACAGAATAGGGTCCCATAGGTATTGTGGAATTGAATTAAATGTTTCTGCTTTACAAAGGACTGCAGGCTTTTCCAATCCAGGAGTACTTTAATCATGCCAACCAGTATCTATCTAATTGCAACTCCTCAGCCAAGCCTGGCAGGCAACAGAATCACTTACAGAAAGTGTAATACAGATTCAAAGGTCCTAATCCAGAACTACTGATTCAGGGTCTGCTGCAGAGAAACCTAAGCAACAGTATTTTGCAAAAGTTATACAGCAATGCCAACCCTCTTCTCAAGCGAAGCTTCTAGTAGAATCTTTTTAATTTTGTTGTACTATTAAGAAAATGGGATGATATTCCTGAAGAATGTCTTGGACCCTCTTCTATTTCATAGGACAACCTATGAAAAAGTGGGGTGATTTGAAAAGCCTTCACAAAATAAATTCACTGAGTTATCATATATTTCACAAAGCATGTAAAAAGCTGTTATTGAGGTAAGAATTGCTCAAGTTATTCAAGGATGTGGGGGAAATGCTTGGTCAAGACATACATTCTAAAATATATTTTCTTCTTTTTCATGTAAAAGTGTTTGAAATAAACACTTCTAACAATTCCAATGCTTGGCAACCATTTCCAGCTATATTTATGTTTGACAAGTTCCTTTTGCACAGTCATTCGTATATTGTTCTTTTTCTTGTGCCAAATATATTTTCAAGTGTCAATCCAGGTTATGGAATTTGCATTTGGGCTTGGACTATTAGACATCTGAGTCACTCTTTTCCTTCTCTTCCTCCTTGGAAGCTCTGTCTATTCCTTCTGTTAAGATACCTTCAGGCTAATCAAGTTTATGTGAAGAAATTATCTGTAGGAAAAAGGAGGTGAGATTGGAAGGCAATTGGGGGGATTCTAGGCTGAGAAAGCCAAGAATATCCTAATCCATCCTTGTCCTAGCCACCTCTCTTCCAGGTGAGTTCCCCAAGGAAGACATAAATATAGGGAAAGTGGCAGGATAAAGAAAAATGCCACTTGAGGTTTTTGTTTTTGTTTTTTTGAGAAGTGATCCAAATTCAAAAATAGTTGTCCTTACAAACCTGGGTCAGAGTACATGATGTCAGCTTAAGGAGGCTTCTCTCTGTGCTTTCCTTTCAGTTAAAACCGAAATATTACCATTTTACCACCTTGAGGCCAGGATGTATAGGGCAGGAGAGTAAAGAGTTGAGAGTGATGGGCTTACAAATGAGAAATGACATGGGCTTCCTTGGATGGACAAAATCATCAACCAACCACCACAGACATTAGAGGGAAAGGAAAGGAAGTTAATTGGCAATTATCTGGACTTTTTTGTGATTAAGTGAAACAAGGGGATGAAGCAAACAAACAAACAAGACAAATAGACAAACTCCTTTGAATTTCAGACAGGATATTACCAAAGAAAGAAAAACTAGGCAGCATATGCGTGAACCTACAAGACCTTCTGGAACTAATATCTAAAAAAGACATCCTTTTCATTATAGGGGACTGGAAGGCAAAATTAGGAAGTCAAGAAACATCTGAAGTAACAGGCAAATTTAACCTTGGAGTACAGAATGAAGCAGAGCAAAGGCTAATAGAGTTTTGCAGACAGAACACACTGGTCATAGCAAACACCCTCTTCCATCAAAACAAAGAAGACTGTACACAAGGACATAACCAGATGGTCAATATGGAAATCAGATCGATTATATTCTTTGCAGCCAAAGATGGAGAAGCTCTATAGAGTCAGCAAAAAACAAGACCAGGAGCTGACTGTGGCTCAGATCATGAACTCCTTATTGCCAAATTTAGACTTAAGTTGAAGAAAGTAGGGAAAACCAGTAGACCATCCAGGTATGACTTGAAGTGACAAATAGATACAAGGGATTAGATCTGATAGAGTGCCGGATGAACTATGGATGGAGGTTCGTGACATTGTACAGGAGACAGGAATCAAAACTATCCCCAAGGTAAAGAAATGCAAAAGGGGAAAATGGTTGTCTAAGAAGGCCTTACAAATACCTGAGAAAAGAAGAGAAGCAAAAGGCAAAGGAGAAAAGGAAGATATACCCATTTGAATGAGAGTTCCAAAGAATAACAAGGAGAGATAATAAAGCCTTCCTCAGCAATCAATGCAAAGAAATAGAGGAAAACAATAGAATAGGAAAGTCTAGAGATCTCTTCAACAAAATTAGAAATACCAAGAAAACATTTTATGCAAAGATGCGCTCAATAAATGACAGAAATATTATGGACCTAACAGAAGCAGAAGATATTAAGAAGAGATGGCAAGAATACACAGAAAAACTGTACAAAAAAAGATCTTCATGACCCAGAATATCACAATGGTGTGATCACCAACCTAGAGCCAGACATCCTGGAATGCAAAGTCAAGGGGGCCTTAGGAAACATCACTACAAACAAAGCTAGTAGAGGGGATGGAATTCCAGTTGAGCTATCTCAAATCCTAAAAGATGATGCTGTGAAAGTGCAGCACTCAATCGGCCAGCAAATTTGGAAAACTCAGCAGTGGCCACAGGACTGGAAAAGGTCACTTTTCATTCCAATCCCAAAGAAAATCAATGCCAAAGAATGCTCAAACTACCGCACAGTTGCACTCATCTCACATGCTAGTAAAGTAATACTCAAAATTCTCAAAACCAGGCTTCAACAGTACATGAACTGTAAACTTGCAGATGTTCAAGCTAGATTTAGAAGAGGCAGAGGAACCAGAGATCAAATTGCCAATGTCCATTGGATCATTGAAAAAGGAAGAGTTCCAGAAAAACATCTACTTCTGCTTTATTGATTATGCCAAAGACTTTTACTGTGTGGATCACAACAAACTGTGGAAAATTCTGAAAGAGATGGGAATATCAGACCACCTGACCTGCCTCCTGAGAAATCTGTATGCAGGTTAGGAAGCAGCAGTAGAAGTGTACATGGAATAACAGACTGGTTCCAAATCAGGAAAGGAGTCCGTCAAGGCTACATATTGTCACCCTGCTTATTTAACTTATATGCAGAGTACATCATGAGAAATGCTGGACTGGATAAAACACAAGCTGGAATCAAGATTGCCGGGAGAAAGATCAATAGCCTCAGATATGCAGATGATACCACCCTTAGGGCAGAAAGTGAAGAAGAACTAAAGAGCCTCTTGATGAAAGTGATTCAAAGGAGAGTGAAAAAGTTGGTTTAAATCTCAACATTCAGATCATGGCAACTGGTCCCATCACTTCATGGCAAATAGGTAGGAAAACAGTGGAAACAGTGACAGACTTTATTTTGGGGGGCTCCAAAATCACTGCAGATGGTGACTGCAGCCATGAAATTAAAAGATGCCTGCTCCTTTGAAGAAAAGTTATGACCAATCTAGACAGCATATTAAAAAGCAGATACATTAGTTTGCCAACAAAGGTCCATCTCGTCAAAGATATGGTTTTTCCAGTAGACATGTATGGATGTGAGAATTGAACTATAAAGAAAGCTGAGCGCCAAGGAATTGATGCTTTTGAACTGTGGTGTTGGAGAAGACTCTTTAGAGTCCCTTGGATTGCAAGGAGATCCAACCAGTTCATCCTAAAGGAAATCAGCCTGAATATTCATTGGAAGGACTATGCTGTAGCTGAAACTCCAATATTTTGGCCACCTGATGTGAAGAACTGAATCATTTGAAAAGACCCTGATGCTGGGAAAGATTGAGGGCAGGAGGAGAAGGGGGCCACAAAAGGGTGAGATGGTTGGATGGCATCACCTACTCAATGGACATGACGTTTGAGGAAACTCTGGGAGTTGGCAATGGACTGGGAGGCCTGGTGTGCTCCAGTCCGTGGAGTCACAAAAAGTCCAGACATGACTGAGAGACTGTACTGAACTGATATGTGTGAACTTAAATTAGTCCACTAAACCACTTTTCTAGGGAACTGGAGGTGAAAAGCTGAAGGATGGAGACCTTTTCCAAGGTGAGGAGAGAAACTTCTAGCTCTACTGTCTTCTAGAGGCCTAAAACTGCAAAATAATCAACACTTTTCATAAGCCACTTATGTAGAAATGAAGAAAAGACTACCAAAGTGGAAGAAGCATGGGTTTTTTAGGTACAGGTTGCTATAGCAAGGAGTAAGTCACCATTGCTTGTATTTTGGCAGAGACTCAAAAGCAGGCAGAAGAGCGACTTCCCTGGTGGTCCAGTTGTTAAGAATCCATTTTGAAGTATAGAAGATGTAGGTTTGACCCCTGATCAGGGAACCAAGATCCCACATGCCACTGAGCAACTAAGCCTGCAGGCCGCAACTAGAGAGACCAACATGCGGGGAGGAAAGATCTCATATGACGCAATGAAGATCCTGTGTGCTGGAACTTAGATCTGACACCGCCAAGTAAATAAGTAAAAAAAAAAATTTTAAAGCAAGCAGAGGGGTGGAAAAGCTTTATAGTGGAAATCAGGGAAGGCTTTGGGCATATCCGGATTGGAGGTTCTTGGCCCAGGGATGCTGGAGGCAGGCTCACTAGAAATGGATCATCCTGTGTGACTGGTTAGGAATGCATATTTGGCTTTGTCTAGTAGGTCCCAAATTGGAAGTCTAGACAAAAATTAAGGAAGTTGTCAGTTACCAATCAAGTCCTGATTTTAGTCTGATTGCTACAGAGATATTGCGTGGCTTCCTGGATTATTACTAGAGATAGCAGCCTGACTTCCTACAGGTCTGGCTTATTGTTGGCTGGCTTCCTGGGTTGCTTAATAAAGATAAAAGATAGGCTTCTTGGGGAGGTTGCAAGTCTCAATTCTATTTTATATATATGGTTGGCCATCATCTATTTGTATATTCAGTCATCACTTACAATCTTTTACTCAGAGTCTGATCCCTGAACCAAGAATTTTAGGGGTCAATCTTGAACTTGTTAAAAATCTATCAAGTGATTCTTATGCAAACACACACTTGAGAAACTCTGGGTCTTAATTCACTCTCATTGTACTACAGACCAGCACTATCCTCGTTTTAAAGATTAGGAAATGAAGGCTTAGAGGTGTTTAGTGACTGGCCCAGACATGTGTCTAGTAGGTAACAGAAGTAGAATGTGAACCCAGCTAAATTCCAAGACCTGCTTTTTCTCCTGAACCTAACTGGAATACTAATTTTTCTCAACAGATGACAGACTAAAGGCCAAAGACAGCAAGATAAATTCTTCTTAATGGGAAGCACTAGGCAATGAAATAAAGTGTCAGTGCACATGTTCAGTTCAGTTCAGTCGCTCAGTTCAGTTCAGTCACTCAGTCTTGTCCAGCTCTTTGCAACCCCATGAATTGCAGCACGCCAGGCCTCCCTGTTCATCACCATCTCCTGGAGTTCACTCAGACTCACGTCCATCGAGTC
>SJYT01032487.1:2808-25329 GCA_006410635.1 Cephalophus harveyi | reverse complement strand
GCATGTGTAGTTTCTCATTACAGAGAAATTTTGAACTGGCCAAAAAGTTCGTTCAGGTTTATCCACACCATCTCACAGAGAAATCCGAATGAACTTTTGGGCCAACCCAACATTCAGACCCTCTCTTTTTGTAATGTTTTCATAAATCGAACAAGTAGCATCACACATTTTATATTCTATGGCATTCTGTTTAAATTCTGACAGCACATGAGAATATAAAGCCATTTAAAGATACCAGACTGTCATTTTACGAAGAAAATAAACACGGCCAACCTTTTTTTAAGAACTAACTGTTCATTTTTGAAAGACGCACCCGCCCACACACACAGAGATAATATTAACAAAGCAAGTCCTCTCACTGACTCCAGTGCTCCGCTCTCTGTGCCTGCTCGTCATGGGAGGAACATTATTCCCACAGCTGTGTGTGCCCAAATGACTCAGCTTGCCTCTCCCTCCTCCAGGGGGTCTTCCCAACCCAGGGATGAACCCAGGTCTCCCACACTGCAGGCAGATTCTTTACCAGCTGAGCCACCAGGGAAACCCAATAATACTGGAGTGGGCAGCCTGTCCCTTCTCCAGCAGATCTTCCCGACCCAAGGATCGAACCAGGTCTCCTGCATTACAGGCGGCTTCCTTACCAATTGAGCTAGGAGGGAAGCCCATTGAGATGTTAGCAACTGTGATAAGTTCTTTAAGATCTATTACTGGGCTGGCTTTGCGGTGCCTTTGCCATGATCACAGAATCAGACTCAGATCAGCATATACCGAGAGACGTATAGAGCTGAAACGCCTCTGGGTCAGTTTCTCGTGAACAGACCAGATGGGGCAGAGCCTGAAGATGCAGAAGCCAGCAAGCCTGGTCAAGGGCCCAGCTCAGCGCAGCTAAGCCCAGGCTGGTGTGGATTAGCTGGCCTCCCGGCCTGTCAGCTATGTGCACCAACAGACAACTAATAGAGCAGTCAAGTCTGTGCTACTGAGAAAAAGAGCATCGATACGATTTTACAGCCAAACGATTACTCTGTATTGTTAATTTCAATAGCTTCATTGTCGATTTCACTTGTTTCTCAAGGCTCCTCTATTCAATAATTTGGATCAGTACAACTAATAATATGCCAGAACGGCTGCTCATCAAGAAGTCGTGAGACACAGAATATTGAATAAGTATGTGTCATTCCTAGTACTATAGCTATAATTCTACCCTTCCCCAGGGAAGCATTATAACAGCTTATGCCCAGGAAAGCATTTTAACAGCTTTCAGTTCAGTTCAGTTCAGTTGCTCAGTCGTGTCCGACTCTTTGCGACACCATGGACTGCAGCATGACAGGCCTCCCTGTCCATCACCAATTCCCAGAGTCCACACAAAACCATGTCCATTGAGTCGGTGATGCCATCCAGCCATCTCATCCTCTGTCGTCCCCTTCTCCTCCTGCCCCCAATCCCTCCCAGCATCAGGGTCTTTTCCAATGAGTCAGCTCTTCACATCAGGTGGCCAGAGTATTGGAGTTTCAAGTTCAGCATCAGTCCTTCCAACGAACATCCAGGACTGATCTCCTTTAGGATGGACTGGTTGGATCTCCTTGTAGTCCAAGGGACTCTCAAGAGTCTCAACACCACAGTTCAAAAGCATCAATTCTTTGGTGCTTAGCTTTCTTTATAGTCCAACTCTCACATCCATACATGACTACTGGAAAAACCATAGCCTTGGCTAGATGGTCTTTTGTTGACAAAGTAATGTCTATGCTTTTTAATATGCTCTCTAGGTTGGTCATAACTTTCCTTCCAAGGAGTAAGTGTCTTTTAACTTCATGGCTGCAATCACCATTTGCAGTGAATTTGGAGCCCAGAAAAATAAAGTCTAACACTGTTTCCAGTGTTTCCCCATCTATTTGCCATTTCCTTCTCCTCCTGACCCAGGAGTAGAACCCATTTCTCCTAATTACAGGCAGATTCTTTACTTTCTGAGTCACCAGGGAAGCCCCCAAAAGCTTCCTTACACTTCTTTGTAATTCCACCCTTCTCCACCCCTCCTCCCACTCCTAAGCAACCACTAGCTGGCCAGAAGCATTTTTAAAATGTGACACGGTTCTACAGCCAGCCGTGGATGTGTGTCACCCAAGTGACCAACACCAGTGGTCATGACGCCTCACATAAAAAGAACCACTGTTGAAGTCATCCACTAAATGCCGTTTGGAGAACGTGCTGCTTGTAACTTTCCTAACTGAGTTTCCCAAAGGACATGTTCTTAAAAAGCACAAGAAAGGTTGGTGTCTCAAAGTGGAGTCAACCCTAACCACTGAGGTCTTAACCCTAATAAACAGCACGTCTTACAGTTTAGCTCCAAGCTTTTGTCGCCTTATTAAACACAAACTGCTCTAGTCAAAACAACATGCATCCACTGCAACACCACTGCTTATACAGTGTATGATCTTGACAGTTTATTCAGCCTTTCCGGGTTTTAATTTCCTATCCACAAAGTAGGAATAAAAATATCTACCTTGCAGAATTGTAGTGATTAAATAAACTAATATAAATGAAATGTCAAAAATAGCATTGGATTCGTGGTTACTCAGTTCAGTTCAGTTCAGTCGCTCAGTCGTGTCTGACTCTATGATCCCATGCACTGCAGCACGCCAGGCCTCCCTGTCCATCACCATCTCCCGGAGTTTGCTCAGACTCACATGCACTGAGCCAGTGATGCCATCCAGCCATCTCATCCTCTGTCGTCCCCTTCTCCTCCTGCCCCCAATCCCCCCCAGCATCAGAGTCTTCCAGTGAGTCAGCTCTTCACAGTAGGTGGCCAAATAATTGGAATTTCAGCTTCAACATCAGTCTTTCCAATGAACATCCAGGACTGATCTCCTTTAGGATGGACTGGTTGGATCTCCTTGCAGTCCAAGGGGCTTTCAAGAGTCTTCTCCAACACCACAGTTCAAAAGCATTAATTCTGTGCTCAGCTTTCTTTATAGTCCTACTCTCACATCCATACATGACCACTGGAAAAACCATAACCTTGACTAGAAGGACCTTTGTTGGCAAAGTAATGTCTCTACTTTTTAATATACTGTCTAGGTTGGTCATAACTTTTCTTCCAAGGAGCAAACGTCTTTTTATTTCATGGCTTCAGTCACCATCTGCAGTGATTTTGGAGAACCCATGATGAAGTCTCTCACTGTTTCCCCATCTATTTGCCATGAAGTGATGGGACTGGATGCCATGATCTTCGTTTTCTGAATGTTGAGCTTTAAGCCAACTTTTTCACTCTCCTCTTTCACTTTCATCAAGAGGCTCTTTAGTTCTTCTTCACTTTTTGCCATAGGGTGGTGTCATCTGCATATCTGAGGTTATTGACATTTCTCCCGGCAATCTTGATTCCAGCTTGTGCTTCATTAACTGTCAACTCTCCTCTCCTTTTCTTCTGTGTAATCAGAGTAAAGTTGAAAGAAGGATATGGGTTTTCAATTAAAGGCTGGGAGAGCCCAGCCTCCTATGTGATAGTTTGAGGCAAAATCCTGAGGCTCTCTAGGGTCCTCTGCCTCCTTTTCTCTAAAATGGAGACAATAAAAATCTTTAGGAAGAATCACAGGCCAAGAGAAACCCAAGTCACCTCCATTCAAGGCATCTGGTGTATCAAAATTAAAGAGACAGCTGACAGGGGTATATAAACCCTTGAATATTTATTTTTATACATTTATTTTATTTATATTAACAATTAAAATTGGGAGATAGATTTTTCCTCAACTTCATCAATCTATCACAAAGATAATCTCAAAGGTAATTTAAAAGTCCAATGTAAAGACATTTGTACTTGGAGACCTAAGGCAGGGCAAAAAGTGGCTATTTCAAAGAGTTCTGAAGATTTTGTTATGAGGTGGGCATAACATATGATGACTTGGGGATGCCTTTGAACGTGAAAATAGGTATCAAAGAATAAAATTATATAATTACTATAGTATCTATTTTTTTTAATTATTGACTGGTTTTACAATATCAGTGAACCTATAGCCTTCCATTTTCCCAAAATTATTTTGAAATGTAAAATTATTTCTATGAGATGGCATCTATATATTACCAGAAATAACCTAAACACAATGATTTTTCATTATATTTTCACACATTTGTTATATACTTAGCCATATTTGTCTTTTACACTAAGTTGCTGGTATTAATCTAAATAATATCCCTCTTGTATCTATATTATCATTTTAATATTTTTTGTAAAGTTTCCTGTAATTTTCCTCAGTGGTGCATTTTATGCTTAATAAATTTGAAATTATGGGCATCTTCAATTAACTCTTTGCTATAGACCATAAAAAGTTTTAACTGAAAAAATACTCTGTACTTGCTGAGCTACCTTAAAGACACATGATAAATTCCGCTACACAGAGAATATTTTCAATTCTATTTGTCCCCAACATTTTGCTACATTGAGAAAATCTCAATTCTACATTTTATGTTGAGCATCTAAGTATTTCAGTCCAAATCCCTCACTGGTATTTCATTACTCAGAGAAATTACCTTCAAAAAAGGTACAATACAATACCAATTTTACAATACAAGAAATTGTCATAAAAAGGATCTCTATGATTCTTTTTAGTGTTTTGTCAAATGTAGGTGCTGCAAAATGACAGACCTTTTCAACTGTGTTCAGTTTCAGTACTGATCAATGTGCCCAATTAAAGACAGAAGCAGTCTTCCAAGCTAAAATATTCCAAATATTCCAAAGGAAAATTCTTAAATCTAGTACATAATTTGAGCTCTTACTGTTTCAATTTCCCCCTTTCTTATCTAGTGATACATTTCAAAGTTCTCCTATCTTTAAGCTTGGTTTACAATACTTGCCATCCACTAAAATGAAGTTTTTATATACTCTGCTGATTAAATACTTTGACTAAATATTTTCAAGTGATTTCAAACAAAATGAAAAGAAAATACAAAAGGCTCATTCAGAAAATAATAATAATTGTCAGTCATTTAGGCTGTTTACAAAGCATTCATTCAAAGGCTCAGACAGTTTAAAATTCTGGCTGATGATGGCAGTAAAAAGAAAAAACCAAGTTCTGCAGGCCACATGCTTGCCTGTATTTAACAAATATCACATAGTGTGACTGCTGTAAGGAATTCTTCACATATAAACATTTTTGGTAATTATGAGCATTATAGCCTCTATAATGATTGCTAGAATATACCACTTTTTGGACACAAAAACGTACAACCAAGTTCAAGCACATTTCTTCCTCCTGCATATATTTTTTAATTGACATGTATTATCTTCACTATGACACTATACTCCATCAGAATTTACATTTTTTGTCACCACAAAACAAGTAATTTTATTTCTAAGGATTCATTTAACTGAATTTACAGTAACTTAATATATGATTTATCTTCTATAAGATAAGCTTCAGAAAGCTTTACTTACATCCATGAATTTGATGCAAAAACTCAAGTATTATTAAAATTAACTGATTTTTTCATAGAAAACTTTGATGGTATGAATACAAAGTTCTTCTACTATTGAATCAATACATTAACCCACTGTGGCTTCATTTTTTTCTGTGTACCAGAAACAAATTTAAAACCGAATAAAGTTTCTAACAATAAAATAGAACTACTGACACGTGGAAGAGAATTAACTGCAAAAGCACTGTGCTAAGTGAGGAGGCCAGAAGCACCCCGCCCACACCAGCATGCGGCACACCATCTCAAGAGGCAGGTCAGGTGGTCTGGTATTCCCATCTCTTTCAGAATTTTCCACAGTTTATTGTGATCCACACAGTCAAAGGCTTTGGCATAGTCAATAAAGCAGAAGAAGATATTTTTCTGGAACTCTCTTGCTTTTTCCATGATCCAGTGGATGTTGGCAATTTGATCTCTGGTTCCTCTGCCATCTCTAAAACCAGCTTGAACATCAGGGAGTTCACGGTTCATGTATTGCTGAAGCCTGGCTTGGAGAATTTTGAGCATTGCTTTACTAGCATGTGAGATGAGTGCAATTGTGCGGTAGTTGGAGCATTCTTTTGCATTGCCTTTCTTTGGAATTGGAATGAAAACTGACCTTTTCCAGTCCTGTGGACCATACATCCTAGAAAAGGTAACACTACAAGGAGGGGGAAAAATTCAGTTGTCCCTAGATACTGGAAGTGGGAGGAGGGTAAGACCTCTGGTGGGAAGGGGAAGATACTGTTGCATACCTTGAATGTGGTGGTAGTTTTATGACTACAGGTTTTCTGTAAACTTCATTGAATTATACTTATAAGGGATGATTTTATGGCATGTAATTTTAAAAAATTCATATATTTATTTTAATTGGAGGCTAACTACTTTACAATATTGTGGTGGTTTTTGCCAAACATCGACATGAATCAGCCACGGGTGTACATGTGTTCCCCATCCTGAACCCCCTCCCACCTCCTCCCCCTTCCCATCCCTCAGGGTCATCCAGTGCACCAGCCCTGACCACCCTGTCTCATGCATTGAAACTGGACCCGTGATCCACTCCACATATGATAATATACACATTTCAACACTACCCTATCAAAACATCCCACCTTCGCCTTCTCCCGCAGAGTCCAAAAGACTGTTATTACATCTGTGTCTGTTTTGCTGTCTCATATATATATGTCCTAGTTACCATCTTTCTAAATTCCATATATATGGCATGTAAATTATACTGTTATAAACTTCGCCAAAAAAAAATAATGAATGAATGAATAAAATTCATTTAGAAGATCAATTATCTGATCTAAATGGAAAATCGTGCTCCAGTAGAGAAGAGCAAACCATGTTGGGTCTCTTCCTTTACCTCTAACCTCTGTACTCTGTGGCCCCAGCTTCGGACATTTGTAAAAGAACATTGCCTAGAGCCTGAAATACACAGAATAACCCATTGTTGAGGCTCTAAAGTTTAAAGGTATAACACTTTTCCATTCACATAGAGATTAACAAATTGCAGACCCGAAAACAACAATTGTCTTGGCGTTTTTTAGGAGCGTTGTACCAGACTTACAAGGACAGCTGCAAGAACAAAGGGCTTCTGCACCAAGAAGTTTGCAACAGCCTCCAGCCCTTTAAGGATGAAAGAAGCCTGAATGATTCTAACTCAGGTAAGAGGTTCTTTGGGACACTGGTCCACCATCTTCTTGGTCTGCTGGCTTTTCAAATAAATCAACACTCCTTGCCGCAACAGCTCGTCTCTTGACTCACTGCCCTGTTGTGCAGCAAGCAGCATGAATCTGAGCTCAGCAACGGTGCTCCACAGCAACGATGACCAAGGCGCTTTCTGCGGGATGAGCTGTCGTGTGCAGGCATCATTTCCTGACGTCAGATACCAATGCAAAAAACAAAAACATGATGGTGCTTATTCAGCAGATTTGTGGCTTTTGATGTTACTGGGGTCGGTAACACTGCCCCACAATGGGCACCCACGACAGATACAAAAGTCAGCACGCTCGTGTGCGCTTCACCTACGTCACCACGCTCGTGTGCGCTTCACCTACGTCTCCCACGGAGCGCACTGGCTTGTGGCCCTGAGGCGTCACGCGTGTTGCCAGACACGGTGTCACAGGAGGGTGCTGTGCAACATGTGTGTTGTTCCAGGAAAGGCCATGCATATGTGTTTTTCACCTGGAAAATGCCAGGATACAAGATATGTGTTGCTGCTGGGCATCTCTCAGATTTAAGGACACATTAAAGTAAGGACTGCATTCAGTACACAGACATCCGAGACGCCACTAGAAAACTCCCCCAGCCGAAGCTGCAGAGCTAACCGGAGGCCTACCAGCCCCTCCTGGCTTCTTCTAATGTAACAGTGAATGATAATATCTAAGAAAAATCTGGCACCAATATTAAACCCAATGAGACTGCATTATCACTGGCACAAATACGGATGTGTGGATCCCCCCACCAAAAAGCCAATAACATACACATACAAAAAATGAATATTATACACACACACTCTGAAATTCTAAATAAAACAGTAACAAGTAAAATTCTAAGTGCTATATAAAACATTAACAAGTAAAAACCAGCAACACATCCAAGAAATTTTTACTGAAAGAATGTTGGTGATGAATTGATTAAACTGCTTGATAAAATAAGAACACATAACAAAATCTCTTAATAATAAAATATTTCTCAAACTAAAAACCAGAAAAATTCTTATTAGAAAAACACTAAAATAATTCCCATTAAAGTCAAAAACAAAAAAGATCTTCTTTATCATCAGCATTTTTTAGTATTTATAATACAAGCCAAAGCAACTAGACATGAGAAAAACTAAAGGGACAAAGTAAGAGCTGTGAAAACTGGAAATAAAGCAAACTCTTCGTTATCTGACAGCAATATTATTTCTTATCTGAAAGCCTCAAAAACCCAAGTGCAAAATTATTACAAAGAATAACAGAAACTCAGCAAGCTGACTGGTTAGAAAAATAAAAAAATGTAAGATTCAACAGCCTTCAAATCAATGAACATGACTGCATTAGAGACACCAAAGACTGGAAGGAGAGAATCGACTTTATCCAGCGGTTACAAAGAGAAAAGTACTAGGCATCAAGTAATCCAGAAATACGCAAGGCCTTTATTAAGAAGCCCCGAAAAAGATGTGAAAGATAAAAATATGCAGCAAATTTTTGGATATGAATTTTCAACATTATAAAGATGTCATTTTCCTACAGGAGATGCCATTAAAAATACCATGAGGGGTTTTTCCCACTAGATAATCTGATTTTTCAGTTCCTGTGGACTTCCGAATAAGTATAATAAGCCAAGTAAGATTCTGGAGGAGAGACAGACTAGAGCAAGGCTTTTAACACACATCATAAAACTTCTATAATTAAAACTGTGAAGCTACACATTAAGAAGAAGATAGATGAATGTAATAAGTCAAAAACAGAATTACAGACAAATGTAGAACATGATAATCTAGACATTTCAAATCAGCATGGAAAAGACGAATTATGAAAGAATATTGTTAGAAAGATGGATACGGATCTAGAAAGGAAGAACCTGGTCCCCACATTGTACTCAGTAGATCAAAGTATACAATGTATGGAGCAGAGAAAATGAATACACAAAATGAAACTGCGGTCGAGCACATAGAACACGCTTATATAGGATATATCTTGTTAATAATTTCAGAGTAGAAAGCATCTCTTTAAGTACTGCACAGAACACAGAAATCACAAAAGGAAAATCGATGAATTCATTTACATAAAACGCTAAAATCCACCAAAACTGGAGAAAACACACACAATTCACATCGCTGATAAAGTGTTCAGTATGTTACTATGTAAAGAGCTCACAAATGTCAAAAAGGGAATGAAGCAATTTAATTAATAAACGGTGAAGTGAAGTCGCTCAGTCGTGTCTGACTCTTTGTGACCCCATGGACTGTAGCCTTCAAGGCTCCTCCGTCCATGAGATTTTCCAGGCAATAGTCCTGGAGTGGGCTTCCATTTCCTTCTCCAATAAAAAAGAGCAATGAATATGAATAAACAAATATGCTCAGGAAAGGAAATTTAAATAGAACTTAAATATATTAAATAATGCTCAGCTTCCCTTACAGTAAATACATGTACATTAAAAATGACAATAGAAAGCCACTTTTTATCGATAGTTCAAAAGCAATTCAAGCCATGGAACGAAAGAATGGATATACTGAAATGCTAGGCAAATAGCTATTATTATTATCTTTTAATTAACCATATAACTTTTATTCAAACCAAAAGTTACAATACAATACAAAAGCTGCAATCCCAAGACATTCACTCTTCTCAGCAATTCATGGAATCACAGTAGAAACAGCTTTCTGGGTTGAGGTGAAAATAGGCTCATTTAACCTTCTCATCACTCTTTCCACTGAATCAAGGGCCAGAACACTACACTTAGGGACAAGCTACTTCTGTCAAAGTGAGTATCTGGCACTTCGATAACATCTGACCTTCTTATAAAGATCATTTCTTCTCGACAATCAGGTAAAACATTGAAAGTTGGGTAAGTGTTCTGGGCTCAGTTCCCTCTAGTTTAAGACAGTAAGAATAGTAAGAAACTGTTGCACTGAGCAGTCCAAAGAGGAAATCTGTCCAAAGACTTATTAGAACAAAAAACAAACAAGAAAGAGTGCTTTAGATCAGATCTGCGAGCTAGAAAGCAGGTGCCCTTACATCTTCCCGTAAAGGAGAGCGAGTCGCACAGTCCTGCCCAACTCTCTGCGGTTCCATGGACTGTAGCCAGCCAGGTCCTCTGTCCACGGGATTCTCCACGCAAGAGTACTGGAGGGGGCTGCCATTCCCTTCTCCAGGGGCTCTTCCCAACTCAGGGATCAAAGCCAGGTCTCCTGCATTGCAGGCGGATTCTTTACCATCTGAGCTACAGGGAAGCCCTCTTCCTGTAAGTTCATTATAAAGAAAAGGTAAATGATTGCTGCTGACCTGCCTCTTGAGAAACCTGTATGCAGGTCAGGAAGCAACAGTTAGAACTGGACATGGAACAACAGACTGGTTCCAAATAGGAAAAGGAGTATGTCAAGCCTGTATATTGTCACCCTGTTTATTTAACTTATGTGCAGAGTACATCATGAGAAATGCTGGACTGGAAGAAACACAAGCTGGAATCAAGATTGCGGGAGAAATATCAATAACCTCAGATATGCAGATGACACCACCCTTATGGCAGAAAGTGAAGAGGAGCTAAAAAGCCTCTTGATGAAAGTGAAAGAGGAGAGCAAAAAAGTTGGCTTAAAGCTCAACATTCAGAAAACGAAGATCATGGCATCTGGTCCCGTCACTTCATGGCAAATAGATGGGGAAACAGTGGAAACAGTGTCAGACTTTATTTTTCTGGGCTCCAGAATCACTGCAGATGGTGATTGCAGTCATGAAATTAAAAGACACACTTTGGAAGGAAAGTTATGACCAACCTAGATAGCATATTAAAAAGCAGAGACATTACTTTGCCAACAAAGGTCCATCTAGTCAAGGCTATGGTTTTTCCAGTAGTCACGTATGGATGTGAGAGTTGGACTGTGAAGAAAGCTGAGTGCCAAAGAATTGATGCTTTTGAACTGCGGTGTTGGAGAAGACTCTTGAGAGTCCCTTGAACTGCAAGGAGATCCAACCAGTCCATCCTAAAGGAGACCAGTCCTGGGTGTTCATTGGAAGGACTGATGCTGAAGCTCCAATACTTTGGCCACCTCATGAGAAGAGTTGACTCACTGGAAAAGACCCTGATGCTGGGAAAGACTGAAGGCGGGAGGAGAAGGGGGCGACAGAGGATGAGATGGTTGGATGGCATCACCAACTCAACGGACATGAGTTTGGGTAAACTGGGAGTTGGTGATGGACAGGGAGGCCTGGTGTGCTGTGGTTCATGGAGTCATAGATTCAGACACGACTGAGCAACTGAACTGAACTGAAAAGTGCATAACACTGGAGAATATATTTCTCCCATAAAAGTTGACTCAAAATAAGTAGAAGAATTTTCTGTGTAAGACAGTGTAAATATACAAAAGGATGTCACTACAACAGCCATAAGAACTAGAATATCTTCTGTAGAAAGATTAGACTGACAACAAAAACATCACAGAAAGCTCTAAAGTCAGTAAATTCAAAGGACCAAAATCTCAAGGAAGATGGGTTTACTTTTTCTTTTAAAAAAATGGACAGTAGATACTCTTTGACGAGCAAAACTGCTTTGCAAGTGAGTGCACTTAGTTCCAGGTACGAGTCTTAAGTACCAATCGAAAAACAGTCCTGAAATGACAAGTACTTGCAGCATAATATATCAAAAGGCAAGACAGTGTATGAACCAGAAAAGGCTAAAACCTTTAAAGCAGAAATCCCTTTTTGTGAGAGTCAGAAACTAGAAATGCTGTCACAGATTGCCCCAGCCTGTTTATACTTACTATTAAAAAACCACATTTTAGAGGCAGTGTGATATAGTAGAAAAATCACAGGCTGTAGTAGAAAAATCACAAGCTCCTGTGATAAGGCTGGGAAAATTCCGAGCCTGAGTCCGGTCCTCTGCTCCCGAAAGGGCGCTGAATTGCCTGCCTGCTTGCTGAGCCGGGCTGTGTGGGAACAGATAAAGCAGCAGCAGCCTCACAGCATGCCTGCAGACAGGCCCCACATGGTGGCCACTGTTCCCATCAGAGCTCCATAGGAGAAATCAGCACTTCACCCACGTGGAAGTGAAGGGCTAGAAGCCAGTCTGGAATTATGTTTCAAAACTACATTTAAGCACATAGTACTGTATAAATAAAGCACCAGTTATCCCTGAAAGGCAATAATGGCAGTCAATATACAAACCTGGTCTTTAAGAAATGTGAATTCTTTTACCCCAAGAAACATTTATTGAGCACAGACTTTCTTCCCAGCATAAGCCCAAGTGAGAAAGCACCAAATGCATGACACAGTCAGAGCTGGAAGAAGCTGACGGCTGAGTGCTGAAACCTGAAAGCAGCTCATCAGAGCACCCAGAAGAGCTGACTAAGGCATGGCCTGAGCAAGGCACTGTGGCCGCTCAGGAAAAGGCCGCCCGACTCTCTGGAGCCTCAGGGTGGGGGCCAGGCAGAGGCCCAGAGGGTTCCGGGTGCCAGTGTCTGCAGCCTTAGGATTCTGCAGAGCGACCTTGGGGTCGGATGACACTCAGGAGGAAGTGGCAGGGAACTGTCTGTTCAGGGTTAAACGATGACACTGTTTTTACAGAAAATCACTCTGGGGACATGCAGGCCGAAAGTGGGCAGAAGTGGGTCAGAGAGAAGCTTATGCCCAGGGAGTCTAGGAGAGCAAGGCTGGCATCGCCCAGGAGAGAGAGGGCCCAAACTGAGGCGGGAGCAGGAGAGGGAGACGAGAGTCTAGGAGAGCAAGGCTGGCATCGCCCAGGAGAGACAGGGCCCAAGCTGAGGCGGGAGCAGGAGAGGGAGACGAGGCGCCCAGTCAGGGCACTTCCACGCGAAACCTCAAAGCCTGATGACCCATGAGACGGACGGGCCGCTCAGGCCGGCTCAGAGCTCCCGCCTGAAGAAACGGTTGGGTGGGGATGCCAATTACGGTGCCAGAGAACAAATAGGGTTCACGGGCTAGAAAAGAGTATTAGTTCACTTGAGGTCATGCGAAGTTTGAAGGGCTTAAGGGAGATAGTTCCCCACTCCAGTGTCCTCGCCTGGAGAATCCCAGGGACGGGGGAGCCTGGTGGGCTGCCGTCTATGGGGTCGTGCTGAGTCGGACACGACTGAAGCGACTTAGCAGCAGCAAGGAAGACAGTTAGTTGTATTAACAGCTAAAAAGGAAAGCAAAATTAATTTTCCAGGGAATTTATAAGCCAAGAACCACATTTGACTGGTTAAATTACTGAGAAAACTCTTCAGTGGCCGCAGTTGTTAAGTATGATCTACGCCACAGACGAAGTTGAAACCTTATCGTTTTTGTTTGCAGGTGCTGCTAAACCAAAATGGATTTAAAAACAGTGTTTAGACAGGATCAGCAAATAGGCACTGCCTGGGCGAGCCTCCTGTCTCTGAAGAAGTGGCAGTTCTGTACCTTTGAGGGCTGGCGTTTCTCCAGTTGCTTCGCGGGGCCTAGCACAGCCTCAGTTATTTTTCTTCTTCACAGGCGTGGTCCTACAGAACAACGCGGGGTGAGCAGGCCTGGGGGAGAAAGTCACTCAGCTGTGCAGCCAGAAATCAGTCTTTCCCTTTCCTAAGGAAAGCTGGCTTCACGGGCAAAGCAGATATTCATGAACCAATGAACAGCACACAATTTCACTGTGTAATAGGGGGCCCTCGCTCGAGTGTAAAGGCTTTATTAAGACACAGTGAGAAGAAGCATCTTAGGGATTTGGTTTACACACTTGGACAGCCTATAAGAATTAATTACAAGCATCTAGACATAAGAGCCAGATACACACACACACACACACACACACACTAAAATAATATCTTCCTTTTTCAAAGGCAAGACCAAGCCAATATAGCTCTTTCCCACTGAAGCCCATGAGCTTGAGACTCTCAGCTTCGTTCAGAGAGTCCAGGCTAAAATTCAGACACCAAGTATTGCAACTCTCAATGGGTAGAAGCTGAAAAATATTGCAAAACTCTCATGGAAGCTGCGAGTAATCTCTAGCTGGAAAGAACGAACGCTTTTGGAGGGAAGGGAGGAAGGGCGGTATAGGCAAGGGGATTAAGATGGTACAAATCTTCAGGTAAAAAATAACCTAAAAGGATTTGTTGTACAACATGGAAAATACAGCTAATGTTTTATAAAAACTATAAGTGGAATATGACCTTTGCCATTTGTGAATCACTATATTGTACACCTGTAACCTATCATGCTGTGCATCACCTATACTTCAATTTAAAAAAGAAAAAAAAGGAGTATCTTCAGTTCCCTAGGCTCAGTGACAAGTGCTACACAAGTTGGCTAAGTAAATGGAAGATTATTTTTTGCCCTTATCATATATGAGATGAGCATTCCCACCCAGAAGTCAGTTACTGTGTGATGCCCCCTGGAGAAGCTATTCCTCCCTCAGCCAAACGTGCGCAGCCCTTTGCCTACACTTGCTGGACACTCGGGTCCCTTTCCAACCCAACGATGGTAATCTGTGCATACACTTCCTGTCCTCTTTTAGAGAAGGACAAGCCTGCTTTACCCCAAAGATGCTAGCATAATGGCTTCGTATAGAGTCAGCATGGATTGAATATCCTCAAGGAAATGTTTGACTCACTGAATAAGGTAACAACGTCCTAAGAGAGAACGCGCCCTCCCAGACGAGCATCGTGTCTGGTCTACAGGCAACATCAAATACAGAGCCTAGGAAAATACGCTGGGGTATAACTTCCATCCTTAACCTGCTTACCTATCCACGCTCTTCTATATGATGCTATCAAAGCAAAATTATCTGGTACTTTTAAAGGTCATGTAGCAAAATTTTTCTTATTATTAGTATACCTCACTCATTCAAAGAAATGCATTTCTGGTTAGCTAAGTCATGCCTGACTCATTTGCAACCCTATGGATGTAGCCCACCAGGCTTCACTGCCCACGGGATTTCCCAAGCAGGAACCCCAGAGCGGGTGGCCGTGCACTCTTCCAGGGGATCTTGCTAAGCCAGGGATCGAGCCTACATCTCCTGTATTTGCAGGCTGATTCTTTACCACTGAGCCACCAGGGAAGTCGGTTTCTGGTAAATACCCAAATCCAAATTCTTATAAATCAAACACTGTGTTCATTGCAGGAAAGTTCTGAGAACCTACGTAAGTCTTTTGCAGGATAAAGAATTCATCTCTCAAGTCAAAAGAGTGAAAATAAATAATTCCCTCCTTCCTCATCCCTCTTCTCAATTTGTTCTTCCATCTCCCTCTTTTTTCCTTCTTTTCTATGTTTTAGTAAACTTGGGATAAAGCTCATATAAAGAAAATTATTTAATTTAACATAGTCAACTTCAATACAACCGTGCCTAATGTGGAATTTCTTAAAATTTGAAACATGGTTAGAGGCATAAAAAAGAGATGGAAAACACGGTTTCAAAACAGGCCACACGCTGGCCCAGTTGCAGAAGCGGTTCTGAAGGTAAGTAGAGTGGAAACAGCTCGGTCTGCTGAGGGTACCAGGACTCGTCTTGGATCCTAGACGGATGCCACAGCTGTGGACTGGCTCACCCTCCAGTACACAGACCAACAGACCCCATGGGCTCTTCCTTATCTGGAAAGAGTGCACACTGTCCAAAGACTGGGATTAATATTCTGAAAATATCTTTATGTCTCCCACCTTTTTCCTCGATCAGAGAATGAAGAATCTGATAACACAGCTGACTAAACGCGTCCTAGGCTGGGCTGACTCACACATCATCACCAAATATAAAGAAACACCCTCAGCCCAGTGAGTTGGGCCATACATTCACCAAGGATTCAGATGCGAGTTTATGTGCATACAGAATTACAGAGACAGTGCTCAGTAAACCTGCCTTACAGAAAGACAGATGTGAAGATGTTAGGCTTTGCATGATGGGACAGTGATGGGACAGCCTGTTAGCAGACTGAATTCTAAGCCAGCTCACAAGATTTCCAACCCATCCTGTGACACCTCACCTAATCCCTTTGTCTTGCATATGGACAGGTCATGTGATTTTAGAAGGGATTTTACAGATGTAATTACCCTTTCTCTTGCATTTGGACAGGTCTTATGATTTTAGAAGGGGTTTTACAGATGTAATTAAGATCCCTCATCAGTAGACTTTGAGTACATCAAAAGGGAGATTATTCTGGCTGGACCTGATGGAGGTGAGCTCCTGAAAGAAATGCATCCTTGCTTCTTTTTTTTTTTTTTAATTTTTGTTTTAGTAGAGTTGACTCACAATGTGTCAGCTTCTGCAGCAAAGTGACTCGGTTACATCGATACATATACCCACTCTTTTTAGATTCTTTTCCCTGTTGGCCATTACAGAGTATTGAGTAGAGCTCCCTGTGCTGAACAGTAAGCCCTTCAGTTCAGTTCAGTCGCTCAGTCGTGACCGACTCTTTGCGACCCCATGAATCGCAGCATTCGCTATCTATTTTTTATATAGCAGTGTGCATACGTCAGTCCCAATCTCCAGGTTATCCCTCTCCCCCTTCCCCGCTGGGCTTTCCTGTTAGCTCAGCTGGTAAAGAATCCACCTGCAAGGCAGGAGACCCTGGCTCGATTCCTGGGTCAGGAAGATCTCCGGGAGAAGGGTTAGGCTACCCACTCCAGTGTTCTTGGGAACATTCCCTGGTGGCTCAGACGGTCAAGAATCTGTCTGAAATGTGGAAGACCTGGGTTCAGTCCCTGGGCTGGGAAGATTCCCCTGGAGAAGAGAACGGCAACCCACTCCGGTATTCAGCCTGGAGAACTCCATGGACAGAGGAGCCTGCAGGCTCGAGTCCACAGGGTCAGAGTCAGACAGGACTGAGGGGCTTTCGCTTTCGTTCTTCCCCCTCCCCCTTGGTTATCGTCATTTTATTTTCTGTATCAGTGAGTCTATTGCTGTTTTGTAAATAAGTTCATTTATATTTTCGTTTAGATCTCACATTTTAGACAAATATATGATAGTTGTCCTTCTCTGCCTGACTTCACTCGGCATGACAGTCTCTAGGTCCACGCATTTTGCTGCTAACGGCATTATTTAGCTCTTTTTCTGGCTGACTCATATTCCACTGGGAAGAAGTGAGCCGCTCTGCGGTGAGGGCCTGGGGAGGGATTTTGCATCAGGAGCCCAAAGGAAACCAGCTGCTAAAAAAAGTCCCCAGCTGAAGACTGGCCCAAAGGCAGAGGCCTTAGTCCTCAAACCCCAAGGAACTAAATTCCTGCAGCAACCGTCTGAGCCTGAAGGGGGGCCTCAAGCCTCAGCTGATGACCTGGCTGCCACCTGTGGCCTTTCGAAGCCCTGGGCCCAGGGCCCAGCTAGTCTCTGCCTGACGTCTCACCTAGAGGACTGCGAGAAGGAGCGTCACCGAGGGGGCGGCGGTTCCCCGCACAGACGCAGAGAGCCAGCGCGGGCCCGGCCCTCGGGACTCCCCGCACAGACGCAGAGAGCCAGCGCGGGCCCCGGCCCTCGGGACTCCCCGCACAGACGCAGAGAACCAGCGCGGGCCCCGGCCCTCGGGACTCCCCGCACAGACGCAGAGAGCCAGCGCGGGCCCCGGCCCTCGGGACTCCCCGCACAGACGCAGAGAGCCAGCGCGGGCCCCGGCCCTCGGGACTCCCCGCACAGACGCAGAGAGCCAGCGCGGGCCCCGGCCCTCGGGACTCCCCGCACAGACGCAGAGAGCCAGCGCGGGCCCCGGCCCTCGGGACTCCCCGCACAGACGCAGAGAGCCAGCGCGGGCCCCGGCCCTCGGGACTCCCCGCACAGACGCAGAGAGCCAGCGCGGGCCCCGGCCCTCGGGACTCCCCGCACAGACGCAGAGAGCCAGCGCGGGCCCCGGCCCTCGGGACTCCCCGCACAGACGCAGAGAGCCAGCGCGGGCCCCGGCCCTCGGGACTCCCCGCACAGACGCAGAGAGCCAGCGCGGGCCCCGGCCCTCGGGACTCCCCGCACAGACGCAGAGAGCCAGCGCGGGCCCCGGCCCTCGGGACTCCCCGCACAGACGCAGAGAGCCAGCGCGGGCCCCGGCCCTCGGGACTCCCCGCACAGACGCAGAGAGCCAGCGCGGGCCCCGGCCCTCGGGACTCCCCGCACAGACGCAGAGAGCCAGCGCGGGCCCCGGCCCTCGGGACTCCCCGCACAGACGCAGAGAGCCAGCGCGGGCCCCGGCCCTCGGGACTCCCCGCACAGACGCAGAGAGCCAGCGCGGGCCCCGGCCCTCGGGACTCCCCGCACAGACGCAGAGAGCCAGCGCGGGCCCCGGCCCTCGGGACTCCCCGCACAGACGCAGAGAGCCAGCGCGGGCCCCGGCCCTCGGGACTCCCCGCACAGACGCAGAGAGCCAGCGCGGGCCCCGGCCCTCGGGACTCCCCGCACAGACGCAGAGAGCCAGCGCGGGCCCCGGCCCTCGGGACTCCCCGCACAGACGCAGAGAGCCAGCGCGGGCCCCGGCCCTCGGGACTCCCCGCACAGACGCAGAGAGCCAGCGCGGGCCCCGGCCCTCGGGACTCCCCGCACAGACGCAGAGAGCCAGCGCGGGCCCCGGCCCTCGGGACTCCCCGCACAGACGCAGAGAGCCAGCGCGGGCCCCGGCCCTCGGGACTCCCCGCACAGACGCAGAGAGCCAGCGCGGGCCCCGGCCCTCGGGACTCCCCGCACAGACGCAGAGAGCCAGCGCGGGCCCCGGCCCTCGGGACTCCCCGCACAGACGCAGAGAGCCAGCGCGGGCCCCGGCCCTCGGGACTCCCCGCACAGACGCAGAGAGCCAGCGCGGGCCCCGGCCCTCGGGACTCCCCGCACAGACGCAGAGAGCCAGCGCGGGCCCCGGCCCTCGGGACTCCCCGCACAGACGCAGAGAGCCAGCGCGGGCCCCGGCCCTCGGGACTCCCCGCACAGACGCAGAGAGCCAGCGCGGGCCCCGGCCCTCGGGACTCCCCGCACAGACGCAGAGAGCCAGCGCGGGCCCCGGCCCTCGGGACTCCCCGCACAGACGCAGAGAGCCAGCGCGGGCCCCGGCCCTCGGGACTCCCCGCACAGACGCAGAGAGCCAGCGCGGGCCCCGGCCCTCGGGACTCCCCGCACAGACGCAGAGAGCCAGCGCGGGCCCCGGCCCTCGGGACTCCCCGCACAGACGCAGAGAGCCAGCGCGGGCCCCGGCCCTCGGGACTCCCCGCACAGACGCAGAGAGCCAGCGCGGGCCCCGGCCCTCGGGACTCCCCGCACAGACGCAGAGAGCCAGCGCGGGCCCCGGCCCTCGGGACTCCCCGCACAGACGCAGAGAGCCAGCGCGGGCCCCGGCCCTCGGGACTCCCCGCACAGACGCAGAGAGCCAGCGCGGGCCCCGGCCCTCGGGACTCCCCGCACAGACGCAGAGAGCCAGCGCGGGCCCCGGCCCTCGGGACTCCCCGCACAGACGCAGAGAGCCAGCGCGGGCCCCGGCCCTCGGGACTCCCCGCACAGACGCAGAGAGCCAGCGCGGGCCCCGGCCCTCGGGACTCCCCGCACAGACGCAGAGAGCCAGCGCGGGCCCCGGCCCTCGGGACTCCCCGCACAGACGCAGAGAGCCAGCGCGGGCCCCGGCCCTCGGGACTCCCCGCACAGACGCAGAGAGCCAGCGCGGGCCCCGGCCCTCGGGACTCCCCGCACAGACGCAGAGAGCCAGCGCGGGCCCCGGCCCTCGGGACTCCCCGCACAGACGCAGAGAGCCAGCGCGGGCCCCGGCCCTCGGGACTCCCCGCACAGACGCAGAGAGCCAGCGCGGGCCCCGGCCCTCGGGACTCCCCGCACAGACGCAGAGAGCCAGCGCGGGCCCCGGCCCTCGGGACTCCCCGCACAGACGCAGAGAGCCAGCGCGGGCCCCGGCCCTCGGGACTCCCCGCACAGACGCAGAGAGCCAGCGCGGGCCCCGGCCCTCGGGACTCCCCGCACAGACGCAGTACCCCATGAATCGCAGCATTCGCTATCTATTTTTTATATAGCAGTGTGCATACGTCAGTCCCAATCTCCAGGTTATCCCTCTCCCCCTTCCCCGCTGGGCTTTCCTGTTAGCTCAGCTGGTAAAGAATCCACCTGCAAGGCAGGAGACCCTGGCTCGATTCCTGGGTCAGGAAGATCTCCGGGAGAAGGGTTAGGCTACCCACTCCAGTGTTCTTGGGAACATTCCCTGGTGGCTCAGACGGTCAAGAATCTGTCTGAAATGTGGAAGACCTGGGTTCAGTCCCTGGGCTGGGAAGATTCCCCTGGAGAAGAGAACGGCAACCCACTCCGGTATTCAGCCTGGAGAACTCCATGGACAGAGGAGCCTGCAGGCTCGAGTCCACAGGGTCAGAGTCAGACAGGACTGAGGGGCTTTCGCTTTCGTTCTTCCCCCTCCCCCTTGGTTATCGTCATTTTATTTTCTGTATCAGTGAGTCTATTGCTGTTTTGTAAATAAGTTCATTTATATTTTCGTTTAGATCTCACATTTTAGACAAATATATGATAGTTGTCCTTCTCTGCCTGACTTCACTCGGCATGACAGTCTCTAGGTCCACGCATTTTGCTGCTAACGGCATTATTTAGCTCTTTTTCTGGCTGACTCATATTCCACTGGGAAGAAGTGAGCCGCTCTGCGGTGAGGGCCTGGGGAGGGATTTTGCATCAGGAGCCCAAAGGAAACCAGCTGCTGGAAAAAGTCCCCAGCTGAAGACTGGCCCAAAGGCAGAGGCCTTAGTCCTCAAACCCCAAGGAACTAAATTCCTGCAGCAACCGTTCCACTGGGAAGAAGTGAGCCGCTCTGCGGTGAGGGCCTGGGGAGGGATTTTGCATCAGGAGCCCAAAGGAAACCAGCTGCTGGAAAAAGTCCCCAGCTGAAGACTGGCCCAAAGGCAGAGGCCTTAGTCCTCAAACCCCAAGGAACTAAATTCCTGCAGCAACCGTGTGAGCCTGAAGGGGGGCCTCAAGCCTCAGCTGATGACCTGGTTGCCACCTGTGGCCTTTCGAAGCCCTGGGCCCAGGGCCCAGCTAGTCTCTGCCTGACGTCTCACCTAGAGGACGGCGAGAAGGAGCGTCACCGAGGGGGCGGCGGTTCACTGCACAGAAGCAGAGAACCAGCGCGGGCCCCGGCCCTCGGGACTCCCCGCACAGACGCAGAGAGCCAGCGCGGGCCCCGGCCCTCGGAACTCCCCGCACAGACGCAGAGAGCCAGCGCGGGCCCCGGCCCTCGGGACGTAGAGCCCGGGAGCGCCAGCAGCCTCCGTGGTGTGAAAACACAGGCGGTCTGTGCAGACTGCCCTCGCGGGGAGGCATCTACGCAGCAATACGCGTTTCTGCCAGCGTTTCCAGGGAACAGCCTGTTACAGACAGACCCACACACGACGGAGCTCTCTTTCCATCGGCTGCCTGCCTTTTCCCACACTATAGCCCAGAAAAGACTCGGGAAGCCCCGGGTGCCCCCTTTTCACCGTGTTCCCTTCCTGAGCGCTCGCTACCTTACCTTCTCTCTGTGCCTCTAGTATTATGAGGTCTACAGACTTTGAAGAAACATAAAGACGCAAAGCCAGTAAGAGCTGCTTTTGAACAGGAAGCATTCCAATTTAACAAATGTCGTTGGACCACTTTGAGCAGGAATACACAAAACATATGCAAATACGAATGAGTGTCTAAACCACCATTGTTTCTGAATACTTTGACTGGAATCTCCTTGACAGAGTCCAGTGGGCTACAAACTTCCTTTAGAACTTCGACCTTGTCTCACTAACCCCAAAGGGAAAAAAATGTTCTGGCCAAATTTTGATGTGACTGGAAAATGTAGGCTAATGCACCACTTTGTTTGGAAATGGACACTTTTCTTGGAAAGTTTTATATACTCAAAAAAAAAAAAAAAGTGTTTTTCTCAGATGGTACCCTGTGGCAAACATTTGTCACACTGAAAAACTGTTTTTTAAAATATGCAATTATGTGCTCTGTTATTATACCTTCCCTTTGTCCAGATTAATATTCACGTACTTAAAATAATTGTCTACTCTGAAAATAATTTTTTATGTACATTAATGGTGTAAAAATAAAACATTATGCAGTCATAATGTTTAAGATTGTGTGTGTGTGTGTGTGTGTGTGTGTGTATGTTTAACTGTTTTAAGTGAGAAGTATGGCTATATGCTGAGTCAAAGAAATTCACTGGAGTTACTTTTCCCCCTAAATGGGGTTCAGTCCAGTTCAGTTCAGTCGCTCAGTCGTGTCCGACTCTTTGCGACCCCATGGATTGCAGCATGCCAGGCCTCCCTGTCCATCACTATCTCCCGGAGTTCACTCAAACTCATGTCCATCGAGTTGGTGATGCCATCCAGCCATCTCATTCTCTTTTGTCCCCTTGTCCTCCTGACCCCTATCCCTCCCGGCATCAGAGTCTTTTCCAATGAGTCAACTCTTCGCATGAGGTGG
>SJYT01032485.1:739081-780537 GCA_006410635.1 Cephalophus harveyi | reverse complement strand
CCCTTGGACTGCAAGGAGATTAAACCAGTCCATCCTAAAGGAAATCAGTCATGAATATTCATTGGAAGGACTGATGTTGAAGCTGAAACTCCAATACTTTGGCCACCTGATGCGAAGAACAGACTCATATGAAAAGACCCTGATGCTGGGAAAGATTGAGGGAAGGAGGAGAAGGGGACGACAGATGAGATGGTTGGATGGCATCACTGACTCGACGGATATGAGTTTGGGTAAACTCCAGAAGTAGGTGATGGACGGGAGGCCTGGCATGCTGCACTCCAGGGGATTGCAAAGAGTCAGACAAGACTGAGCAACTGAACTGAACCGAATATGGCGGCAATTATAATTCACACAGAAAGAATTTTCCGTGAAGAATATTGGAAAGTTTTTGTTCCTGCTTTTCTTACATGAAGTCCATCCCATATCTCTCATGAACTAACTTACATTTGATATTTAAACTTTAAACTGAGGGATTTAATAGGAGCACATGTCTGGGAAGGCTTCCCCAGTGGTTCAGCAGTAAAGAGTCCACTTGTGATGCAGAAGACCGAGGAGACGTGGGCTTGATCCCTGGGTCGGGAAGATCCCCTGGAGGAGAAAATGGCAACCCACTCCAGTATTCTTGCCTGGAGAATCCCATGGACAGAGGAGCCTGGCAGGCTACAGTCCACGAGGGCACGAAGAGTCAGACACAACTGAAGTGACTGAGCACGTACACACACGTCTGAGAATCGTGATTTGCTGCTCTATTTCAGACCAAGGCTGAGAAATCCTGCCCCCATCTCTTTCCTCTTTCTTCCTTTTCTCATGCTTCCTTTTTTTTTTTTTCTAGAATTCTAATGACTTTCAGGCATGACCTGTTCAAAAGCCTTCCTCATTTAGACCCAAATTTATTCTTGGCCCTAAGACCCTCTCAGATAGACTGGAACATGTTGAAATCTAAACATGAGCCAGAAATAAAAATGATTCAAAGATCATTGGTTTTATGCAAGTCCAAGTTGCTCCATTTCTCATTGAAAAGAAAGAAATGTTCCAAGCAAGGTAAGCAAACACATACTATCAACTCAAATGCATAACTCTCAGTCCATTCCACAGAAGCACAGCCCTGATCTCATGGGCCACATAAAGACCAATTTCTGATAACAGTTTCTTCATTCTGTTATATAATTATATTTTGTTTATTGATGGTAAGATACCTATATTTTCAGAACCGGAGAAAAAATGCAAAGAAAGAGAAATCACTGCTCTTCTACCCTCTTAACTACTACTTCTACTTCTTAAAAACATATCACTTTAAAGTGCAGTGCCATGGTTTTATTTCTCCCTCAGGTTTATCACATTTCCAGAAACACATGGTTCAAAATGGAGACGAGAATGATCAAGAATGTGTGTGCCCCTGCCGTGGTGCTTGGGGAGAGGATTGTCATTGTGGGAGGTAAGTTTGAATGGAGGATCATGAGGCCAGACATGAACTGGCATCTTTCCTGGGTAAAAGGGTCGCTGATAGACAGTTGTTGTCCTATAAGACAGCCTTTTTAAAAGCACATAACTGAACCACTTTGCTGTACACCTGCAAGTAAAAAAACATTGTAAGTCAACTATACCCCAAATATAAAATAAAAATTAGATTTAAAAAATAAGGAAATAAAATAAAAGCACCCATCCAGCTAGGGGAGTGTAGACGACTTGACAAAGCTATTTTCTCATCCAGAAGTCTCTCCCTGTCTTTATCTGCAAAAAAGGAATGAAATAATGTAATACCTATTTCACAGAGTTGTGATCATAAAATGTGCTCACCTATCTAAACCACTTAGCACTATCCCAGACCCAGGGCAAAAACTAAAAAAAAAAAAAAATGCTATTGTAAATAAAACTAGCTGCTAAGGGATAATTTCTCTGCAATTGCAGGGTGTTACAGTTAAGAGGGCTGGTTGGGGTCGGGGGGACAGATAGACCTGGGTTCAAACCCTGACTCTGCCACTAATTATCTGTATGCTCTTAGACATGTTTTTAATCTCTTTGTGCTTATGTTTGCTGATCTGTAAAATGGGGGTCCTAAAAGTACCCACTAGATAAGGCTGTTGTGGGACCCATTTTCTGAGTTCCCAAAGCTCCTTCTTAGAATTGTTAAGGCTCTTGAATGAGCATATGTGAAAGATGAAAAAGCTAATAAGCTGAGAGGCCCCTGGAAACTCCGTTCTCAAGAATGACATGTGTGCTGCCTTCACTTTGAGTTAAGATGCAGAGACTTGGGACTTTCCTGGCATCCAGTGGTTAAGACCCCACACTTCCACTGCAGAGGGCACAAGCTCGATCCCTGGTTGGGGAACTAAAATCTCACATACCATGCAGCGTGACTAAAAATAAAATTTAAAAAATTGCAGAGACTCGAGTCAGATAGATCCAGGTCCAGACCCCAGCTTAATGAAATATTCCATGCTTTAGTTCAAAGTACAGCCTCAGGGTTAGGCGATGGCAGAGATCAGACAGGTCCCCGGACCGCCCACCTCCAGTCCCAACTAAACATCGCTGACCTTCTCGATATGCCATTTGGTCTTCAGGTTACACGAGGAGGATCCTTGCTTATGACCCTCAGTCCAACAAATTTGTCAAATGCGCGGACATGAAAGACCGGAGGATGCACCACGGGGCCACGGTGATGGGAAACAAGCTCTACGTGACGGGCGGGCGGCGGCTGACCACGGACTGCAGCATCGAGGACTCGGCCTCCTTCGACTGCTACGACCCCGAGACGGACACCTGGGCGTCCCAGGGGCAGCTGCCTCACAAGCTCTTTGACCACGCCTGCCTCACCCTCCGGTGCATCCCCCACCACTCCACCGTCCCCTGAGCTCCGTGAGGAACTGAGAAGTCATCTGTCCTAGTCAAGATGCTCTGGTTGCAAGAGCCGGAGCCCAGCTCCAAAAAGCTTAACCCTAGAAGGGTGCAGGGGGAGCTAACAGGAGGGAAAGTTCCAGAGCCTGGAGGCCTGGGACCAAGCACACTGCTGGCAGAACTCTGTCTCTTGCTCAATCTCTGTCTCTCTTTTTCTCTCACTCTCTCTCTCTGCCTCCCTCCTTCTCGACCTCGTCCGCAGGCTTCTTTATCCACACAGTGTGGGAACAATGGCAACTGATAAACCCAGACCCACACTCTCTAGCTTCAGAAAAGAACTTTACCATTATCCATATCATAACTGCTCCCTCAGAACGATGGTGATTGGCCCTTTTTGAATTCCAAGCCTCCCTCTTAAACCAATCACCATTTTCAGTGACTGTGTTACTATAGTTGGCTTGTCCTGGATTGTGTCTCTACAGGCCAAGGTGGGGTTAACAGTTGTTGCTGACAACCTATCTAAAGTGCACATAATGGATAGAAGTAGTTTCCCAGTGCAAGAAATAAACGCTGAGCTCACAAAACCACATCTTTCCAGAACATCCTGGAAATTCAGAATGAGAGGGCAAAGACACCCAGCAGGGTCCCTGGAACTCCTTCTTCCAGGGGGCATCAGGAACAACAGACCTTGACTGTGTTTCTCTGTGGGCTTCCCAGGTGGTTCAGAGGTAAAGCATCCACCTGCCAATGCAGGACATGTGGGTTCAATCCCTGGGTGGGGAAGATCCCCTGGAGGAGAAAATGGCAACCCGCTCCAGTATTCTTGCCTGCAGAATCCCATGGACAGAGGAACCTGGTGTGCTATCATCCATGGGGTCACAAAGAGTCAGACACAACTGAAGTGACTCAGCACATCCACACACTATTTCTCTGCATTCTAGGATGTAGTGCATTGGAATGCCAGAAGAGTATATGAAACTTGGTATCTAGTATTTGCTAAATTATCTGCACCACCACAAATAAATAAATAAATAAAGTGTGTTTCTGCTGCCAAATGATGTTTATCTCCAGCCTCTGGGGAGCTATAAACCTGCAGAATTTATCAAGATTTTCATTTTGATAAATGTTATAAGAATTGCTGTCCTAAGGAAAGCCAACAAATTCCTTCAGAGTTTACCGCAATCGTGGCCCTTCCAATACTAGGGCTGGCCATTTCCCTATGGCCCTCTTTATCTCAAAGTGTCTCCACGCTGGCTCAGTCCCACATGGGGGAATTAGCTGAAGCTGCTGGCACATTACAATCACCTGGGAAGAAGTCTGAAAACAGGGCCGAGCCTCACTGAGGATGCACAGATGGGGATTCTCAGAGGCAGGGTCAGAGCTCTGGGGTTTTTTGTTTTTGGTTGTTGTTTTCTTCGGCCTCACTACGTGGCTTATAGGATCTTAGTTCCCCAACCAGAGGCTGAACCTTTGCCCACCTCGGCAGTGAAAGTGTGGAGTCCTAACCACTAGACCGCCAGGGAAGTCCCCAGAGCTCTGTAATTTTGAAAAGCATCCCAGATGACTGTAACGTACGTGCACTGAGGTCCGGAACAACCACCCTGCTCAGTCCCGGCACTGAAGACCTTCACGTGCTGGTCCCAGGCCCATCCTGTCCTGCCAGCCCTGCCCCAGCCCAGCGGCAGAGGCCAAGTCCTCTCTCCACCAAGGGAAGTGTCCAGTATGGGTCTTGCTGCCCTGAGCCTGCATGCCGGTGCCCCCCAGCTGAAGCCTTCCTCCCCACCCGGCTCTCCACGTCCATGGTCCGGACTTTTCATTTCCTCCCAGTTTGTAGTTTTTGCACTCCTTCTCCTGCTCTGCCCTGCTCCCCAGACCACGTTGCTGTTGTCCAGACACGCTCCCCAGATGGTCAGCACCTGAGCTCTTGGCTGGCCTTACTCTAGCTTTTTCTCTTTGAACCTCTCTGAGTAGGCTCTGTCTCACCTCTCCCCTGACCCTGTACCCATGAAGGTGACCGATGACTCCATAAGCCCACACAGGGAGCCCACTTGCCCTTCCCGTCTGACTTGGCTGGTCAGCAGCATATGACACAGCGGACCCTCCCTCCATCTTGAAATACCTTCCTCTCGCGGCCTCTGGAACAGCCATTTTCTTCCTTCTCTTCCTTCTCCCTGCAGTTCACTCTTGTCTCCTTGTTTCCCTGGAGACTATGCGGTGCTTTACTAACCGCAGTCTTAGCCCTGAGAGCTTTTTTGGATCTACTGTCACTCCCTGGATGAAGAGGCTGCCTGCCAATGCAGGAGACATAAGAGATGTGGGCTTGATTCCTGGGTCAGGAAGCTCCCCTGGAGGAGGAAATGGCAACTCAGTCTGGTATTCTTGCCTGGAGAATCCCACGGACAGAGCAGCTTGGCGGGCTACAGTCCATGGGCTCACAAAGACTCTGAAACGACTGAAGCAACTTAGCACGTCACTCCCTGGGTGCACGAGCTCACCCAGGGCCTGGCCGTCCGCACTGCCCCACTTCTGCTGACTGGCAGCTTTCTCTGTCTCTAGACCCCATCGCCTGCCCTGCATCTCCATGTCGATACCAAGGAGACACTTCAAACTAAACATGTTCAAGATCACTCTTTTCTCTCCAAGACGACGCCTCCATGGGCTTCTCCATCCTTGGAGAGAACAATACCCTTTCCCAGTTTAACAGGCCCAAAGCCTCGGACACTCCTCTTGGCTCTTTCACACCTCCTTCTGTTTGTTCCAAGACTATCCAGAGACCGACGGCGCCTCACCACCCACAGCTCTGCCTTTGGTCCTGGCCGCCACCTTGATTCCAGCTAAACCATCACCATCGTTTCCTCACTGGCCTCTCTGCTTCCACTTTGCCCCTGAACCTCTTCTCAACACAGCAGTCTGAGTGCCCTTCAGTTCAGTTCAGTTGCTCAGTCGTGTCCTACTCTTTGCGACCTCATGGACTGCAGCACACCAGGCTTCCCTGTCCGTCGCCAACTCCCAGAGTTTACTCAAACTCATGTCCATTGAGTCGGTGATGCCATCCAGCCATCTCATCCTCTGTCATCCCCTTCTCCTCCTGCCTGCCATGTACCTGGAGTGACCTTTGCTACACACAAAAGTGAGACAGAATCGATCATTCCCCTGTTCCCTCCAGAGCCTTCCCAGCTGTCTCAGGCCACCTGCAAGGACCTGCAAGCTCGCTCCCCCACCAGCCCTGGACACCTCTCTGCTCTCGTCTCCTGATCTTACCTCCTAGTACATCCCCCATTTCTGCCTCCAGCTCACACATTTCCAGCAGTTCTCCACTTTCTGTTTCCAAGCTCGCTGTGCCCTCCACCCGAAAATGCTTGCCCAGTTCATAACCATGTGCTTTGCACCCTGGAGTCTCTGCTGATGCCTCCATGTGATCCATCCTCATCTGGTCCTGTCGCCAGATGACAAACCTGAAATAGACCCCCAAAATCTCCGGCCCCTCTGTCTCCATCACTGCTTCTCTGAGTAGCCTCCAGCTCACACATTTCCAGCAGTTCTCCACTTTCTGTTTCCAAGCTCGCTGTGCCCTCCACCCGAAAATGCTTGCCCAGTTCATAACCATGTGCTTTGCACCCTGGAGTCTCTGCTGATGCCTCCATGTGATCCATCCTCATCTGGTCCTGTCGCCAGATGACAAACCTGAAATAGACCCCCAAAATCTCCGGCCCCTCTGTCTCCATCACTGCTTCTCTGAGTTCAGCCACCCCCCACCTCCTACCAGTCTCCTAATTGACTCACTGCTTCCATTCCTGTCCCTCTGATCATTCCTCAAATAACAGGCAGAGTATTCTTTTAAAAATTCAGTTCTGATCATGTTACTTTCCTGTTCAAAATGATGGTAAGTCTTTCGGAGACCTTTGCAAGAATCTAGCCTTTATCTAGCCTCCAGGGCTTCTCTGACCCAGCCCCTGCCTTTCTCTCTGACTTCATCTTTTGCTTCCCCTGCTCCCTACAGTCATCTCTGCTTCAGTCATCCTTTCTTAGTCCCCCTCCTCTCTCTTGCCACAGGGCCTTTACACTTGTTCTTGCCCCTGTTTAATACACACCACCTCCCTCACCTCTTCACCTAATGTAATTTCAATTTATACTTGACACTCCAGATTTAAAAGTCATTGCATTGAGGAAGTCTTCCATGCCCCCCACCACCCCGGCCTGGGTCAACACTCCTATTAAGTGACCCCCTTGTCTCTGATATGACCCCTTTGAAGCCCTCACCCTATCTGTGATAATTTGATCATCATCTTCCCCTCTATAGTCTTACACTTGTTCCATTTTCCTCTGTATTCCCAGAGCCAGGGCTGGCTGGGCTCAGTGTCAGCCACAAGGATTGCAGATCCTCGATAAACATGATGAGTGGATGAAAGAATTAGTAAGTGGACACAGAGGCTGAATCAACACCATCTCTGGGAACTCCATCTCAAACTCAGAGCTAAGTACGCATAGGCTCTACTTAAAGCTCCCCCAGGCCCTCTGCTAAGGGAACACTCTGTCCTTCCCGCTTTCCCTCTCCTTTCCCCTCCTAAATCAAGTTTGGTGACTCTGGGTGGCACAGCCTACCTCAGTCAAGCCTGCAGGCTTTGTCCAAAGGGCCCTATTTGCCTGGAATTAGAAGGAAGCGTCTTGCCATCTATAAACTCCTTCTGTGGCCTCCAACAATCCTTCTGTCAGAGACTTGCTAATGCTTTGACTTTCTTTTCCCTTCGTCTCTATCCAATATTTAATAAGCTGCCAGAGTCTGTGGCTACTCAGAGCTTGTCTAAGTCTCCCTGGGGCACAAAACTATGTAAATTGCCTGCTGGGATTTATAAAGAAAGATGTCCTGGAGCCAAACCCATTAGGACACACATCTCAGGCCAGCTCCGTGCGTCAGATCAGATGCCTCTGTGACAGGTGCATGCCACACACCTGGGCCTCCCGAGGTCAAGCCCCACATCTGAACTGGGCTGCAAAATGACCCTCAGCACCCGAGGAATCCTTTCCAATCTGCTGACGATAAACTCAGACCAACACGAAAGAGAGAGAAGGTTTTGGCACAAAGTGTCCTCAGCCTTGCTGGTTGAGGAGAGAGTCACGGTCCAGAGTTGAGGTCAAAATATATTTAGCCAGGAGCAGTGAAACATTTTAAGTGGAAAAATATCAACTAGGCTGACTAATCATCTCAACAGGCAACAAGGGAAGAGGGGGAAATGAAGCAGAGTGAGGGCTAAGCAAGAAAACATCAACAAAAACATCAAACACCCTGTCTCAACACAACAGGGAGTGGGAGGGGGACCAGCGGAGAAAACGGCACCGGAGGAAAGAAACTGCAGCGGGGGAGCAGTAAGTGGGGCGCAGGAGGGGCTGCCAGCTTCCGCACTGAGACACGCCCCCCCCGCAGCCCTGACTCCCAGCAGGCATCTTGTAAGAAGGCCTGCTGTGCTGAGACCACCATCAGGCCCCACGCTGACCAGGAAATGACCGGCAGACACTACAAGAGCGGTCCCCTGGCAGAGCTACATGGCCCCAGGGAGAGACAGTTGCTGGCATCCTGGCCCCACCCCATGCAGACCCTTCCTGACTCTCGTCCCCATGAGCAGTGGTGACTCAGAAGGTGAACCCCCTCCTGGAAGGTCCAGTCTCCCCTCCAGATGGTCTCCCCTTATAATCCTGCTTCATCCTCTTTTATATCCTGTCTGATGAGGGTTTCCCAGATGGCTCAGTAGTAAAGAATCTGCTTGCCTGTGCAGGAGACGCAAGAGACGTGGGTTCGATCCCTGGGTGAGAGGGATCCTTGGAGGAGGAAATGGTATCCCAGTATTCCTGTCTGGAAAATTCCCTGGACAGAGGAGCCTGGTGGGCTACAGTCCATGGGGTCATGAAGAGTTGGACAAGACGGTGTGACTGGGCATGAGCACATGCTCTGTCTGATGGAGGAGAGCAAGCCCCAGATAGCCACGTTTTAAAAACCAAGTACCCCTGCCGCCTATAATAAAACTCTGTAACACCCTGACAAGGACGATAACTGGCTTTACTCAAACGTGTTCTCAGTACGTCTGACACACCCACTCCACACAGCTCCAACACACCCCCGTGCCTTTCCACAGGCTACTTCTGCTCCAACGCCTCCCCCAGCCCTACCTACTGAACTCTTACTTGGCCTTCACCTCCTCCAAGGAGCCCTTTCCAACTTTTCTACCCACCTTCCCCTCTCCCTCCCTCCCTTTATTAAAGCACCATAGAGACCTGGAATGAAACAAGAAGGGGTGCTCTTTGTGGAGGCGAAGACAGAGTCTCAGTGCCCTGGGCCAAGTTCAATCACTGCTTGGCACACAGATGATGCTGAAGTGCTTGTGGAACGAATGAGTGCCTGCACAATCGAACAGCCCCTAAACACCACTGGGGTGTTCTTGCTGCTATGGGTGAGAACTAGGGCTTAATTATCAGATGCACTGGTGCTTTTAAGTCAGGAATGAACCCCGATGGTGCCTACGTTTTAAAAATTGTTGTTGCAGACTGACCTGAGAACAATGAAAAACACAGACTAGAGCAGTATGAAATATGATGGGGAAGAAAAGGACACTGATTTTAACCACGGGAACACTATTCAAAATGGCACAGCTGACAGCCATCAGGCGATCCTGCTAAGTCGCTTCAGTCGTGTCCAACTCTGTGCGACCCCATAGACAGCAGCTCACCAGGCTCCACGGTCCCTGGGATTCTCCAGGCAAGAACACTGGAGTGGGTTGCCCTTTCCTTCTCCAACGCATGAAAGTGAAAAGTGAAAGTGAAGTCGCTCAGCCGTGTCCGACTCTTAGCAACCCCATGGACTGCAGCCTACCAGGCTCCTCCATCCATGGGATCAGGCGATCCAGGTCCCCAGAACTCCATATGCCCACCTGGATCATTTTTCAGAAAATCTTCCCCTTCCCCTCACCCAATCCAGTCATCTGGACTTGGCCGGCACTGAGTCCTTCCCCAGCCTCAGGGACCCCAATGACCTTCCCTTGCCAACAATTGTTTATTTGTGGAAGCAGGCACAGAAATGTGGGAGCAGGAGAGACCTGGGCCTGGATTCAGGGCCTATCACTCCCTGGCAGTGCAACGTCTAACAAGTTACTTCACTTCTCTGGGCCTCAGTTTCCACATCTGGAAAATGGGTGGACTTTTACCTACCTGAGGGATTGTTTGGAGAATGACAAGACAGATGATGGCCATTAACAGACACAGTACAGCGTCTGACATTGAGTGGACAATGGACACAGTCAAGTTCCCTTCTCTTCCTCTGTATTAGGTATTTCTCTCTGTCTTCTTCAGTGGCCAGTCTGCACATCCCCCACGAAAAACTTCACTCAGTACCCACTTGGACCAAGGAGAAGCAACTGACACAGATAACCCTCAGCAGCCCCTCCCCTGTGGCTGCCACAGTTTCTCACACCTGAAAACCCATTTCCTGCCTCTTGCTCACTGATCCTCCTTTGAGAACACTGCTCTCTTCTTCCTTCATTCACTTATAAGCTGTTATGCTTCAACAAGTACTGAGCAGAAACCCCTACATGCAGGCACAGTGGTGAGGAGGTGAATGAGGCTCCTGCTGTCACTGACCAACGGAGTTTTCCCAACTGCACGTGCTCCAACCTGGGAAAAGAGTGTGGGAATGAGGGCAAGGCTCTGATACCTACTTTAGGACTCGGCTCAGACACTGTGTTGGCTCCCAGGGGTTCCCAAGGCTGCCATAACAAACACTACCAACTCAGCAGGTTCTAACAACAGAAATTTGTTCTCCCACGTTCTGGAGGCTGGAAATCCAAAATCAAGGTATCGGCAGGGCTGGGCTCCCTCTGAAGGCTCTAAGGAAGAATCTTGCCTCATCTCTTCCAGCTTCTAGGGGCTCCTGGAAAACACTGCCATTCCTTGGCCGGTAGCTGCCTTGCTCCAATCTCTGCCTCCATCATCACACAACCTTCTCTGCATGTCCTCCTCTGTCTCTTATTGGACTTGGGACTTACCCTAACTCATATGATCGCACCTTGATCCTTAACTTATCACGTCTGCAAAGACCCTACATCCAACCAAGGTCACATTCTGAGGTTCCGAGTTGTCATGAATTTGGGGAGGAGGTATTATCTATCCCACATAGACAACATCTCTCCCCAGAAGGCATCTTGATGACCTGCACCATCCTCGGTCCCAGGCTGGGCCACCATGACAGACACCTCCTCCCTCATCTTCCCTTTTCATCAGGGGCATCTCATGGGTGGGGACCATGTCAGAGAAGGTATTCAGTAAATGTGTATTGAATTGAACTAAACCATTTCACTGGAGAAGGAAATGGCAACGCACTCCAGTATTCTTGCCTGGAGAATCCCATGGACAGAGGAGCCTGGTGGGCCACAGTCCATGGGGTCAAAGAGTTGGACACAACTGAGTGACTAAACCACCACCAAACCACTTCACAGGGACTAGCAACTCTTTAATGGACTCCACGGTCAATGTATGCAAGATATAGCTTTTGAGCAGCTTGCCAAAATCCCAAGGTGAGCAACCTTTGCCAAATGCCTATCAAGGAGGAGTTAGGGTCTGTGAAGAGAAGCCCAGGATAGGATCAGGCACGAGAAATGATCTAAGAGAACTTATCTGTTAGCACAATGTCACCACCACATCCTATTCTCGGTCTAGCCAACATAAGCCTTTGGGATGACATCTTGAGAGGCTGCACGTTAACACAGAAGCCAATGCTGAGGGGGCTGGAGGGAGGGATCTGGTTTCTGAAATGTCAGCTCTCACGCAATTTTATAGGAATTCTAGTCTCCCGTTCAAACACCATGTCATTCTCTTCATGCAGGGAGTTTGGGTTTTGTTTTCCCTAAAGATATCCACGAGTCTCTTTTCTTCTTCATTTTACTTGTTTGATTTAACTAGGATTCCAGGGCCTGTGGTCCAGAAATCCCCAGTGATGCTCCCAGAACAAGTTGATGGTCCAGAAAATGGTGATTTGAGGACAGAGATTCAAGAATCCCAAGTGTTTGTAAGTTAGGGGGATGCAAGCACAAGAGCCTGGTCCTATTCAAAATTGGAGGCTGTTTCTGCATTTTCCCCAAAAGACCCTCTGGCTCTCCTTACGTTCAGAGACCAGAGGCCACCCCAGGGCAACTGCAAAATCAAAACCCTCTGAGACAGCCTGGAAGTGAGGCAATGTGCAGACATCTATACCTAAGATAAGACTGAGGATAAAAGAGTAGAATTCATTAGCGGAGCCTCTGAGACACTTATCTTTTGTGAAGTGTTGGAGAAGAAAACAGAATTAATCCCCACTTTGGCTATAGAAGTGTTTGACTTAACTTATCTGCATGGCAAAACTAAGAATGCTAGTGGGTTTGAGAGGGCCCAGATAATTCTCCACTTGAGACTGAGACCACCAGGGGCTGGGCACACAGGTGTAACAATTGCTTTTTACTTGATAAGTTATGTCTACCTCTTTTGAGATCCCACAGACTGTAGCCTGCCAGGCTTCTCTGTCCATGGGATTATCCAGGGAAGAATACTGGAGTGGGTTACCATTTCCTTCTCCAGGGGATCTTCCCAGACCAGGGATTGAACCCACATCTCCTGCATTAACAGGCAGATTTCTTTACCTGTTGAGCCATCAGGGAAGCCAGTATAACAATTAACCTTCAGAAAATGTTTGCTGAGTGAAGTAATCCATGAACGACAATCACTAACATTTACTGGCTCCTTACTAAGCACTGTACCCACATTACCTGGCTCAGGTATCACAAGACTCTTCCAGATTCTCCTCAGCACCTTCCTGAAAACCTATATCAAATACCTTCTGGAATTTCCCTAGCAGTCCAGTGGTTAAGATTCTGTACTTCGAATGCAGGGAATAAGGGTTCAATCCCTGGTCAGGGAACTAAGATCCTGAATGCTGTAAAGCCAAAAAAAGAAAAAAATCAGCTGTCTAAAATAAAATACAGCCTCCACCCCCTCCCCCCACACTGCATTATTCTTTCTTACCCCTTTTGTCTTTCTTTCATACCTTTAATCGTAACTATTTATTATTTAATTTGCTTTCCTGACTTTATTTAGCTGATGCCCTCACCCAAATGGAAGTCTCATGAGGATGGAGAACAGGGTTGCCTTGGCCACATCTGTCTCCTTGGTTCCTGATGCAGAGAAGGTAACCAACACAGGTGTGCTCAACAAATGAATGCTCAGCCCTTCCAGGGAAAGGCTGCAGGAAGACCACTCTGCAGGCAGCCAGGGGAAGGATGGAGGAATCCAGAGAGCTTAGATGCGCTGCTATTCCCATCCCACACTGAGCTACAGCTGTTCATAGAACAGCAAGGACTTAGGAAACAAGGAGACAGAATTCACAGGGAGCTGGACACTAACCGATGCACAAAGGGGAGGAGGTGGGGAGCAAAGAGAGAGAGCACGCAGTTGCTAGCTTGACGGACTCTCAGGATGACTGCGCCATCAGCAGAGAAGTGCGGGACAAAGGCACAGGGAGGTTCGCCTTCGGACCGCAGGCCAGGAGGTGAGAACCCGAGACAGGAACTGAGGCCTCCCATGCCCAGAGCAGTGTCCCCTGTGCCCCGGGGCTGGCACAGCCCCGTGGATCTGTAATCTTGCCTACAATCTGTCTGTCTGGGGCTTCCCAGGTGGTGCAGTGGTAAAGAATCTGCCTGGAAATACAGGAGATGAAAGAGATGCAGGCTCGATCCTGGGTTAGGAAGATCCCTTGTAGAAGGAATTGGCAACCCACTCCAGTATTCTTACCTGGAGAATCCCATGGACAAAGGAGCCTGGTGGACTACAGTCCAGGGGATCACAAAGAGTCGGACACTACTGAAGTGACTGAGCACATAGTCTATCTCCCCCACTAGATCTTAGGGACCCATCTCAAAACCCCCTTTTGAGGCTTTCCAGTCACCACTGACGGAGAAGGCAGTGGCACCCCACTCCAGTACTCTTGCCTGGAAAATCCCATGGATGGAGGAGCCTGGAAGGCTGCAGTCCATGGGGTCGCTGAGGGTCAGACATGACTGAGTGACTTCCCTTTCACTTTTCACTCTCATGCACTGGAGAAGGAAATGGCAACCCACCCCAGGGTTCTTGCCTGGAGAATCCCAAGGACGGGGGAGCCTGGTGGGCTGCTGTCTATGGGGTCACACAGAGTCGGACACGACTGAAGTGACTTAGCAGCAGCAGTCACCACTGAAAACATCTCTAACAGTGGTTTGCATGGTGACCTTTCACGTCTGCAGACGAGGCTATATGGCAGTTTCTGAGTGGATGAGAGCACAGATGGAGCCAAAGTGCCTGGCTGTGTGGCCCTGAGAAAATTAACCCACCTCTCTGTTTCTCAATTTTCTCTTCTCTAAATTGGGGATTATGATAACACGTGCCTCCTCATAGAGTTTTTGCGAGGATTAACTGAATTAATATACATAAGTGCTATCTGTGGGTTGGCTGTTAATATCATTTCTGCTATTAAACACAATGCATTACAAAGAGCCATCTGTAGCTCTGTGGCCTTGGGGACGTTTCTTAACCTCTCTGAGCATCAGGGTCCCCTGTGGTAAAATGGAGATGATGATGCTATCTCACTGTAGTGGGTTGAATCATGGCCCCAAAACATAAAACCTTATTTGGAAAAAAAAAGATCTTTGCAAATGCAGTTATATAAAGGATCTCAGGATGAGATAATCCCGGATTAACTAGGCAGATCATAAATCAAATGGCAAATGTCCTTTAAGAGAAAGGGTGAGGGAGATTTGAGACACAGAGGCAAAGATGAAGGCAGAAACTGGAGTTACGCAGCCCACAAGCCATGGAACGCCTGAAGCCATCAGAAACCCAAAGAGGCAAAGAAGAGTCCTTCCTCATCTAAAGCCTCTAGAAGGGGAGAACTCTGCCAATACCTTGATTTTGGACTTCTGGACTCCAGAACTTGAGATAATGCATTTCTATTGTTTCAGACCATGGGATTCTTATAGCACCCACAGAAAAGCAGTAACTCCTTCATCGGATTCCTGCAAGAACTGGAAGAGATAACATCCATAAGGACTTCCCTGGTGGCGCTAGGGCTAAAGAATCTGCCTGCCAATGCGGGAGATGCAGGTTTGATCATTGGGTAGGGAAGATCCCCTGGAGAAGGAGATGGTAACCCACTCAAGTATTCTTGCCTGGAGAATCAGACAGAGGAGCCAGGCGGGCTACAGTCCATGGGGTTGCAAAAGAGTCGAACAGGACTTAGCGACTAAACAGCAACAACACTGTTATAATTTACCTCCCTTCCCTGAACCTTTGTCTCCCCACCTGTAAAATCAGAATTTACATGCAATAAAGGTGTCCAAGTTTTTGCTACCTTCTGCCAGCTCCTTCATCCTTCAGCTCCCTCACATGGCAAGTTGGGACCATGTTATAATAATTCCTTTTCTCTCTCTTTCTACCTCTATCCGTCATCTCAAAGATTCATGATGGACAATGTCCCCAGTGAACAGTCTTCATATCTCTATATCATCATGGAGGATGGTGAGCACTTGCCCTTACTTATCCCCATCTTCAAACTGGAGGTGATGATGAGATCACAGAATCCTGAGCAGTCACCCTCCAGACCTTCCAGTCTGACAGAAGACCCTGGGCAAGCTACTCAACCACACTAGGACATGACTGCCCAAATTATATTTTAGGAATGATAATATCCTCCTCCTTCTCAGGACTTGATGAGGAGAAAGCACTTAAGGTGACCATATAAATGTCAAAGGCAAAAATAGTAACCATATATGGTGGAGGTAATAACACATAAAGAAGTAAAAATGTGCAGTGACATTAAGAATGTCAATGCCATTTGAAATATAAATATACAGTGACACTGTAAATGACGATGATAGCAGAAAGGACGGGGAAAAGGTGGTGATGCCTCACGGGTGTCCTGGATGGGAATCTGTCGCCAGACTATGCAAAAGGGCTCCCTAACGTCTTACCCTGGCTCCATTCTCTCCTCTTATCACTCTTGCCCTGCCACCAGGAGTCAGGATTGGAGCGACACTCCTAGAAGAAGTGGGGGAACAATAGATCCATTTATCTTTCAAAAAAATAAAGCTGGCCTGCGAGCTACGGAGTCGCGACGGACCTTGGCGAACAGCGACGAGGAAGCCATCGCCAAGCGCTGCGTCCACCTGCGCCCTGATGCCCTGGCCGACCCCGCCCTCGCCTCGCTGCACCTTCTGCCCTGCGAGGTCCGGGTTAACCCGCCCACCTCCGTGGGGCGCTTCTTCTGCCCAGCCAGCCATCCGCCAGGGTCCCGACGCACTGGAAGCGTCGTTTCGGGGCTGCAGTCTACGTGGCGAGGAGGTGGTGGTGCCGCCCGGCTTCGTGGGATAGCTGATGACAGAAGAGAAGGCAGAGATGTTGGGGAGGCAGGATGACCACAGCGAGCGGAATCACCACTGAAAACATCTCTAACAGTGGTTTGCATGGTGACCTTTCACGTCTGCAGACGAGGCTATATGGCAGTTTCTGAGTGGATGAGAGCACAGATGGAGCCAAAGTGCCTGGCTGTGTGGCCCTGAGAAAATTAACCCACCTCTCTGTTTCTCAATTTTCTCTTCTCTAAATTGGGGATTATGATAACACGTGCCTCCTCATAGAGTTTTTACGAGGATTAACTGAATTAATATACATAAGTGCTATCTGTGGGTTGGCTGTTAATATCATTTCTGCTATTAAACACAATGCATTACAAAGAGCCATCTGTAGCTCTGTGGCCTTGGGGACGTTTCTTAACCTCTCTGAGCATCAGGGTCCCCTGTGGTAAAATGGAGATGATGATGCTATCTCACTGTAGTGGGTTGAATCATGGCCCCAAAACATAAAACCTTATTTGGAAAAAAAAAGATCTTTGCAAATGCAGTTATATAAAGGATCTCAGGATGAGATAATCCCGGATTAACTAGGCAGATCATAAATCAAATGGCAAATGTCCTTTAAGAGAAAGGGTGAGGGAGATTTGAGACACAGAGGCAAAGATGAAGGCAGAAACTGGAGTTACGCAGCCCACAAGCCATGGAACGCCTGAAGCCATCAGAAACCCAAAGAGGCAAAGAAGAGTCCTTCCTCATCTAAAGCCTCTAGAAGGGGAGAACTCTGCCAATACCTTGATTTTGGACTTCTGGACTCCAGAACTTGAGATAATGCATTTCTATTGTTTCAGACCATGGGATTCTTATAGCACCCACAGAAAAGCAGTAACTCCTTCATCGGATTCCTGCAAGAACTGGAAGAGATAACATCCATAAGGACTTCCCTGGTGGCGCTAGGGCTAAAGAATCTGCCCGCCAATGCGGGAGATGCAGGTTTGATCATTGGGTAGGGAAGATCCCCTGGAGAAGGAGATGGTAACCCACTCAAGTATTCTTGCCTGGAGAATCAGACAGAGGAGCCAGGCGGGCTACAGTCCATGGGGTTGCAAAAGAGTCGAACAGGACTTAGCGACTAAACAGCAACAACACTGTTATAATTTACCTCCCTTCCCTGAACCTTTGTCTCCCCACCTGTAAAATCAGAATTTACATGCAATAAAGGTGTCCAAGTTTTTGCTACCTTCTGCCAGCTCCTTCATCCTTCAGCTCCCTCACATGGCAAGTTGGGACCATGTTATAATAATTCCTTTTCTCTCTCTTTCTACCTCTATCCGTCATCTCAAAGATTCATGATGGACAATGTCCCCAGTGAACAGTCTTCATATCTCTATATCATCATGGAGGATGGTGAGCACTTGCCCTTACTTATCCCCATCTTCAAACTGGAGGTGATGATGAGATCACAGAATCCTGAGCAGTCACCCTCCAGACCTTCCAGTCTGACAGAAGACCCTGGGCAAGCTACTCAACCACACTAGGACATGACTGCCCAAATTATATTTTAGGAATGATAATATCCTCCTCCTTCTCAGGACTTGATGAAGAGAAAGCACTTAAGGTGACCATATAAATGTCAAAGGCAAAAATAGTAACCATATATGGTGGAGGTAATAACACATAAAGAAGTAAAAATGTGCAGTGACATTAAGAATGTCAATGCCATTTGAAATATAAATATACAGTGACACTGTAAATGACGATGATAGCAGAAAGGACGGGGAAAAGGTGGTGATGCCTCACGGGTGTCCTGGATGGGAATCTGTCGCCAGACTATGCAAAAGGGCTCCCTAACGTCTTACCCTGGCTCCATTCTCTCCTCTTATCACTCTTGCCCCGCCACCAGGAGTCAGGATTGGAGCGACACTCCTAGAAGAAGTGGGGGAACAATAGATCCATTTATCTTTCAAAAAAATAAAGCTGGCCTGCGAGCTACGGAGTCGCGACGGACCTTGGCGAACAGCGACGAGGAAGCCATCGCCAAGCGCTGCGTCCACCTGCGCCCTGATGCCCTGGCCGACCCCGCCCTCGCCTCGCTGCACCTTCTGCCCTGCGAGGTCCGGGTTAACCCGCCCACCTCCGTGGGGCGCTTCTTCTGCCCAGCCAGCCATCCGCCAGGGTCCCGACGCACTGGAAGCGTCGTTTCGGGGCTGCAGTCTACGTGGCGAGGAGGTGGTGGTGCCGCCCGGCTTCGTGGGATAGCTGATGACAGAAGAGAAGGCAGAGATGTTGGGGAGGCAGGATGACCACAGCGAGCGGAGCAGGAACTGGTGGAAAACCCGGGGGCGCTGGAACGGGACTTCCATGGCTTGATCGGGACTTCGACCGCTTGATTGGAGCCACAGCCAGCCAGTTTCAGCAGCTTCACCCTGTGGGGCCTGGAATCTAATCCTGGTCCGGAAGCCAAAGTGCATGGGGCCCTAACCTGGTGCACCCTCGCTGCAGCGACTCATGCACAGGTACCCGAAGACTGAGAACCAGAGCTTGAAATTGAAAGCCACCAATCCCTTCACCCCAATAAACCCCTGCTTCAGTGTGGAGCCAGAGTCCCTCAGGCAATAAAGGAGGTCTTCACAGAAAAGTCAATCAATCAATCAATCCAGCTGACCCGATCACTCCCTTTCTTAAATCTCTTGCATGATTAGGAAGAAAGTCAAACTCCATTTCCAAACCCAAAAGGTCCTTTGTATGTGTAAGAATAAACAGCCTCTACTTGTTTAGGTAACAAATAACAGGATAGCAGAGGGCCCACCCAAGAGGCACTCAGTTCAGTTCAGTTCAGTCGCTCAGTCGTGTCCAGCTCTTTGCGACCCCATGAATCGCAGCACACCAGGCCTCCCTGTCCATCACCATCTCCCGGAGTTCACTCAGACTCATGTCCATCGAGTCTGTGATGCCATCCAGCTATCTCATTCTCGGTCGTCCTCTTCTCCTCCTGCCCCCAGTCCCTCCCAGCATCAGAGTCTTTTCCAATGAGTCAACTCTTCGCATGAGGTAGCCAAAGTACTGGAGTTTCAGCTTTAGCATCATTCCTTCCAAAGAAATCCCAGGGCTGATCTCTTTCAGAATGGACTGGTTGGATCTCCTTGCAGTCCAAGGGACTCTCAAAAGTCTTCTCCAAATGCTAATTTCCTTGATGGCCCCACACTTCCTGTTCTCTTCTACAGGGCAGAAAGAGAACTCTCTTATTTGCCTATTAACCAACAATGTTTAGCTACTGGCTGCAGTTGACTAAGTAGCTCTCTGGTTGTTGGCCACTGGTTCCCCATCCTACGGCCTATGGGGACACAGTGACCTGCTCTTTCATTCTAACGGCTCAGTCCCAGCAAATGTGGTCAAAGTCTTAGATTCTCAAGAAATTTTCAAGGAAATATTTTTACCCTCAAAATTGCTTCCATCTTTTCACCTAGCATGTTGATTTATTTTATTATTCAGTGACTGAAAATTCATGAAATTTTGTGGTTAGAGTAAAAATATCACACACAGTTCCATATGTCCATGCAGTGGGGCTGAGAAAATCTGACAATGAAAAAAACCACCATTTCTTCCCCTAGAGTTTAAGGGCCTCCAGCCTCTCTCTCTGTCTCTCTCCTTTTTTATTTTTTGGCTTATAATATTTATTCCCTTAATCAGCAACATTGCTTTTAAAAATTATAATTAGATACAAGACTCTATAAATAAGGATAATGGTCAAAGCACTGTATTTTCTTAAATTAGTTTCAAAATTCAAATTCCCAAATGCAAATGTAATATTTTGGAGTCAGGGAGCTAAAAGGGGGCCTGAGAAACCAGTTGTTCCAAATCAGACAGGCAACATGGAGAAATGGAAACAATGGTGGGTTCCATGAGGGCACAGGACTTTGGGCAGATCACTTAACAACAAAGTCCTGGCCTGTAAAATGGATGAATCTCATCTGCTCAACACTTCTGAGAAAACTGTGATAGTAAGTAGAAAAGTTGACCATGCTCTAGTGGCCAGGGGTAAATACTCTCCCACACTCTTCATTTCTCTGGACTCAAGGCCCATTTGGCCTGGGGAAGCAAGAGTAAAGAGATAACAGAGAAAGTCATTGAACACATGTGTGTAAGCAGTATCCAGATCAAGAAACAGGATATAATAATACCCCAGAAGGCCCCAACAATCAGAGAAATTCACTGAACACATGTGTGTAAGCAGTATCGAGATTAAGAAACACGATACGATAGTACCCCAGAAGGCCCCTACATACCTCCTTCCAGTCATTAGACTCTCTGGGGGCAACCACTATCTTCACTTCCAACACCTCATTTTATTTGGACCTGTTTATGATGTTCATGTACATGGAATTAGGCAGTTGAACCTTTGGTATGGCTTCTGCTCAACACTAAGTTTATGAAATTCATTCTCATTGTTATGTGTTGTTATAATTTGCTTACACTTGTTCCCTATAGTTCAATTACATAACAATATCACATTCATGTATCTGTTTTACTCTTGATGAGCATTTGGGGCTATTATGGACATTCGTGTGCATATCCTTTGGCAAATATATGTGTACCTACCTGTTGAGTGTATATCTAGGAATGAAATCAGTGGCTCATGGGGTATATATACAAGTTCAGCTTTAGAGATACAGCCAATTAGTTTCCCAATTATTGTATTCATACCAATCTCTCCCCCCATCAGCAGTGTGTGAGAGTTCCAGTTGCTCCACATCTCAACAGTTGATATTGTCTGTCTTTTTAATTTTAGCCATTTTGGTGGGTTGGAAGTGGCATCATATTGCAGAATGATATTTTTAAGGTGTAAACTGGATTATGTTACTCCGCCAATAGTTTCGCTTTGCATGCAGAATAAAACCTAACTCTTCAGCTTGCTCTATAAGGCCTTGGTTACCTCTGACTTTCTCATTGACCTCTCCCTCTACTCACTATTCCTCCACTCCACCAGGTTCTTTCTAGTCTTGGGATATGCCATTGTCATTCCCAACTCAGATCCTTTATATATTCTGCTTCTTCTGTCTAGAATGTTTTCTTTCCAATCAAACCATGAATGACTCTGCCTGGCTCATTCATACATTCAACAAATATTATGGAGTGATTATCAGATTCCTTCTCAAATTTCCTGCAAAGATCCTTCCCTGATCACCATCAAGTGAGTCAAGATTACTCCACACCACGACCACCACCCCATGTTCACTCTCTAGACCCTTAGCTAAGTCACTTCAGTCGTGTCTGACTCTTTGTGACCCTATAGACCATAGCCTGCCAGGCTCCCCTGTCCAGGTGACTTTCCAGATGAGAATACTGGTATGGGTTGCCATGGGCATCTTCCCTACCCAGGGATTGAACCTGTGATTCTTAAGTCTCCTGCATTGGGAGGCAAGTTCTTTACTACTAGCACCACCTGAACCTTATCTTGCTTCATTTTCCTCGCAGCACTTATCTCTACCTCCCATTGCCTCTTTTAAGATTTTGGCCTTATCACACGAGAATGTAAACTAACAGCAGATACAGTTAGTGTATCTTCAACTAGAACAATGTAAACAGTAGGTATACAATAAATATTTATTGGATGAATAGAGAGTAAAAGGGAAGGAATTCAGATAGCCTTCTCAAGGATAACAGAATACTAAAGGTAATGGGCTCTCCTATGTTTTTCTGCCTTGCTTCCCACCATCATCCCACTCGACTGACAAAAATGAAGCTCAGAAAGATAAAGTGAATTGGCCAAGTCCGCAGCAAAAATGGGGTTTGAATCCAAACTCATGATTTCAGGTTCTAGTACACTATTCTGCCTATAAAAACAGGGGACAAAGTCTGATCCCATTTGAATGAGTCTCTAATTATTGAATGCTGGACATCAGGAACTGATTCAGCCTGGAGAAGTCCTCTCTCATACCATAAAGGTTGACAACACATCAAGAGAATATGACACAGGAATCACCTCTGGTTTTTCCCCAAATCATCTGTGTCCTTGGTTCAGAGGAATAGGATAATATTGGGAAGATAAATATAGATGAGGGTAGCTCTGAGTCTCCCATTCTCTCAAGAAAGGTACATAAACAATCTTGGCAGGAGCAATTTTACTGGGCTCCAAGGGCCTAAGATCTACCAGGAGATCATGCCCTACCAGGTGAGGGCCCTGTCTCACATGCTTAGTTTGGGTGAGAATCAGTGTGTACCACAATGTGATCCTCCACGTTGCATAATTGGATATGTAATCAGTACCTTCAAGAACTTAAGCCAAAAACACTCCTGACACCACTTCGATCTTGCTGAATCACCTCCAAACCCTATGACTGGATGATTCACTGGTCTCCTCTGGGGTCATGACTATCAGGTGCTGACCCAGAAATGAGAACTAAAGTCATAAGGAGAAAGATCCACTAGCTGGAACTCTGGTTTTTCCATTGCTTCAACCTACTACTCGCTGAATCTCCAAGCAGTGATAGAGACTATGTTGGTCTCATATAAGTAGAGAAAAGTAGAAAAAGATAACCAGAGACCAAGTAGATAGGATAGGGAGCTAATATTTGGGGAAAAGTCAACTTGGGATGACAAAAAAACATACAAATCAACAACCTTCTATCACAATTTCAAAATCCAAAAATCTCTGAAAACCTGTGTTTTGTTTTGTTGCTTCTTTGTTTTGTATATTTGCAGCAAATTCATTGGGCAGCAAATCATGACAACAAAAACAAAAATGAGACTATTTTTAGGGGCTGAATCTATACTATGTTCCAATGCCTGTGTTCATGATTGATTGATCCAGGGGTTGACAACTGACCCAAGTAGGGTACAGCAGAAAGTCTTCAAAGATGGCCACCGTCTATTCCTTTCCTCCTGTGAATTTGCTACTCCTCACATCCAGAGAAGTCTATTTTCACCTATGCTTGAATCTGGGTTGATCTTAGCGAATTTTTTGACCAAAGATTATAGCAGAAGTGATGCTATCTGACATCAAAGTCTAGGTCAGAAGAAGCTTTGCAGCTTTGATCTTAGTCCTTTGGAACATTTGCTCTTGGAACTCTGCTGCTACACTGTAGGGGTATAAAGCAGCCCCCATAAAGAGGCTCACATGGGGAGAAAGTGAGGTCTCCCCATTGATGGGCTGACTGAGCTCCCAGCTGACAACCAGGAACCACCTACTAGCCATGTGAATGGACCATCTTGGAACTGGATCTTTCAGCAGCACCAGCTGTTGCTGCATAAGCTACACATCTGAGCTCTGCCCAAATTCCTGATCTGTAAATCATGAGATGAAACAGAATTATTGTCTGAAGTCACTACGTTTTGGGATAATTTGTTGTTCAGCAACAGGTCGCTCAAACGTGAAGCTAATCATAGTCTCTCTCTCTCTCTCCAGGAATTTGAAATTTCAATTGGGGTTAAGCAGATATTGGAAGTTTTAGGAGCTGAGTCTCATTAAAAGCAACCCTTGGTGTGCATTAGAATCACATGGAAAAACTGTGTGAAATGTATAAAGTTCTAGGCTACCACCCTTCTCCCAAATTTCTGACCTAGTCAGATTGGGTATAACTTAGGAATATTTTCAGCAAACATTTTAAGCAAGCATCCCAGCTGATTCTGATATCATGGACTAAAAGTATGATTTGGATAAACACCTTAGAGAACCAGCACACACACACATCCGCTTAGACTTTCCCTCTCACTGGGTCCCCAGATTAGCCTTGACTTGAGCCCCTGACAATCAGTGTTATTTGTAGCCTAAAAAGGGGTTGGATCTCAAGGTCATGGGTATTGACAAAAGCCTGGGTCAATTAAGAAAAAAAAACCTCAGTAGAGGAGATGGTGGTGCTTGAATCCTCATTAACCCACAGTTCTCTCTAAATTGAATTTGAAGACTTAATCATCTTCCTAATTTTAGAATCCTAAAATATCTAGGATTGTGAGATTAAAGGCCTCTTTAAACTGCAATGTGAAATGCTATATATATATATTTTCTCCAAAAGGCAGCTCATCAGCCACCTTAGGGATTCTTCTGGATTATATCACAGACAACAGGATCCTCTCAGTAAGACAGGCCGGCTGTGACGGCCATTATCTGCAGACAGAATTTTCAAAGGGCTGGTCAGCGTGCGTGAACTCTGGCTGAGGCAACTGCTTTGGGGAAAGATTTTCTTTGAGGAGTTCAGATAGGAGAGATGATTTACAGGCACTGGACTCCCACAGTCCTGCTCTAGTCAGACATGAATCGGGTCAAGGTCTGTGCGTTCTTTCCTGTTTGAAGGTTTATTTGAGAACAAGAAAAAGAGAAAAAAAAAAAAATCTCTGTAAGTTAAATTCGTGGACTATTCTCCTTTTCCCACAGCCAGTCCAAAGAGGCAAATACTATGTAAATGGACATTTGATAAGTCTCAAAGTGACAAGCCTGGAGTTTTCAAATATGGGGTCAATGTTAGCAAACTTGGCAAGCAGGTGACATTTACTTCAGCAACCTTCTCCCAATTCTGTGTTTGGTATTACCTCTCCTTGCTTTATGCTCTGTCTTCATATTGCCCTTCTGTTCCTCCACTGTTCCCCACACTTAGGTTCCCCACCTAGAAGTAACTTCTTTAGGAAATAATTGAAGCTCCAGCAGTATCTTCCTCTCTGTTCTTCCATCAGCCCACCTCCTCCATCAAAACATAACCTTCTCATATCCATGCCCTCTGGACCCTCCCCATGCCTCACCAATCTGACTATTCATCCTTTTGGCAGCTCTAATAGAAGAGAATTTTTATTATTATCCTTCACATTTTGGTTTTGCAATTTATAGGGACCTCAAAGAAGCAATCCCTTGGGAGTAACCTAGTAGTTAAAGCTTCAGGCTCACTACAGTGAGATGATAGGGTGACATGTACACACTGTTGATTCTATACATAAAATAGATAACTAATGAGAACCTACTATATAGCAGAGGGAACTCCACTTAATGCTCTGTGGTGACCTAAATGGGAAGTAAATCCAAAAACAGAGGGAATGTATGTAAACATATAGCTGATTCACTTTGCTGTCAGCAGAAACTAACACAACATTGTAAAGCAACCATCAGTTCAGTTCAGTTCAGTCGCTCAGTCGTGTCCAACTCTTTGCAACCCCATGAATCGCAGCATGCCAGGCCTCCCTGTCCATCACCAACTCCCGCAGTTCAGTCAGACTCACGTCCATTGAGTCGGTGATGCCATCCAGCCATCTCATCCTCTGTCGTCCCCTTCTCCTGCCCCCAATCCCTCTCAGCATCAGGGTCTTTTCCAATGAGTCAACTCTTCGCATGTGGTGGCCAAAGTATTGGAGTTTCAGCTTTAGCATCATTCCTTACAAAGAACACCCAGGGCTGATCTCCTTCAGAATGGACTGGTTGGATCTCCTTGCAGTCCAAGGGACTCTCAAGAGTCTTCTCCAACACCACAGTTCAAAAGCATCAATTCTTTGGCGCTCAGCCTTCTTCACAGTCCAACTCTCACATCCATACATGACCACAGGAAAAACCATAGCCTTGACTAGACGGACTTTAGTCAGCAAAGTAATGTCTCTGCTTTTGAATATGCTATCTAGGTTGGTCATAACTTTCCTATACTCCAGTAAAAATTAATCAAAAAGAAGATATGGTACAATATAGAAGATAAAAAGAAAATACACACAGTGAAATACCACTCAGCAATTAAAAAGAATGGAATTTTGCCACGTGCAGCACCATGGATGGACTTGGAGGGTACTATGCTGAGTTAAATAAGTCAGACAGAGAAGGACAAATACTTCTCTTTGTATGACATCACTTATCTGTGAAATCTAGGAAATACAACAAACTAATTAGTCTAACAAAAAAGAAGCAGACTCACAGATACAAAGTAGTGGTTACCAGTAGGGAGAGGGAAGGAGAAGGGGAAAGATAGGATTAGGGGAATAAGAGCTACAAATTATTAAGTATCAAATAAGCTACAAGAATACATTGTATAACACAGGGACTATAACCAGTATTTTATAATAACTATAAATGGAGTATAACCTTTAAAATTTTGAATTATATTATATGCCTATAACATATAATATTTACAACAACTATATATATATGTGTCAATTAAAAAAAAAAAGACTTTGAAGGGGAAAAAGGGCAATCAATGTATGATTCTTTCTCTGTACTAAGCCAGCTCAGGGGCTCAGGGAGTTGCAGGGTCCTGGGTACTGAAGAAAGGAGAGTTCATTCTTAATGAGGGTGTAACTGAATATGTCCAGATTTTTGGAGTAAAAATGACCTTTCCTGTAACTTAGAATCTATTTATTCTTCCCTATGCAAATTTACAAAACTTCTTTTTTAAATCTGGAAAATAAAACCCACTCAAAAAGTTAAATTTCAAGAAATGGAAACCTGAGACTCACCCTCCCATGGTTCTACTGGCTGATTCCATGGCATGTTTTTGTGGGTGGTTTACACTCAAGACACATCACCACCCTCAGCCCTGCATGGAGGAAAGGGGACAGTGATCAGTTCCTCTGACCAAAGCCAATCTTCTAACTTGTCTACCTTAGACCCCAAGATTTCCTCCATGACTCTCTTTTCACATTAAAAAAAAAAAAAAATTTGGACAAGAAATCAGAGCTAACTTCAAACTCAGGTTCTGCTGCTCACTATGGGGTTTTGAACTTAACAGAAAAATAAAGACTCCAAAACTTGGAAATTCTCTTCACCTTAAAATATCTAGGATTCCAGGATTGAAGGGCTCTGTTTAAAATATGAATTAATTCCCTGAAAAGACAGACACATTCATTGTCTATTACCTGCCGCCCCTTACAGGTTTCCCTGGTGGCTCAGACGGTAAAGAATCCACCTACAGTGCAGGAGACCCAGTTAAATCCCTGGCTCAGGAAGATCCCCTGAAGAAGGGATTAGCTACCCACTCCAGTATTCTGGCTTGGAGAAGTCCATGGGCAGAGGAGCCTATAGAACAGCTAATATTTGCCTGTTTCACTGCTGTGGAACCCAAGGTTAGGTAATGTGCCCAAGGACATATGGTTAGATAGCAAAGATTGGAGTCAGACAATCAGACACCAAAGACCAAGATCTTAACCAGTGTACAAAGCAAACTTATCTTTGTCCAGTCTCCCATAAATGAAAGCGTGTTACTGCTCAGTGTATTAAGATGAATAAAGCTAAAGGGGATTTGAGCTATGATCCAGGCTGTTGACAGATCCAGAGATCACTCTCTGGCAGCAGCGTGGAGTGACAGAGAGGTGAACGTTTATGGAGCGACAGTCCTGTCCCCAGAGCTTTTCAGGCCCCCACACAAAACCTTCTCTGCATCCCTGATGTTCTTAAAAAGCACAGCAGACCAATTTCAACCATCCTGGACAAATGGCGGCCACCATTCCCCAGCCTACGGAACGGCACCCTGACCCTCCCTTGGAAAATGCTTCTGGCACTTTTCTGAGATGGGAAACTGGAATGAAAAGGAGGCAGGGAGGAGATGTGAGGAGGGGAAAAAAACAAAAACTAGTGTCCACGTCTGTAAAATGCAGAGAGAAGCTGGAAGAATGAGAGAAGGTATTTCCACAAGTGGAAGCACAACATGTTTCACAAACTCTCTCGACCTGACGAAGGATTAGCTGCTAAAGGCCACAACTTCGGGTGCCACACTCTGTTTACAAAGCTTCTCCTCCGCCCTGCATGGAGACGTGACTTTCCGTGTCCTCACTGAAGGGCTGGTTGTCTGGTTACCTGAGCTGCCTCAACCCAAACAATTCTCAGAGTCTCTAGGAGAGTAAGGAACAAGGCCTGGAGCCAGGCTGTCGACCCAGGTTCACTGTCAGCTAGCTGCATGTGTCTTCAAGAGTTTTCTGTATGCTTCAGAAAAGTCAGTGTTGTGAAAGGTGAAAAAAAAAGCTGAGGAACTGCTCCTGATTAGAGGAGATAAAAGAGGCATGACGACTAAATGCAGTGAATGATCCTCCAGTGCATTTTGCACCAGAGCAGGGGGAGGGATGGATATTACCATAAAGGATATAATTGGGCCAGCTGACAATATTTAAATATGCAGTGTGTGTTAGCTAACAGTGTTTTACCCTAAAGCTAAATCTGACAAGGCCAGATACTGTTAAAAAATAAATTTTGACCCACAACTTGTAGCCACTTGCCCAGGAAACCAACCCTTTATCTACAATAAACAGCCCAGGTAGCAGCCTGTTATAAGTCAGACTTGCAGAAAACCAGATTGCTCTCTCTAGTGACAATGCAGGAAGCCAAACAATAATTCAGTAACAATTGGTCCCAAATGGCCAGGACTTGATTAATAAGGGACACCTTTCCTAATGCTTGTTCCTGCTCCCAATTTAGGATCAACTAGAGAAATTCAGTCATGCACCCCTGACCAATCATGTGGATCCCCCACTTCTAGTTAGCCCACCTCCAGCATCCCCTTGCCAACAGCCTCCAATCAGGGTATACTTGAATCCTTCCTTTTTCCCCACTATAAAGCTTTCCCACTCTTCTGCCTGCCTTTGCACCTCTGCCAAAGTTCAAGTGATGTTAACCAACTCTCTTGCAATAGTAAGCTCAGCATAAATAGCCTTTGATATTTTTCATTTGGTGGGTCTTGTTATTTCCACAGTTCTGCAATTACATGAGAGAATGTCTTTACTCATGGGAAATAGCAATGAAGAGTTTAGGAGTGAAAGATTTTCTGAATGATTCAGAAAAATTCATATACATCTAGAGAGAGAGGGAGTGATAAAGCAAATGTGGTTGCAAATGAATGATTAGTAAATCTGGATGAATGGTGAGAAACTTCTTTGTAATCTCCTTGCAACTCTTTTCTAAGTTTGTAGTTATCTCCAAATAAAATAATTTTGTTGAAGTGTCCCCAGCTAATTGCTTATACTGAGCAGACAGACCACACCTGTTCAACAGATGATGGACTTATGTCTTGTCTGTAGTTCTCCCCTTGCACAATCACAAAGGCAGAAGCCAGAGCCTCTCTCGACCCCACCCCTGAAGAGCAATCCTATCGTCCCCACACCCACACTTTCCTAACCCTCTCTGGCAGTTATCTGTTTGGATCGCTGGCTGCATGGAGAACCAGAGTGATCCAGGAGTCCCTTCTTCCCTGGGCCATGGGGCACAGAAGCAGCAAGACACTCTTCTCATTGTCAGCCCTCACAGACCCTGGGGCTCGTGATGCAAATGGCTCATGAACTAAGGACTGCAAGGATGTTTGGAGATTGGCCATCAGTTTCTTAAACTGAGTTCTTGGAACTGGCTGAACTTAACTATTACATTCCAAAGCTGCTGTAGATGACTGTTTCCTCATCTTACCTTCTTCCTCTTCTTTCATGCGACATACTGGGGCCCCTTCTTCTTAATTAGGGCTTCCCTGGTGGCTCAGATGGTAAAACAGATCTGCCTGCAATGCAGGAGACCTGGGTTCCATCCCTGGATCTGGAAGATCCCCTGGAGGAGGGCATGGCAACCCACTCCAGTATTCTTGCTTAGAGAATCCCATGGCCAGAGGAGCCTGGTGGGTTACAGTCCAGAGGGCCGCCCTCTTATCCCTTCACCTGGCGGTTCCTAAACTTGGCTACCAGTGGAATCATCTGAGGAGCTTTAAAACATACTGATGCTGGGTACTGTGTCCCAGAAATTCTTATTCAATTGTTCCAAGATGAGGTCTGAGGTTTGGGGGTTTTGTTGTGTTTCTTTTGATTTTTTTAAGTTCCCTAGAAGATTCTAATGTCTCAGCCAAGATTGAGAACCACTACTTTAATGCCCTGTCAAATACATCTACAAAGCTCTTCTCTCCCAGACTTCCCATCCTTCTGATTACTCTGGGGTGATTTCTGATCATTTTCTCAGGCCTCACTGAAGTTCCCACATAGGGAGAACTTCCCTGAAGTGGTTAGAATTCACTTGGCCTTTCTTTGAAAATCTTTCCACAACAATGAATTAAAGAAAGATGAGACACATGAAAACCTGCTCTGGTCAATAACAATCAAAAGGAACCATCATCATTTCCTATAAATAAACTCACCCCAGCATATATTTACAGGACAAAAACCCCAGCGGTGGAACAGCACACAGCACACGTCCCCTTGTGACTGCACAAACTGCTACAAAGCAGAAAACAACAGACTGTCCGTCCAGATGTAGATACAAGATACTGATGATACGTGGGGCAGAGCGATGATGCAACTGTATCAGATTTACAGCAGCAGGTGGTGGCCTTGCCTAGCAGGCGTCTACATGGTCATCCGACCTCTCAGTCACAAGAAAGAGAGCACAAGAAGGTCCAGCACCAGGGAGTCTGTTGAAAGATCTGCAGTTTGGATTCAAAACAGAGTGGTCTGGAAGATGCTGGGAAAGTATGTACTTGTACAGTTTTCAGTCCAGATATTTGCAGAATTATGAAGAGGGCTTCTAAAAATGACTTGTCTCTCTCCTGTCCCTGGCGTGGTCCAATTAATTGAGTCTCTGTAAGTAGGCTATCCCAGGTGGCGCTAGTGGTAAAGAATATCTTTGCCAATGCAGGAGACACAAGAGACATGGGTTCGATCCCTGGGTCGGGAAGATCCCCTGGAGAAGGAAAAGGCAACCCACTCCAGTATTCTTGCCTGGACAATCCCATTGGCAGAGGAGCCTGGCAAGTTCATAGGGCTTGCAAAGAGTCAGACACGACTGAAGCAACTTAGCACGTGGGTAGGGCCCAGACATTGGTATTTTGGGAATTTCAGGGTTTGTTTTGCTTTTTTTGGTTGTACTATGCAACTTGCAGGCAGCCTGTGGGATTTTAGTTCCCCAGTTAGGGATCGAACCCAAGCCCTCAGCAGTGAGAGTGAGGAGTCCCAACTGCTGGACCACTAGGGGATTCTCAGGCACTGATATTTTTCCAAGCTCCCCAGATAGTTTAGGGTGCTGTCGCTTGACTTCGAGTGTCACGTCCGCAAGGAGTCCTCTTGTCTCACCATCCAGGCAGGACCCTGGGCTCCCAGCCCCCTCGAGTGGGTTCTGCAGCCCCATCACTTCTCCTACTGCCACCCCCTTCGCACTGCCATCTCTTCTCACACCCCTGCTCCTGTTACACACATGTATGCATATACACACACTCATAAACACTCACACTAACACAGACTCTCACACACAGGGACCCACAGAACAAAACTCTCAGCAAGTCCATGTGAGTCATAAGAGGTTCTTGCATGTGAGCTGTTCTCTTAACTACACTGTGAGTTTCTGGAAGTAACTGTGTCTTCTCATCCTGTGAGGGTCCCCACAGCATCTAGCAGAGTCCCAGGCTCCAGGAACTTTAAGTGCTAAATGCCCAAAGGGTCCATTGATCCCTTTAGCCAAAACTATCAGTGGACAGTTCACCTCCCTGAGCCCAAGACTTGGTATCCTGAAGTAGACTCACACGGCTACTGAATAATCCATACCATGGCCTGGGTTTGCATTTTGGCTCCAATGCTTCTGAACTCTGTGACCTTGAGCTCAACCTGTTCTCTAGGCCTCAGCTTCTGTAGCAGCCAAATGACAATAAGAATGGTAATCCACTCTTGGCTGGGAAATCCCATGGACAGAGGAGCCTGGTAGGCTACAGTCCATGGGGTCACAAAGAGTCAGACATGACTTAGCGACTAAATGACAATAATTTTTTAGAGTAGCTTTGGACTCATAGCAAAATTGATCAGAAAACATAGACAGTTCCCAAAAACATAGACAGTTCTCTCCTCCCCACAAACTCCCTCATTATGAATGTTTCCCAACAAAGTAGTACATTCATAATAATTAATTTTTGACATATGATTATCACGCAAAGTTCATAAATTGTGTTACAGTCTGATTTTGCTGTTACATATTACTACCCACATCATAGCATTGTTAGATAATACTACAATCAAAGTACTTTGCAACTACATGCATGCTAAGTTGCTTCAGTCACGTCCGACTCTTTGCAGCCCCACGGACTATAATCCACCAGGCTCCTCTGTCCATGGGATTCTCCAGGCAAGAATACTGGAGTGGGTTGCCGTTTCTTTATCCAGGGGACCTTCCTGATCCAGGGATCAAACCCATATCTCTTGCATCAACAGGCAGGTTCTTTACCACTAGTGCCACGAAAATGTCTGGCAGATAGAAAACACTCAATGAATGTTTCAATGAATGATTTCAATAGTCACATCTACAGACCAAAGTTTGCTCTGAAATGATCCTTAAAACCCAACTTGAGTGTATGTAGCATCTTCTCTAAACAGGGACAACCACAAAAACGGTCTCCAGACGGTATGGTGCCCAGTGCTGGTGTCCTGTCTGGGTGACTCTGCAGCTTGGGCTCTGACAATTTTCAGTTTAATACAGCTACCCAGGAAGTGTCGATCCATGGTTCATCTGTTTAATTCTTCCCCTGTAAGGGAGTACAGAGCAAGTGGCAAAAATGTTTGAGATTAATCCTAGAAATTGGACCAGTCTCATAGATGCTGGGTTTCCCTGATGGCTCAGCAGGTAAAGAATCCTCCTGCAACACAGGAGACACAAGAGATGCAGGTTCAATTCCTGGGTTGGGAAGATTCCCAGGAGAAGAAAATGGCAACCCACTCGTTTTCTTGCCTGGAAAATTCCATGGACAGAGGAGCCTGGTGGGCTACAGTCCATGGGGTTGCAAAGAGTCAGACTGAGCAATTAAGCACGCATGCATGCTTAATCAGTCACAAGGCATGGGGTGGGGGGGTGCGGGGGTTAAGTGTGGATGACCTCAGAATCACCGGCAGAACTTGCTACATAGACAAGGGGTGGGTTCCACTGTCAGAGACTCTGATTCCAGAGATCTGACTCAGTGATTCTTCCAAACAACAGTCGAGGTGATTCTGGGGCAGGTAATTTGGATAATTGTTGAAGAGACATTGATTTTGTAGGGTAATCAAGACAGAGTAAACGAAGGGGGTTGTGAAGGAATGTGGTTCTGATGTCAGACACTTCAAGTTTGAATCAGTTACCTAATCTGTGAGTCTTAGTTTTGTCATTTGTAAGAGTAATAAAACCCATTTCGCAGGATTATTATGAGTGTCAAACGCCTGGCATTCCCACACGGGAATCTATAAGATGGGAAAAGGAGGCCAGTAGGGCAAACACATGAAAGTATCAGTCTTCAGAATCCAGGTGCAGGATGTGTCTTGAAGACACGTGGGCTCTTTCCAGGCTTCTCTCTAGTTGTGGCAAGGGTTTAGTTGTCCCACAGCATGTGAGATTTTAGTTCACCCAAACAGCAATTGTACCTGTGCCCCCCTGCACTGGATTCTTAACCACTGGACCACCAAGTAAGTCCCTCCTCTTGTGTTTTTTTAAGATGGTACATATAGGAAGGGGGGCTTCTCAGGTGGCTCAGTGGTAAAGAACCCGCCTGCCAATGCAGGAAACACAGAGACCCGGGTTCGATCCCTGGGTCTGGAAGATCCCCTGGAGAAGGGCATGGCTACCCACTCCAGTATTCTTGCCTGGAGAATTCCATGGACAGAGTAGCCTGGTGGGCCACAGTACATAGGGTCACAAAGAGTCTGACACAACTGAGCATGCACATAGATATATATGACAATGACTATGTGCTATGAAGGGAATCATCCAGAATGAAGAAGAAAACATGACGGTACAGAAGGAAGAAGAAATCATTAGGAAGGTAAGTGCTGGAGACGGTGGCGGGAGCTGGACTCAGTGTGTGTGATGGCAAGATGGGGTCTTGCCAGGAAGCAAGGACCACAGAGGGTTGGAGCAGAGAGGAACAATTGTTGGGAGCTTTGTAGACTCGGCAGTGAAAGGAAGAGGAAGTTCTCCTCTAATTGTTTCTGTTTTTTCCGTTGAAGTGAGGATGAGGGAGGAGATGAGACAGATTGGAGAAGACAGGTGGTGAAATTCCCCTTTGGGAGAATAGGACAAAAATTGACCAGAGAAATAAAGTGGAAAGGCCGTGTGTGTCTGAGAGCCCTCTTAAAAATGATGGTCCCCAATTTGAAGTGAGGTTACTCAACATTACTGAGGGCTCTTCTCCAGCCTTATTCAGCTCACTTGGTGTACAAGTCAAGAGGAGGAGGCGAGTTTTGCCATCTAACAGAGGGAAAGAGGGCAAGAGCTGATTGACACAGCGATCACAGATTCTAAGCTGAGCAAAAAAGTACGTGCAAACAAGCACACATCACGTTCTCCATCACCGCCATCTTCAACTGCCAGAACAGTTGTTACTTTCACTTGTGTTTTAAAGCTACGAAATAGAATTTACTACAAGACATAGCATTTTATTTGCTTTTAAAACTTATTTTTTAATATCTATAAAGATATGAAAGACCTTGGGAAAACTGGATTTTTTTTAATCTGTCATGCTAGGCTCCCGGTTTTGGTTTTCTTTTTGACAGAGTACAGATAAGACATAGGAAAGCCTGGGAACGACTTTCTCATGCAATCTTCACCCACATAAAGGTCCGTTTCCGAGAAACCACGTGCTCTGCTGACGAACAACTCAGGTAGCAGCGGGAGGCAGATCTGGCCTCCAAGCCACTTTCCATCACTGACTGACTCTAGCCAGGTTCCTCCACTTTTTCACCCCAGTCTTCTCAGTCATGTAATCAGGAAACAGTAGCATGTACCTCCTAGAACTGCAATAAGGATTAAGTAAGAAAAGCCATGTAAAGTGCCTAGCAAAGTGCCTGATATATACCAAACATTCAATAAAGGGTCATTCTATTCCTCTATTAGATACTGACTTTCCCAGTCTCCCTTGTGCCTAAGAATGTCTAACTGACCCTGTTATGGCTTACGAGAGATTAAGAGAAGTCATCTGAGAGGCTTCTGAATTTTTTGTTTGTTTGTTTCCTATAAAGGAGGCAGGCATGATGTAATACACATAAGAGTCCCCAACCTGCATATGCACGTGCACACACACACACACACACACACACACACACTGTCTTTCATCTTTCTTCCTTGAACTGGGATGAAATGCTCGGAGTTGTGGTAGCTATTTTGTGGCCATGAAGTGATAAGCATGAAGGCAACAGTCAAAAGCTAAAGACAGAAAAGCCGAAATGAAGAATCGACCCTAGATCCTTGATAAGACCCTAGAGCTGATGAACCAACCTCAGAATGCTCTCCTCCAGAGTTTTTAAGTGAGATAATAAGTGCTTGAGTATTGAAGCCACTATTAATTAATTGCCACAGGACTTCCCTGAGGGTCCCTGGCTCAGACTCTGAACTCCCAGTGCAGGGGGAAAGGTTCCACCCCTGGTCAGGGACCTAGATCCCACATGCTGGAACTAAGAGTCTGTATGCCGCAACTAGGAGTTCGCATGCCACAACTAAAGATACCAAATACAGCAACAAAGATCAAAGATCTCACGTGCTGCAACTAAGACCCAGCACAGCCAAATAAATACATATTTTTTTAAAATTAAAAAATCACATGTACTCCCATGGTGGATTCATGTCAATGTATGGCAAAACCAATATAATATTGTAAAGTAAAAATTAATAATTATAATAAATTAAAAAATAAAATAAAAAATCGATTGTCACTCACAGCCTAAAGCATCCCTAGTTGATTCAATAATATTGTCTATTAGCATTTATTCCAAGCTCCCATTATTGTTCCTTTTTTGACTTGGAGCAGGGAGTCACATCTCTGAGTACCAACCGGGCATTACAAGAGGCAGTACTTAAACCAGGTCATCCACAGTAATGTTGAGCTCCCCTATTATTTTCCATAAAGTCCTCCTCTACAAAAGCTCCAGTGATAGCTTACAGTGAATGATGTAAGATTTGTGATCTCCAAAGAAGATTTAGCTTCGGGACCAAGGACCAGGCTTGATCACTCAAGAACTTTTGTGTAGCAGAGTTTTATTAAAGTATAAAAGGGACAGAGAACGCTTCTGACATAGACATCACAAGGGGGACGGAGGGTGCCTCACTCTCCAGTCTTAGCAAGGCCTTATATACTTTTACCAGACCCACTTCCACAACATACATCTTAAGATAACAACATTAGTCAGAAGATTCTTGTTAAGGAGAAACATATCCTTGAGCAAGATACATTGTTATATTGACAAAGACAAAGCAATGTAGAAAAAGTGTTTGTCCTTTTCTTCTCCTTGAGAGCCCCAGACCCCTGTCTCTTTCTCAAGGGTCCTGGACTCCTTATCAACCTACCTAAGGATGAACTCTCTCACCAACACAATCAGCAAATGAGAGGCTCTTCGCCCTGCACGACTAACAAATGCTTCTCAGAGATTCCTCCTTCTGATGCCATATTTGCAGTCCCCCTGGACCAATCCCAAGTTTCATGTGTCTCATATGTCATATTAACACTCTTCTCACTATTCTGGGTCATTTCCTGGGTATTCCACTCTGCTTCAGTGGAAAAGCTTCTAATTCTGAGAACCAGGTTCCACAATTGCCCATGAGGGCAGAGAGATGTGAACATGTGAGCAAACACACAGAAATTTAACAGAGTTATTTAGCACAAGGGCTGGTCATTGTGGTCTCTCAATGAAAGGCCACTGTTATTACCATGCTCATGACCATTTCCAGTATATAACACAGTGGTTGTCACTTCTAAATTCAGCTCCTCCACAAAGGGATAGACAAGCCCTGTCCTTCCAAGTCCACCCACTCTCTGTGACTTAGAGATCAGGACTTCTTCTGAGGTGGTATGTTCTCAGGGCGGGAGGGGAACCCCAGGTTGCTGGTAAGTGAGCAGGTACCTGACAGGTTACATGAAGAAAGAGGCGGGACTTGGAGCTTACTTAGCACAAGGGCTGGTCACAGAGGTCTCTCAATGAAAGGCCACTGTTATTACCATGCTCATGACCATTTCCAGTATATAACACAATGGTTGTCACTTCTAAATTCAGCTCCTCCACAAAGGGATAGGCAAGCCCTGTCCTTCCAAGTCCACCCACCCTCTGTGACTTAGAGATCAGGACTTCTTCTGAGGTGGTGTGTTCCCAGGGCGGGAGGGGAACCCCAGGTTGCTGGTAAGTGAGCAGGTACCTGACAGGTTACATGAAGAAAGAGGCGGGACTTGGACTGACCATTCAGAAGATGAGTCAGAGCCATGGTGAAGAATCACACCCTATCTTCCCAACCTGGGCTGAAAGTCAAGATGAATTTTGCATTATTCATCACCCAACAAGTATTTATTGAGGTACATGGCAAGTGCTCAAAACTGTACTGTAAAATTCCCCTGGAAAACAAGGGAGACAGTGAGATATATCCTGCAGAGGGGATTTATGGCTTGATTAAAGGCATTCATTCCAGGAAAACATCCTCAGGTCTCAGCCATTCACTTTCCCGGAATTCTAACTGAGGTACTAAGCTGGAAGATCCCCAAAGATACACACCAAACTTCCAGTGTGCTCTCTTCTAACATACACTGCAGCTCTATAAACAAGCCAGTCCAAGGCAACGAAATGATGATGTGGTGGGACTCCCCTTTATTTGGTGCCAAAGCAATAAGCAACCTCCTTCTGCACTGGTCTCTGCTCTGCCCCGGTGGGGAAACACCATAGTGAGTGAAGTAGTGCAAGAGGGCCGGACCACAGCCAGGACACCTGCATCTCCATTGGCAAACCACCCCACCACCTCCACCACTGAGCTGCTGAACAGCTACAGGCAGACCACAGAGCCTCCCTACTCTAACACATTCACTGCAGCTCTATAAACAAGCCAATCCAAGGCAACTAAATGATGATGTGGTGGGACTCCCCTTTATTTGGTGCCAAAGCAATAAGCAACCTCCTTGTGCACTGGTCTCTGCTCTGCCCCAGTGGGGAAACATAGTGAGTGAAGTAGTGCAAGAGGGCCGGACCACAGCCAGGACACCTGCATCTCCATTGGCAAACCACCCCACCACCTCCACCACTGAGCTGCTGAACAGCTACAGGCAGACCACAGAGCCTCCCTGGACTGCCATCTCCAGCCTCCCTAAGTGCCAAGTGAAGCGGCTGAAATCAACGACTTCTGTGATGGTTATTTTCACATGTCAATGTGGCTAGGCCAAGGTGCCCAGGTATGTGGTCAAACATTATTTTGGATGTTTATGTGAGGGTGTTTTGGGCGAGACTAACATTTAATCTGTGGACTTTAATAAAAAACAGACGCATGGATACCAAGGTGGGAAGGGGAGTATGGAATGGATTGGGAAGAGATTGGGATTGACCTATATATACTGTTATGTATAAAATAGGGCTTCCCAGGTGGCGCAATGGACTTCAAGTAAAGCAGATTCACTTCCCCCAAGCAAGAGGGAATTCTGCCAGAAAATGGCCTTTGGACCCAAACTCATCTCTTCCTGGGTCTCCAGCCTGCCAGCTTACCCTGCAGCTTTGTTTTATACTCTTGCTGAGCCTCCATAATTATGAAAGCCAATTCTTTTTTTTTTTAAGTATATATGTATATATGTGTGTGTCTCTATTATATATAACATGTATATGTATGAATGTGTGGTTGGTTGTTGGTTGTTTCTCTAGAGAACCGTAACTACTACATTCTCCCAAACTCTTTTCTAGTTCTAAGATGCTGAAGTCTGACTGGTGGCAGAGGGCAAGGTGGGGGCCCATTTCTCAGGCCGTGGCTCCCCAGGGCAGGGATGTCAAAATGATCAGGACAATGTCCTCTTTCAGGAGGACTTATGCAATGGGCCTCCTCGGCACAGCAGTAAATGCCAGTAGTTTCAGAACTGGGACACAATGTACTGTGGGGTGTGGAAAGAGATAAACTGATATGAACGCAACCAAGAGGAGCCAAGGTGGGATGTTAGGCAGCCCACTGGGTTTGCCATCCACTATCAGGACCTCCCCAGATACTCACTGCATTATGACGCTGTTACCTCAGAGGCAGGAAGCAAGGGTTTTTGGTGTTTTTTTTTTTTTTTAATTGTGATGGATGAGGTGTTGCTGTACAGCAGAGTGTCTGCTGCAGGGTAGACGAAGGGCCTGCCTCTGCAAGATAGAACTGGGGGAAGGAAGAGGGAGGGAGAGCAGGCTGATACTGAAACCCATCTGAAGACCACAGCATCAGAAGCACCTGCCCCACACCAGCTGTCATCTGGGTGCTCTGGGGCTGTTTCACGGCTCTTCCTTAACAACTCCAGGCAGATCCCAGCCACAACTTTCAGAACTGGAGAGGCCACAGGTGGGAGACAGCAGCTCGCTCTCAAGCTCCACTGCAGTCTCTTCCTCCTTACGTCCTGTGTGTCCTGTGTTCCATCCAAGGCCCTCTTCTCTTTCATTCTACTCCCTTCCAGGTTGTCCCCAAACTTCACCCCTGTTTGGGTGAACCCCAAGTCCAGACATCCAGCCCTCCTGTTCTCCTGTGCCCCTGAGCAAAGCTCCTGGAGAATGCAAACGTCATGAGAGCAAAGATGGTCACCTCCTGTTCTCTGCTATGTCCCCAGGGCCTGGAACAGCTTCTGGACCATAAGCAGTGATTAATAAATATCTGTTTATTAATCAATGAATTGATGAGTGAACTGCACACAGCCACATGTAGACAGCTCCACTTGGGCTCTCCTGGACTCAGCGTGTATAAAACCAAACACTTGATTTTCCCTCAAAACCTGGGATCGTCATTTTGGTGGCTCTCTCCACCACCCATTTTCTTGCTAAGACCTGAAATCTAGACATCACTTGAATCTCTTTTGCTCTATCACCTCCAAATTTCAATGAGTCTCCAAGTTCTAGTCTTCCTAATATTTCTTACGTGTTCAGTTTTCTCTTCCTTCACCTAGAATGAGGAAGGAGGCACCATCATTCCTTTTGTAGTATAGTCATCTGTTGACCTTTCTGCTTCAGCAATCAGCCATGTGACAGCAAAGCCCTAAAGTTCTGACATTTATCTGTATGCGTGACGGGGTGGTGATAGAGGAGGTAGTTCCCAGAATTCTAATACTCCCTTCTTATTTGCAGAAAATCCTCCACTAAGTGAGAGACGGTGAAAGGCCAGGCCTCTGACTTCCTGGACAGAAGTCAAGGGGGCCATCGTACCCTCCCTGCAGTCATGATCACATGACCTGGCCCCAACCAGTCCGAGGCCTCTTCCCTGGGCGTAAAAATCTGGTGAGAGGAAAGCAAAGAGGTAGGTTCACTCAGAACTTTTCTGTGCTCCAGCGTTCGTGGGGGCTGTCCCAGCAGGGTGGCGCTGGCGGTGAGTCCTAAGCCGCAGACTGCCCCTGGGGGAGGCCCTGGGCTGTGTTCTCTGCAGCCTGCTCCCTTGGCCTTGCCTGCTGCCCAATTCCCGCTCTCCATCACTCTGAGAAGTGAGCAGTAGCCTTCTGACACATCCCTCTGCTTTACCGTCTGAGCCACCAGGGAAGCCCTCTCTTATTAATAAGTTTATTAAAATCAGTTTCTGGGCTATACCTAAGAGCTCTGACTGCCACACCTGGTGTTGCCTGTCCTTAGCTCCAGCATCTAACAGAATGCCTGGTTGTTGTTGCTGTTGTTTAGTGGCTCAGTCGTGTCCAGCTCTTTGTGACCCTATGGACTGTATCCCACCAGGCTCCTCTGTCCATGCTATTTCCCAGGCACGAATACTGGAATGGGTTGCTATTTCCTTCTCCAGGGGATCTTCCCCACCCAGGAATGGAACCCATGTCTCCTTCACTGGAAGGTGGATTCTTTACCACCGAGCCACCTGGGAAGCCCAGAGTGCCTGGCAGCGAACAGGTAATGTGTTCAGTTCAGTTCAGCTCAGTCACTCAGTCATGTCTGACTCTTTGCGACCCCATGAATCACAGCACCCTAGGCCTCCCTGTCCATCACCAACTCCCAGAGTCCACCCAAGCTCATGTCCATCGAGTCGGTGATGCCATCCAGCCATCTCATCCTCTGTCATCCCCTTCTCCTCCTGCCCCCAATCCCTCCCAGCATCAGAGTCTTTTATAATGAGTCAACTCTTTGTATGAGGTGGCCAAAGTACTGGAGTTTCAGCTTCAGCATCAGTCCTTCCAATGAACACCCAGGGCTGATCTCCTTTAGAATGGACTGGTTGGATCTCCTTGCAGTCCAAGGGACTCTCAAGAGTCTTCTCCAACACCACAGTTCAAAAGCATCAATTCTCTGGCACTCAGCTTTCTTCACAGTCCAACTCTCACATCCATACATGACTACTTGAAAAACCATAGCCTTGATTAGACGGACCTTTGTTGGCAAAGTAATGTCTCTGCTTTT